>NW_004624747.1:9594965-9679672 GCF_000247695.1 Heterocephalus glaber | reverse complement strand
CTTATTTACACGTTCAGTTTCTCACACCAGAGAAACTATTTGGTATTTACACATGTGTGTCCTATTTATTTCACTTAAGAGTATGGCCTCAATATCCATCCATTTAGCTATAAATGTCTCTAGTTTGTCATTTTTTATGGCTGAGTAGTACTCCATTTTATAAAAACACCACATCTTCTTTATCCAGAAGTATCTTATTTCTCCATTGATTTTGACAGATAATTGCAGGATATTTCAATCTGGGTTGGAGGTTGTTTTCTTTGTTCTGGCCTCAAACTCATGACGATCCTCCTGCCTCAGCCTCTCGAGTGCTGGGAATACAGCCATGTGCTACCACTCCCAGCCCTTGTTATCTCTTTCTAGAATGTCCTTCAGAACATTTTAGAGTGCTGGTTTGGTGGTCATGAATTTCTTCAAGTGTTCTTTGTCATGGAAGTGTCTTGTTTCTTCATCAGTTTTGAAAGATAGTTTTGTGGGGTCCATCAATCTAGGTTGGAGGTTGTTCTCTTTTAGAGCTTGAAATTCTTCACTCCAAGCTGTCCTTGACTTGAAGGTTTGAGTTGAGAAGTCTGCTATGATTCTAATGGGCTTTCCTTTATAAGTAATTTGTTTCTTTTGTCTAACAGCTTTTAATATATTGTTCTTGTGTTGAATTTCTGAAATCTTGACTATGATATTCCCTATTAGTACAGATTTTTTTTTTATCATGGCTAATTGGAATTCTGTATGCCTCGCTATTCTGTATGTCAAATTCTTTTTCCCTGTTTGGGTAGTTTTCTGCCATTACTTCTGTGAACAGGTTTTTTTTTTATGTCTTTTGTGCTAGCTTGTGCTTTTTCATTGACACAGATCAATCTCATGTTATTCTTCTTCACATCATCTAGCAGCTGTTCGATTGATTTGGGGGGGGCCCCCTGCTATTTTTAAGAAATCTTTCTTTTCAGGATTGCTAACCACAATCCTCTTTCCTATATCTGATATTCTGTCATCACATTGGCTATTCTCCTGGATATCTGTTTGAATCTATTTCATGGATTCCATTTGTTTCCTATGTTGGGCATTCATGATTTCCATAATTTTCCTAAGCTCTTCTTTTTTTTTTAACTGTATCTGCTCTGGAGTCACTAACTATGTCTTTCATTATGGTCATCATCTCTATAGTTATCTGAGAGATTATTTCTGATTTGATTTTTTTTCTAGGGCTTCATTCATCTATTTTATTACTTCTGGTGTTACCACTTCAGTGAGTTCAGCTGGGTGCCTTTCAAATTATTCCACTTCATTGCCCCCTGGGTTTGGGTTTGCCTTTGGCGAGCTGGAAATCTGGGGTTGCACCTTGCTTAAGTGTCTTCTCATTTTCTTTTTCTTTTTTTTTAAATTCCTGGATTGATGCTTGTAAATTGCTTATGGCAAGTAGCTTTATTGTTAGTATTTAGAACACTTAGGAAATGACTACTTCTCAGAAATGTCTTCCAAGTGTTTTGGGTTGTGAGTCTGTTGCAAGATCCTACCTCTTCAGTTTATTGGGGATGAGAAGTTGCTACCTATTTGGCCTAGCCCCTGGTTCTGGGAAACTGGCCTATAGTATTGTTTATGGGCCTTAGACAGTCTCAGTGTTGGCATACCAAGAACAACTGATTAGAACAATTATGTCACCTTGGCTAAAGTAGTACATTCAACAATAAGAACAGCATCCAACACAGCCTAGAAAATGACAAACTGTGGTAACTATTAATTTGCCACCTTTAATAGTATGAACTATATTTGTGATTATATAACAAAATCTAAACCAAACCAGAAAATTGTATAAGTAAATATGATGATTTTATCCTCAGGGGCCAAAATTTGAAAGGAGTTAGGGGAAAAAATAGAGAAAAAAAGAGGAAGAGGTAGTTAGGTTGTGGTGGTGCACACCTGTAATCCCATCCCAGCTCTTGGGAAGCTGAGGCAGGAAGATGGCCATGAATCCAAGGCCAGCCTGGGCTACATAGTGAGTTCAAAGCCAGCCTGAACTACAAAGTGAAACCCTGTCTCAAACAAAACAAACAAACAAAAAGAAAAAAGAAGAGGAAGAGATTAGAAGCAAGGCTGGAGGACAAAGGCAGATTATGCAAATGTTTGGAAACCAGTGAAGAAGATGGGAGGGAAAGAGAGAAGGAAGAAATAAAAACAAGAACAGAACAGAACAACAAAACTAGAAACAATGTTCACACTCATATAAAAACAAGAACAAATAATGAAGCAAAAACAAACCAAAACAAAAAGAAAGAAAGAAGAAAAAAATGTCCACCTCAGGGTGTGCCTCTGCTGTGATTGATAGGCAGAGTGGGCAGACAGAGCCCTATCCATGTTGATTAATCCCAGCAAGCCAGCTGTAGATTTACACTGGGGTAGTAGATAATCCCAGAAAATCTGCACCTTTAGTTCCCCTGAAGTTCAGGCTGATTTCTGGCTGTGAGACTGGAACCTGATTTGCTCAACCTACAACTCTGTGTGCCTCCTGTCAGATTAAACTCCTTGACCTCCTGCCCCTCAGTTGCTCTGAGTTCCAAATTCAGTTGGCTCCCCTCCAAGATGGCTACCAGCAAATCACCTCTCCTGGGGAATGGCTGAACCCAAATACTTCACCAGCCTCTGCAGTCCACTGTATCCACTGCTCTGTTCCACTGGTGCATTTCTCTGTGGAGGCCTCTGGGGTCGCCAGTAGTCATCATGCATCTCCAGGTTTGAGCCACCCCTCCCACGTAAGTGAGTCAGGGCTCAAGGAGAAAGCCCCACTTGCCACCTCCTTCTTCTATGTTGCGGTCTCTTCACTCTCCCCATGGGCTTCAATTCTCACTTCAGATCCTTCTGGGTTCCAGGGACCCACTTCCCTCCTCCTTCTCTTCCTCATGTTGCTATATTCCAGCATCTGGATACCAATTTTTACAATTTTTTTTTGTACTGGGGATCAAACTCAGAACCTTGTGCTTGTGAGGCAGGCAGTGGAACCACTGAGCTAAATCCCCGGCCCTTGGACACCAATTTATTTTTTTTCATTTTGGTACCAGGGATTGAACTCGGGTCCTTGCACTTATGCAACAGGTGGCAAAACCACTGAGCTAAATTCCCGGCCTTGGACACCAATTTCTGAGAGGCCGTTTCTCTGCTGTTCACCACTCCACCATCTTCCCAGAAATCATTTTGTGATTTTTTTGAAAGGATGGAATGCATATTTTAATGTAGCATTCAATTTCTTTAACAGTTCTAAATCTAGACTACTTTTTCCTGTGCTCTCTTTTACTAATTTATATTTTTACAGAAAAGTATCTGTTTTGCTGTTTTCAAAATCATTGGCATAAAGTTGTTCATTTAATTCCCTTGTGGTTTGGGTTTTAATTTTTAAAATTTGTCTCAATCCATTCCTAACACATTTACATGTTTCAATATTCAGACAATGACCCAGGTATGGTGGTGCACACCTGTAATCCCAGCATTCTGGGAGGTTGAGGCAAGAGGTTCAAGACTTTGAGCCCAGCCGGGGCAACCTAGTGAGGCCCTGTTTCATAATAAAAAATTTAAAAATAAAGAAGTAAAAAGGTGTAGGGCTGTAGCTTGGTGCAAGGGCCCCAGGTTCAATCCCCAGTACCACAAAATAACCTTTTTTTCCAGAAACCACCATCTGAGCCCAATCTTTCCTCTTGTAGTTTCCAAGATGCAACTAAATGTATTCAATATCTTAGTATACTAGAGATAATTTATGAATATAAATATCCAAATAAAGAAATACATTATTTGCTTTACAAAAATATACCGATAGTAACACACAGTAATATGTAGTTTTCTTTTTTTCTTTTTTTTTTTTTTGAGAGTCTTGCTATATAGTTCAGGCTGTATTTGCACTCACTCTATAGCCCAGGCTGGCCTTAAACTTGTAGCAATCCTTCTGCCTCAGCCTCCCAAGTGCTAGGATTACAGGTGTATACCAGGACCGACTGTAGCTTACTTTTTAAAAGCAGCATAGCCATAATGCCTCAATACTCTGGAGATAATCAGTCCACATTAGCACAGGACTAAGGCCATGGCCCTCATAGACAGACAGCCTGGGTTTGAACCCTGGTTCTGTCACTAGCTGTCTTGTGTTTGCATCCAATTTTTTTTCATCTACAAAATGGGTGTTGTGGGGATAAAATGGGGTAATACATGAAAATGTCTTCACACAGTGCCCAGCACCTGGGAAATACTTGGTAAGTGGGGATTAATACTGCATCTATTGGGCCGGGAAATTAGCTCAGTGGTTTTGCCGCCTGCTGCGTAAACGCGAGGACCGGAGTTCAATCCCCGGTACAAAAATAAAAAATTAAAAAAATAAATAAAATAAAATATATATATAGCATCTATTTAGATACATCTACTTCAAAAACCACTCAAAATATGTTGCATTCTTTTGATCCTCATACCAGCCCTGTAAGAATTTTGTATTAAGATGGATGTAGTAATTCACACCTATAACACTAGGGAGGCTGAGGCAGAAGATCACAAGTCTGAGCCCACCCTAGGCTACATACCAAGATCCTTTAAAAAAAATGCCAATCAGGGCCGGGGATTTAGCTCAGTGGTTTCGCCGCCTGCTGCGCAAGCGCAAGGACCCAAGATCGATCTCCGGTACCAAAAAAAAAAAAAAAAGCCAATCCCAATGATGAATGTAACTGTATTGTATACCTACAATGTACCAATAAACTTAATGAAAAAAATTTAAGTTTAAATTTAAAAAAAGCCATATATGGTGGCACCCAACTAGTACTCTGGGAGGTTGGGGGAAAAGTTCCCAAGCTGGAGCCTAGCCTGAGCAATTTCATGACTTAGCAAAATCCTGTCTCAAAATAAAAAAAACAAAGTGTAAAAGCCCCAGTTCAATCCCTAGAACTGCTGAAAGAGGGAGGAGAGGATGCGTAAGGAGGGAGAGGAGAGAGAGAACACATTTTGTATGAGGACAAAATTGAGGCTCAAAGAAATTACTTCATTTGCCCAAGACCACTCAGGTAGCAAATGGCAGAAATAGAACAGGACAGTCTAGCCCCAGGCACCTGCCACACCCCACTGTACCTAACAAGCTATGCATACTGTTAAAGGATGCTTTTTATTACAGTGTACAAAATACATGCGCATAATTAAGCTTCTCCTTTAAAAAAATTAAGTGCACAAAATAAATATACATCTCAATAAAATATTTTAAAAAGGGAGGGTTCAGGAAACACTTTAGGGCTAAGAATATAGTTAGTTGTACTGATCCTTCTTGCCTTTGGTTCCATTCCAAGCATCACAAAAATAAACAAACAAATAGCAGTTTTCCCAGCATCTCTATTCAGCTTCCTTCACAATCCCCACAGTGACTACATCCTCCCTGAGGTAATCACTATTTTAATGTCTAACTCAGGATTAATACTGACTGATTTTGAACATTAAGTCAATGGAATCATGTAGTCTTATATTTGTTTCCTAGGGCTGCTGTAACAAATCACTGTAACTTGATGATTTAAAACAACGGAAATGTATTGTCTCACAGTTCTGGAGGACGGAAGTTCAACATACAGGTGTTCAAAGCTCTAAGATTCCTCAAGGCTCTAGGGGAGAATTTTACCCTCTCTAACTCCTGACAGCTGCCTACATTTCTTGTCATTTATTCCTTCCCTCGTGGCTGCATCACTCCAATTATTTCCTCTATATTCATGAAGACCTCTCTATGTGGTTGTGTGAGTTTGAAGTTTCTTTCTGATTTATTGAGGGGGGGGAGTACTAGGGATTGAACCTAGGCGTACTCTACCACAGAGCTACATCTCTAGGTCTTTTTATTTTAATTTTACTAGTTTAATTTATTTTTGCAGCACTGGGCATTGAACCCAGGGGCTTCACACTGAGGTACATCCCCGGCCCCCACTCCTTTTTTTTTTTTTGGTACCAGGGATTGAACTCGGGTCCTTGTGCTTGCGCAGCAGGTGGCAAAACCACTGAGCTAAATCCCCGGCCCCCCGACTCCTTTTTTGAGACTGGGTCTCCCTAAGTTGCTCAGGCTGCGTTCAAACTTTCAATCCTCCTGTCTCAGTGTGTTGGGATCTCAGGTGTGCAGCACCATTCCCAGCTCTCCCTTTGATTCTATTTTTGAGGGTAGAGACAGATCTTTTATTATAGAGTCATAGAATGTTCCTGGGTATGGGCTCTTATGAGAGTAGAGGTGGTAGAGGGCTAGAAGGAGTAAAATGCCAACAATGAAAAGTCTGACCCAAATAAAGAAAAGCAATGACTTATCTAAGTTAGGTTGCCTTCCTGACCTTTTCTTTTGAAGAGAAACTTGAGATCCCTCAGTGCTTCACAAGAGTACTCTGGAGCATGGCCTGTCTCCAAAGTCTCTGGAACCAGCTTGACCCTTGACAGGTGAATCTTAACTGGGACTCTTAGGGATTGTTTATTAATCTTGGATCTTGGTGGAACCTCCAAATAGGAAACAGTTAATTCCATACAAACTGTAAATTTGAACTCACTGTCTCACAGAGTCAAATAATGAAATTATGGACAAAAGGAGGAAGTTAGAGTGTTTATTGGAAGTAAGGAGAAAAAAAAAACAGCTTCTGGATTTCTAGGAAGGGTCCTAAGTGGATCATTTTTCCTTTGATTCTTTTTTAATTTTTAATTTTTTTTTATTTTTTGAGACAGGGTCTAACTATGTATTCCAGGCTGGCCTTGAACTCACTATGTACCCTAGGGTGGCCTTGAACTTGTGGTAATCTCCTTCCTCTGCCTCCTGAGTGCTGGGGTTATAGGCATGCACCACTCTGCCCAGCCTACCCTCTGATTTTTATAATAACACCCATGATGGCATAACCTGGATAAACCTGGATAATCTTCTATCATAAGATTCTTAATTTAATCACATCTGCAAAGGCCTTTTTTCTAACTAAGGTAACATTTACAGATTCCAGAGATTAGGAGCTGAAATCTTTGAGGGACATGACTCAGCCTACTACAGGTGTGGGTTGTCCTTGTTTGTTTGTTTATATTACTAGGGATTGAACCTAGGAGACCTTCACACTGAGCTATATACCCAGCCCTTTTTTGTTTTTTCTTTTGAGACAGTGTCTTGCTAAGTCACTAAGTTGTTCAGGCTGGCCTTCAACCTTGGATCCTCCTGCTTCAGCCTCCCAGAGTACAGGGATTATAGGCATGTGCCACCATACCTGTTATTCTTTTTTTCTTCCTTCTTTCACTCAACATTATGTCTGAGAGATTCATCTATCTTGTTGCATGTATTTGTGGCATGACATACTAAATGAATATCATTTCGGTTGCTACCAAGCATCCACCCCCCCACCGTGTGTGTGTGTGTGTGTGTGTGTGTGTGTGTGTGTGTGTGCGCGCGCGCACCCATGCTGGGGATCTAACTCAGGACCTGGAACATACTAGGCAAGCACTGTACCACTGAACTGTATCCCCAGCCCCCATAGCATTCCATTATATGAATTTATCATACCATGTTTTATCTATTCTCCTGTTGATGACCATTTGGGTTATCCCAATTGTGAGCTATTGGTGTAAAGAGAATTAGAATAAGCAAAAAAGATCACTGATGTTTCCAGTGGAAAGCTATGCTAGACCACACCCTTCTAAATTATCTGATCTGTGCAGGACCCCCCAACACACATACCTGGCGTGATAGTGAGTCTTGAACCCAGAGCCTTCACACTGAGCTACATACCCAGTCCTTTTCATCTTATTTTATTACTTAAAATTTTTTTGAGAAAAGGTCTTTCTAAGTCACTAAATTACCCAAGTTGGGCTTGATTTTTCAGTCCTCCTGCCTCAGCCTCCCAGAGTGCTGGGATTACAGACTTTTGCCACCATGCCTTGATTTCCTTTTGAGCTATTTTATAGAAAATCCATAGTGATGAAGATGATTCTTATCTAAGGACATCTCTTCCCAACAATCAAAAAGCCAGTTTTACCTCAGTTTGCAAGTTTATTTCAGTATTTCCAATCCATAAATGTTTGATCTTTTAATTCCCTTTTGAATTGATAGTAACATCTTTCCAGTTCCCTCATTTAATTAAATTAAACAAACATTTTGACCCATATTTATTTTATATTTTTATGAGAGTTATAATTTTACTTTCTGAAAATTGCATTTAAGGCTGGGTTTGTAGCTCAGAGCATGGTCCTATCATGCCTGTGGCTCTGGGTTCAATGACCAGCACACACACACACACACACAAAATTACCCTTTAGCGTTAAAAATTAAGCATACATCTGGTCATAATGGTCCCAACACTAGGAGGGCTGAGGCAGCCTGGCATCTGGTGGTCCCATCAGCCTCACTCACACCTTATCCCCTGTCCTTATTCATCTTCCTCAGCTCCTTGGGACTGGAGGGACAGAAAGCGCAGGCAGTTGGGGCAGCTGGTGACTGTGAGCCAAGAGGGGACCTGATGAAGGCCAAGTCCTAAGCCCTGCCACATGCTGTGGCAAACTACCTAGGAAGGAGACCATCTATTTGCGTGTGAGCTCCTCCCAGGGCCCAGCATCCCAGCATCAGTATTTGGGATGCTGCCATGACCTTCATTCATGGGCTGAGAGTACCTAGCCTCAGGGGCTCATATTCCCCCTTCTGTGAGGCCCTTCCCTGCCATGTCACCACTGAGATGGGTCAAGGTCCACAGACTGGGTCTCCCTTTAAGCCCAGGGCCTCTGGTCTCTCAATGACCTGTTCATCTCAGTTTGAGCATCACACCCTGAGATCCACCCAGGTCACTGATAGCCTCTCTGAGGCTCAGCTGTCTCCATCTGGAAACAGCTGGAGGACCCAGAACCAGTGGGGGCTGCAGGCCAAGTTTTAATCAGAAAACAACTGTTCCCAGCCATTAGCAAAAGATCATTCTGAGTTGAGTGCCAGGACCTCGAGCTTGGGATTTTTGACATGCTTCCCTTGGAAACAATAGAGCCTAAGGTCTTGGGAAATTGCAACTGTAAGCCAAGCAAGGACCTGTCTGGAAACAGAGATGAGCTGTTTGCCTTCTGCAGCCAAACTCACCCACTCTATGTACCCAGCCTCCATGTCCTGAAATGAAGTAGGCTCCTTGGGCTGCTCAGCTACTTGGGGCGCTCAGCTGGCTGCAGGCTACACCAAGAAAGTACAGAAAAGAAAACAACTCAGGTCAGGACATCCATCCTCCTTCATGGACAAAAGAGATCAGAGATCATCAGATCCTCTCATTTCAAAATCAAGGAAACTGAGGCCAGAGAGAGGAAAAGAACAGTGATCTAGTGTTCATGTGTCAGCTCTGTAATTCCCCAGGGTTGTGTTCAAATCCCCACTTGGACAGCCACTAGCTGTGTGACCATAGGCATTTTCCTTGACTTCTCTATGACTATGGTCCTTCTTGTGAACAATGACAATACTCCCAGACCTCTCGGCGGTGTTGGGGACTAAGTAACAAGTCCTCACCCTATTAAGTGCCTCCTACAAACCACATTTTAATGAATTTTGTACACAGGAAATACATGGCTAATACTCTGTAATGATGCATCTAATGACTATCTACCTGGAGACTGTACGAATCCCCAAGGCAGGGACTGGTATGAGCTAAGGCCTCAGGAAACATTATTTATCCTTTCTTAGCCTCTGGTCCCTTCCTATCTGTAGAGAGTAATAACCCTTTTCCAGCATCCTGATTCTACCCCACCTAGCACTGGTGTGATATTGTGATATGTTTTAGTTACTTTTCTCTTGTTGCTGAGGCAAAATACCCAATACCCACAAGTTAAAGGAGGAAAGGTTTATTTTGGCTTACAGTTTGTCGAGGTTTCAGTCTGTAGTTGGTTGGCTCTAAGCCAGGGTGGCATGGCAGAGGGGCATCACAGAGGAGAAAAGTCCATGGCAAAGCAGCACAGGCAGAAGGCAGGAAAACAGTGAAGTAGCAGAAGCAGAAGCAGCAGCACCAAGCAACAACTGCAGTCCTCTTTCTTATTTTCCATCCAGGCTGGTAGGTAACACTCATACTGAAAGTGAGGCACCCTTAATCTTAGCATCATACCCTTAATCCCAGCATTACACACTTAGTCCCAGCTTCACACACTTAATCCCAGCATCACACACCCTATATTCAGCCATCTCCAAAAAAGCCTCACCTATGACTGCATGAGACTCTGGGGGGGGGGACATCTGGATAGAAGCTATAACACGATATATAATAAGAAATATACATTTTGGTCTTCATCCCAATTCCTGGCACACAACTCCTAATTTACCTTTGGAATCTCCAAAGAAGTGTCTTCATGTATGCTAATGAGATGACTGGGGACTCCTGGGTAGCTCAGGATGAGGGCTGGTTGCCAGGGAAACAAAGCCTGTGGTTAGAGAGTTGAAACTTTTAGCCCCAGCTGGAACCTTCAGGAAGGGGAAAAGGGCTGAAGGTTGAACTGACCAGCAATGGCCAATGACTGATTAGTCACCCCTGTGTAATGAAGCCTCCATAAAGACCCAAAAGGATGGATTGGGAGAGTTTCTTCACTGATGAATATTTGGAGGTTGGCTTACAGCAAGTGGAGATGCAGGCTCTGAACAGCCCTGTATATGACTTCCATATGGCTATTTGTGGTTTGTAGTCTTTATAATAAAAGTAAACATAAATGTTTCCCTGAATTCAGTGATACATTCCAGCAAATTATCAAACTTTGAAAAGGAGTGGTAGTAGAAACCTTGATTCGTAGCCAAGTGCTATAGTTTGGATCTTGACTGTCCCACGAAGACCCTTGAATATTTTAAAGGATTGGTGCCGCTGGAAGGTGGTGGGACCTTGAAGAGGTGGGACCTGGTTGGAAAGGCTTAGGTTACTGGGGTGTGTCCTCCAAGGGGACTGCAGGACACTGGTTCCTTCTTTCCTCTTTCATTTTGCTCTCTGGTTTATGCTGTAAGTGGTTTCGCTCTGCCACGTGCTCCTACCATGACAAGCTGCCTCACCAAGGCCCAAAGCAACGGGGCCAACCAATCATGCACTGAAATCATGAGCCAAAATGTACCTTTTCTCTTATAAGTAGGTGATCTCAGGTGTTTATTACAGTAACAGGAAGACAGCTAACAGAACTGGGGACCACAGGAAAACAACTACATACATGTCATGGTGGGGACAGGGGAAGTGTAGGGATGACCCAGAGAAAGAGACTCCAAAGCAGTGTCCCTGAAGGTTTCAGCCCTACTGATCAGCATGTGAGCCTTCAATTCATCTTCAGGAAGGTGAGGCTCAAAGAGCTAAATTAATGAACCAAGAGTTATAAGCTAATCTTGACCCCTAAATTCTGCACAGACCCTAGCTCAGTTTTCCCACTTCCACATGAACCTTCTGGGATGTGTGTGTGTGTGTGTGTGTGTGTGTGTGTGTGTGTGTGTGTGTGGTACTGAGCATGAACCTCAGGCCTTTATGCTAAGTTACATCTTCAGCTCTGTTTGTTTATATCTGAGACAGGGTCTTACAAAGTCACTGAGTTGCCCAGGCTGGACTTGAACTTGTGACCTCCTGCCTCAGCCTTCCACAGTGTTGGGATTAAAGATCTATACCTCAATCCCTGGCTAACCTTCCAGGAATTCTGCAATACCCTAAGGCTCCCAATGTGCTTGTTATCTCTTCTTGATGGGATTAAAGATCTATGCCCCAATCCTTGGCTAACCTTCCAGGAATTCTCCTATACCCTAAGGCTCCCAATGTGCTTGTTATCTCGTCTTTTTTTTTTTTTTGGTACCGGGGATTGAACTCAGGATCTTGCGCTAACCACTGAGCTAAATCCCCGGTCCCTTGTTATCTCTTCTTGAAGAGGGCATAAAGGAAAAGGACAAGAGGTAAGGCTCTTTTGTTGCTGTTTTTCTTCTTCTCCTCCCTGTGTCTGTTTCTGTTTGTCTCTGTCTCTGTGTCTCTGTCTCTGTGTCTCCATCTCATCTGTGTGTCTCCATCCCTATCCAGGTGTCTCTGTCTCCCTCTGTGTCCGTCTCCGCCTCTGTCTCCTTCTCCTTCTCCCCCTCCCTTTCCTCTTCTCCTGCTGGGGATGGAACCCAGAGCTCCTCATGTACACTAAGGCACTCTAGGCAAATGCTCTTCCACTGAGCTCCACCCTCAGCCCCTCTCATGCTTTCTGATAGGTAGAAGTGAGCTGTATTTGTGAGGCAGAAGCACTAGGATTCCAACCTGAAGGGGGGATACACTTGCCAATGTGGGATCAGGGCTAAGAAGGGTGTGAACACAAGTGGAGATGAATAAGAAGACAGGAGGGAAAAGCATTCTCCACTTTCTTAGGGCCTGTTGTGGGCAGGGATGGTAGTAGAAGGGTTTGTAGTAGTGGTCAGAATCCCCATATGGGGTGAGGTCTGCCCTGACCCCTACACTATGCTGAACCCGTATGAAGTTCAGAGATTACCACTGCATCTGTCACCACGGCCCATGCTCCAGCCCCATTGGCCTGTGCCCTTAGAGTGCAGGAGGGACTAATGGATGTTTGCCTGGAGGAATGCATTTAGAAAAGGGAGTTGGAAAGCTGGGAGCTTGATTTATCAGCTGTGTGATAGTACTAGTTTTATATAGCTGCGTTAGAAAATTATCACAAACTAGGTCAGCTCTAACCAGCCTCTCGGGCCTTGCTTCTCCTCGGCTGCTTGGCCTGGGAATCACAGACCATCAGCCCAAGTAAGGACTTCAGATCTCTTGGGAAAGGGCATCTTGAGATGGAGCAGCAGGGGTGGTCTGAGGAATATGCTGCCCTGGGGCTTTGGGCATCTAGAGAAGACCACGCTGTGGGGAATCTCTGCAGCAAAACAAGCAAACTTGTGGGCCAAAGCTTGGGCTGTTTCTCCATATTCCATGCCTGGACAGTGGCTGTAGTTAGGAGCCTCCAGGTGACCACTAACTGGAAGGAATTTATTTGCACTGATCTTAGGAAAAGGAGGCCACATGGGAGTGTGGCTGAAGAAAGTGGCAGCTCCCTGCTGTGTAGTCAGTCAATACCTGAGGCCCCTTTAAGATGGTCATGAACACAAAATGGTAAGGGAAGGCAGGGGAGGACTCGGGGTTCAGAGCTGTTTTACATGGAAGGCTCAGAAAAGTGGCTCAAGCCTTTGTATTTGTCAGTTAGGTCAATCATAGCAAATATCACAGCCTGGCTTAAACCACGGGCACTTACGTTCTCACAGGTCTAGAAGCCAAAAGTCTAAGATGAAGATGCCATCAAGTGGCTGCCATCAAAATCAAGCTACCATCCCGAGGCCCCTGTTGATGCTTTCTTCCAGCTGTGACCTCACATAGTCTGTTCTGTGTTCTCGGTAGAGGTTGAGACCTCAGATATCTCTTCCTCTGCTTATAAGGTCACCAGTCAGCTGGCCATACATCCCTGTATCCCTACACTCAGGAAGCTGAGGCAGGAGAATCTCAAGTTTGAGGCCAGCCTCATCTCCAGAGAAATTTCAAGGCCAACCTGGACTACATAGTGAAACCTTTTCTCAAGAACAAAACAAGACAAGACAAAACAAAACAGCTGTGGCAGGAGGTCTGCAAGTTTGAGCCCAGCCTGGCCAATTTAGTGACTTAATAAGACTATCTCAAAATAAAAAATAAAAAGGCTGGAGATGTGGAGGCTCTAGGTTCAGTCCCCAGCATCAAGCAGGTAGGGAGGCCACCAGTCCTACTGGATTAGGGCCCCATCTTTGTGATTTCTTAACCTTTGTTTTCCCCTTAGAGACCTGTCTCCAGTACAGAGACACTGAGAGTTGGGGCTTGTTTATGAATCGAGGGAGGGGAACAGGAATGTCACAGTTCAGTCCCTAGTAGCCTTAGAATAGGGAGCCTGGGAAACCCCAAGGCATCCAGGCCGAAGAGGAATTGGCTGCAATTCCACCGCTTTGGAGTGTTTTATCTAATGAAGCACACAAAACTCCTAGACCCCTTAGTTTGTTCCAAATAACTTCTGAATCTCCCCCCACCCCGCAATGTTTTAAATAGTTTTCAGAAAACTGAAGAGCGAGCAGCAATTTCCTTATCTCCATTTATTCCTCCTTCCATCTGGCCCGGTTTTGCCCTGGAACCTACCAGCAGGGATGGTAGGTTGGGGTCACTGGGGGCTGACTGTCCACAGATCGAGTTGGGACAGCAAACTTGGGGACTGGGTCTCTCAGTCAGCAAGGCAACACTGGGGTTGTGCGCTGGGCTTTGGAGGTCCATCTGTCCATGGTCACTTGTGGTCATGCTGGGAGAGGGGCTGTGTCAGAGTGGCTTGGACTATCCTCACCTAGCCGCCATTCTGGGGCCTTCTCTTCTCATAGCTGCTGAGCCAGCAACTACTTGGGGACCTGAACTTGCTTTGGCTTCACTCCTTGGGCCCCTTTCTTTAACCAGAATCACACTTACACAGCCTCACTGTGGAGCTCGTTTTCACAGGGACTGAAAACTTTAATAGAAAGTTTCTAGTCAGGCCTCACACAGTTGCGCTCACAGGAAGGGAATGGGACATATTTGGTGTATGGACTGAGCCTTGAGGACTAGGAAGCATCTGGGCCCTTTGCTCTAGTTGGAGAAGGGGCCAGAGGCCTTTCTTGGAATACAGTGCTGATATTGAGCCAGGCCGCCCACTTTAGCTCTCTTGGCAGTTCCAAGCAGCTGGTCCTTTTTCCCCTCTGGTCATTGTTGAGATGCAGTAGGTTCTTCCATTTATGTGCATGCCTGTCTTTGTCACTTCCCTGGCTGGCCTGTGAGAATTGGGGTGATGCAAGGTTCTGCTTGGTAGCTGACCCATTGCTTGGCAGTACTTCCCCATTTGTTGGGCTGACTGGGCTCCAACACCACTCACTCTGGGTCTGGCAGTTCCTTCCTCTCCTAAGAGTGTCCTCCTCCTGACCACTGACCTGTAGGCATTGCTCCAGGGGCCATCTGAGCCTCTTCAAGAGTTGTTTGTCACCCCTCACATTCTGTTTATCTCTCTGCAACTATCTGTGACAGTCCATCATTGGACCCTGTAAATGCTTCCTTTAAAGGTAACGGGGCTTTCTTTTGAGGGCGGGTATAAAAGTCCCTCAGACTATATGAAATTCTGGTCTTTCTTTCTGATGCATGCACTGCCAAGGACAATTCCAAGGGCAATTTGATGACTGAAGGGATATAGCCCTGCTCTCCCCAGGACCATCATAGAACATGGTATGGCAGGCCTGTCTACTGGTGCAGCTTCCTTGTAATCTGGGCAGGCTTCTGAGGGCAAGGCTGGAGGTGGCAATGGCCCTGTCTTCTCTTCCCACTTGGTTAGGGTGCTGTCCCTGCCTAAACCAGTCCTTTCTCCACCCTCCTGAGATCACAACTGCTCCTGTATCCTGGCGTTGCTTGGCCAGTATCTGCCTATGGGCACCCAGGCCCCACCATGCCTGGCTTCCTTCAGTAGTGAGTGCTTACCTCCTCCCCAGCTGTGGCCAGACTGACCAGCACGGCCACCTGGGCACCCAGCATCCCTCTCTACCTGTTGCTTCTAGCTCTACCACCCACCCCACCCTCCATCTGGAAGCTCAGCGGTTCCTCCCAAAGGCTCTGAGCATTGTTTTTCTTTATAATCCAGAAACCACCACTAACTCAAGTAGTCTCAGGTAACTTTAATAAAAGTGTCAGTAGTCCTTTCTGCCACAGCGGTGTACACACGGCTGATCTCAAACACAGGATCACAGCTGCTAAGAGACCAGCCACCACTGCGGGTTAGGCAAGGCTGCTGCCAGGAGTTGGAGCTTGCTGCTCTCAGGTCCCGAGGCAAGAAAGCATCACTTCTTGCATTGGGGTCTGGCCACCAGCCTTGTGGACAGTCACACTGGGCTCTGGGCCTTTACCTGCTTTGCAGAGGGAAGGCCAAGTCCTCCCCACCCCTGGAGAACACTATTTTTTCCAGCCTCACGCCCATGCTTTGCCAACCCACATGCTTTCGAGGCATGAGACGGCTTAACGGAGGCAGCCCCAGCCCCAGAGCCACCACCGCCATCACGGCCCAGTGGTGGAGGAGCACTTTTACAATTACACAAGAGAGAGTGGTCATTCCATTGTTAAATAGCACACATCCTATATAAATAAAAAAGAAGAGGATGAAGATGGGCAAGGGAATGAGAGTTGGCACAGACGCTGATATATTGCTTTCCAGTTTCAAGGCGACAGATGCAAATCATGAGACACCAGAGGGAACAGAAACAAGGGCTGGGCTGGGCTTTTCTAAGCAAAATGTGTTCCCCTCACAGGGCTGCTGAGACAGAGAGGTATGGGCAGCCAGGCCAGAGGAGCCCCCGGGCCCAGAAATGCGCAGAGGCAGAGGCTGTTTCTGGCCTCACTGCCTGGGAGGGCAGCTCTGCTTTCTGCGAGAAAAAAAGCACGACTAAACAAACACTGTACACAGATGGAGAACTGTCAGTGACTCTGTTTTCTGCCCTCTGCCTCAGCAGGTTCACAAGCAGAGGGAACAGTGGGGGATGTCTGGCCCTGGTTGCCAGGGACTTCCCCACATGCTGCAGGCTTGGCAGAAGCTACCCACTGACACATCCTCCTCCCTGGATGTGACAAGGGTCATGGGACACTGTCCCACCACGCACTGTTGCCTTTATGTGACAACCAACATACATTTTCCTGAGTCATGCCCTGCTTCCCTCCTGTGGTTGGCAGCATCCTTTTCCCCTGCAGACCAGCACGGGGTTACTTCTATTTCCTTTCTTCTGTCCCCTGCCCCAAGCCCCTCTTTAAAAGGGTGATGCAACTATCCATGGTTTCCTTCTTAAAATACTTGATGGCATCCCCAGTTTTCTTTTCTCTAAGCTGGGTGGTCTGCTCTGGCACAAGCGCAGGGAGCATGGGCAGCAGGCGGTCCCATCCTTCCTCCTGCTCTAGGGTGGGAGCCCCCCATCGAATGTGTCTGATGCTCAGAGGCATCAGAAATAACTCCAGATAAAAACAGAGCTGGCGCTTAGAGGAAGACAAATGCTACCAGGACATGGTCTGTCCACAGAGTACATTCTAATATCTTATTAGGTATCTGAATCTGTTAGGAAAAAAATTAGAAACTATGTATAAAACTTAAAAATATTCAAGTATCAAAAGGCTATTTCGGATCAAAGTTTTAAAATAAGCTGTCAGCAAGCTGCGGCTGCAGAGAGGAAGCTTTTACAAAAGTTAACTGAGTCTGTTCATCTGGGAGGAAGGAAATGAAGCAATCTGCGTAGGGTAGGGGAAAAGACAGCATGGGCAAAGTGAAGCAGGGGAAATCAAGGTCTTTTTAAGCCAAAAGGGAGAGTGATACCAGGCAGGCAGTAAGGATCGGTGGCCACCATCACTCTCCCTGGAGAAGGAACTTTAAGATGGGTGGCCTGAGCTTCCGCCCTCTGGTGTCTAGTCCCTGGACATTCCATGGCTGCGGGTGGAGCTGACCTCTGAGCGGCACACAAAGAGCAAAAACAAACCAACAGGAAAGAGCAGGAAATGGGCCATTTCTGCACAGAAATCCTAGAAAGAAAAATCAAGCAGTGAATAGAGTCAAAATGCTACACCAGTGTTAACTTAGCTTCTCAAACCCTGTTACAAATTAAGTTGAATTTCTAAATCAGAGAAATCAAGATGCCCCCACCCACACAGGGATAGGGCTGTGTGCCCTCCCCCCCATTATAAAGCAGTAGCAGCCTTTATTCAAGACACGACAGTGAGGGAATCCGGTGATGTTCCCTTATTTTTGGAGAGGATGCATCTTGACAAGTGATCCAGTAGAAATATTTTAAATTCTGATAAATTAAAGTCATAAAAACCACTCCCTTGGCTGCCTCTCCCTGGGCCCAGGGCTTGCTTGAGGCGCCCTCTGGTGGCAGTATGGGAAACCACAGTTCAAGGCCAGCCCGAGACTGCAGACCATCTGAGCTGGCCATCTGTCCTGCTTTTCATACTTCTCTTGGCTGACAGCCCTGCTCTTGAGAATGGCCCAATTACACCTCAAGAAGGTTCGGTTCCCACTCTGCTCGTTCCACCACAGGTTTCTAGGCTGTTCTGCTGGCCTTGAAAGGAGATAATGTTGGGCCTTTAGACTTCAGTGGAAAACAGGATGCTCTGTCTCTTGCTGTCCGGGGCAGGGATGGCCTCCAGCTGCAGGAAGTACAGCAACACTTGGACCTGCCAAGGAAGAGGAAAGTGGCTCAGAGGGGTGTTCACAGCTGCAGGTGGGGAGGTCTTCTTGGCCCAAGACCCCAAGACCAGCTCAGGTTACATTTCTTGCTTCTCACAGAAAGAAATCTGGGGTGGTTAGGGTTACTGAAGAAGTGCGAGTTGGGGTTAAGACTCAGGCCAGGTGCACCCCAAGCACAGCAGGTGGCTTGGCCCTATGAAGCCCAGCAAGGCACAGAGGGGAGTGGCTAGGCTCTCCCTACTCTCAGCCCTGTGGGTCTAGGCAAGGCCCTCTCGATAACTCTTAGCCATCCGCTGTTCACAATGAGGGTAGGAATGGCTGGCAGGACTTGGGGTGGGGCAGGCAGAGGACAGCTTTTGTTAGGCCAGCGTGGCATTCTCTAGAGCTTGTTTCCCATACCTGGGACATGACCTCCAGGGACCAGCTGTCAGTCATGGCGATGGGCTGGCTGGGGTTGGTGGGGAGCTTGCTCTCTTTCTCCGAGGGCCGGAGTAGTGTGGGGCCAAAGACCGTGGCGAGGTTGTGCAGGGACATCTTGTTCACTGTCTCCTTTTCAGCCACCCTATAAAGAGCCAAAGCAGAAGATGTCATTTTGAATTGTTTTTTGTTGTTGTTGTTTCTGAGATAGAGTCTCACTTTGTAGTTCAGGCTGGCCTTGAACTTGCAGTGTTCCTCCTGCCTTAGCCTCCCCAGTGCTGAAATTATAGATGTGAGCTAACATGCCCAGCCAGGATACTGGTTTGACACCACCTTTGGGATACAGGCAAAGAAGCTGGGCCTCCCTAGAGTCCTCAGGGAACATGGCAGTAGATGACAGCCCTTGCTGCCTTGTACTACACTGATTCCCACAGCACAGCCATGTAGGGAGGAGGGGAGCTCAGCTCTGGTTGTGTTGAAGATAGACTCCATCTCTGGTGCTTTGGGGTGTGAGGGAAAAGACTGCTTGAGGCTAACAGTAGCTGAGATAGCACTAAGCCATGACCCAAGGAAAGGGAGAGTCCAAGTGTGTTGGTGGTTCGGGTTGGAGCACTGCTTTTTGCTTAAGGCCGGGTGCAGAGGGAGAAGGGTGGCCATGGCACTAGTCCCCAGAGGGGTGAATAACTGCAGATGGATAGGGAGAAAAGGCCCTCAGCGCCAGGGAATACCACCACCCAGCTTCCTGGGGTCCTGGAGCCCTTGGTCCCCACGGAAGCCCAGGGCTACCTTTTCAGGTGGTCCAGAAGGAAGAGGAAGGTCAGCAGGTTGGCTTCTGGGAGGGACAGCAGCAAGTTGAGCATGCAGCTTTCCTTTGCAACAGGGTCTGAAAGAGCTGCAGAAGGGGAGGGTTACTTCTCAGGATCATAACCGTAGGCTGGAGATCTTTCCTGAGGGTCACCAGTGGAGCATACGGGGCCTGTAATGGAAAGTACTGGAGTGTCCAGGCCTATCACTGTCCTTGTTCCCACAGTGCTGGACTCCAGGCGCAGTGGTAGATGAGGAGGGTTGGAAGGCCCTGCCTGGGGAAGCCCTGGGAGGCTCTCTCATTGCCCTGTGTGCTCTGGAGGCACTTCCAGGTGGGAGAGACCAAGTCCTTTGCTGAATGGGGTCCTGTCCTCATATGCTAGCACCCTCCTCTGCACATCACCCTGCAAGCTGACTCGGGGTCAAGGCTGTGCTTGAACTTCTGCCTGACTGGGCCAGGGACCTGAGGTTAGAGAGGCAAGGTGTCCCCCAGCCTGGGAAGCCACATCCCAGCCCTGGTCTACAGGAAGGACGGCTGTGACCTTCAGGACCCCACACCTGGGGATGTCCATGGCAGTGCTTCACCTTCTTGGCTACTGGGGCGGCAGGGACAGCAGGCAGCCTCTGAGAATGGGGAGACCTTCCCAAGACAGACTAGGTTCTTTTCCCATCCCATGCAGCCAGGTTTGTCAGGCCAGGCTGAAACGCTGACCGTGGTAGAGAGGCACAGCTCAGGTTCTCTCCCAAGGGTGTCAGTAACAGGAGAGGGGTTGGGGAGCTGTCTCCCATGAGGCTGAGACCTCCAGTGCTCACCAATGCCCTCGGCAAAGTTGGGGTAGAACTCATCGGTGAAGAGGGGCTCAGGCAACTCGCGGAAGTACAGCTTCAGTGTGCCAGCGATGGCATTCACGTCCATCTCACTCATCATCACGGACACATCCTTGTTATCTGAAAAGAGTATGGAAATGGAGAGCTCCCTCATGGATCCTAAGCCAGGGCTTCTGCAAGCCCTGTCTTGGCTGCTGCAGGCTGTTCTGTGCTGACCACTGTGTGGGTCCCGGCCCTTTGAGCGGCTCCTCATACTCCTCCCAAGCATCAGCATGGTTCTGAGTCTGTGGAGGGTTCCAGGGAGGTGGGAGCATCCCCACCCTTTTACCCTTAGTGGTGAGGTGAGGTCCAAGGAAAAAAGAGGTAGATGCACCTGGCCAGGAGGAGGCAGCAAAGCCAGGGGAGGACTTGGCACTTGGGCCAGACAGCTCTACCTTTCTTTCTTTCTTTCTTTTTTTTTTTGGTACTAGGGATTGAACTCAGGACCTTGCGCTTTCAAGGCAGGTGGCTGAACCACTGAGCTAAATCCCTGGCCCCAGCTCTACCTGTCTTGAAACAAATGCCTGGATACCAGTGTCCTTCACTAAGGAAGGATTATTTGAGCCATTTTAGGGTTTAAACTGGTGCCACCTTTGGGCTTTGTTGGCCACTGGTCCTCCATACCACAGACCAGGCCCATTCTCATTGCCCAGAAGGAGCAAGGCCTACCCAGGGGTGCTGGGCCTTCAAGGGCTCCAGAGGTCAGGGTGCGTGGCATGTGCCCTGTGAAGAATTTACAGGCACAAAGTCTTGATGGGTCCTGGTTCTGTGCCACTGCATTTTGAGGATGATGGGCAAGGATCCCCTGGAGTCTCAGTGTCCTTCCCTAGTAAGTGGGACAGTTCTGCCTCTCTCACAGCATTGAGGGTGAGTGGGACAGGTGGAAACAGTACAGAAAGAGTGGGGTCATGTTTATATCCTTTGCCTCACCACATCCTCAAGCAAGGCATGGTCAGAATGCACTGATCCCTGGGCTTTGGTATCTCCTTTGGCAGCACCAAAGCTCCTAGTTCAACTTAGCAATCGTGGCTAAGATGCTTTAAGGACCACCTTTTTTTTTTTCTTTTCCTGAGACGGGGGTCTCGCTATGTTGTTTTGGTTGGCTTTGAACTCCTGGACTTAAGCAGTCCTCCTGCCTCAGCTTGATGAGTAGGTGGAATTATATACATGTGCCACCATCCCCTTCTCAGCTTATATTTTTAAATAATAAAACAGTAAATGAAGAAAATGTACAGAGAATGATGTGACAGGCAAAGATCAAGGAGGACATGCTGGGAGTCTTAGTGTGGACACCACCAGATACATTTCTATCACCTGGGTGACACTTACTGACGTCAAAGGCTGCCTTCAGTGCCTGGATGTCTGTGGCCACTCCAGACACACGATAGATGCCCACTTCCTCCATGCCTCGGCGCTCGATCTCTTCCACACACTGGCGTACGATGTAGGGCACCTTGGAGCGTTCTCTCCTGTAGGGGGTCAGGAAATGTCTTCAGTATCCTGACAGCCCTGCCACTCATCTGCACACCAAGGGATGGGGGCGAGGGAAGGGCTGAAGGTGCCTAGGCTTGGGGCTGATACAGAGCCCTTGTCCTGCAAGTGCACAGCTATCACTGTATACACTTCATCAGGGCCTTTCTAAGGGTCAGAAGCAGTCAAACACCTGCTTCCCCTTTCCTCCTTCTCCACCAATCCTGGGGACTGAACTAGGGGCGCTGCACATGCTAGGCAAATGCTCTACCACTGAGCTACACTGCCAGCTGCAGGAAGCTTTTCTGAGTGAAGCTGGCCACAGGAAATAGTTTAAAAACCCCAGGCCCTGAATTAACAGGTGGTGCATGGTTTCCTGGAAAGCAGTCTTATCTCCAGGTTGGGGGACTGGACATGGTAGTGGCTCTTTCACCTGACTGCTGGGCAAAGTGAATCCCCTTGCCCCTCTAGACCTCCTTGAGAGAGCTTTGCATGGGACAGGCCCTCCACAAACACCTGCTGAATGGGCTAACTCCACAGGCTGCCTATGCACCCTGCAATTCTAAATGCTTTTCTCCTCAGAGTCCTAGCAATTCCAGTACCTTCCTGTAGGACCCTGAGTAAGAATGCATCAAACATAGAAGCCACTGCTGTTTGGACGCCTTTGGCACTTCTTTTCTGTTTTCTTTTTTGTTTGTGGTACTGGGCCTTGAACCCAGGGAGCACTAAGCTATATATCCAGCCCTTTTTTATTCTGAGACAGAGTCTTACTGAGTTGCCCAAGCTGCCCTCCAACTTGCAATCTTCCTGCCTCAGCCTGCAAACAGCATGGATTACAGGTGTGTACCATATCTGGCCTTTAGTTTTGCTTTGCAACTGGATTTAGGAGCACATCAAAGCTCTTTCACAAATCACCCTCATCAAGGTGCTTATTGGGAGAACCAAGGACAATGTCCTCTCTACTCAGAGCTTCGCAAAGTGGTGGGGGACAGGAGAGGTGCTCAGAAACACCAATGGGTCCCGGAGGAATGAAAGATACAGGCCCCAGCTCAGACAACCCACAAAGTCAGGGGCCTGGCCTGATTCCATCCTCAGGAAATGAGCGAAATTGGGAAGAAGTGGCCTGTATTCCCCAGAATGGTAGTCAAACCAACAAACAGTCCTCTCCTGGCAACGGACTCATGACAAAGGGGCAGAGGTTACAATCACTCAACAGGAACCCGGGATCATGACAAATTCCAAGTGAGGAAAGCAAACTCTGCACTTGGGCAGTTCCTGGAGTCAGGCAGGAGCCAGCCCACTGCTGCTAGAGGGAGGAGGGAAGGACATTCCCAAGCTGGTTTTGCAGTAAACACAGGAGGTAGCTAAGCACAGAGAGTGCTTCCTGGGGCCCTGGAGGCCTTGCCATACATAGAACTGTGCCTGGTTCTTCCTGCAGAAACATCTGCAGGGACAGGCACAAATCCTTGGTGCACAAACCCATACCCTTTGCCACTCACTTGGTGACCACAGCAATCTTGACTCCAAAGACCCCTGTCTGTTTGCGGGAAGGCATTCTCTTCAAGCTGAACTCTCTGCTCGTGAACTTGACTGACAGTTTCACTTCAATCTGTAGTGGGAAGAAAGGGCTCAGGCACCTCAACCTTTTGGTCCTCCCGGTCTGAGGTGCCAGGGACTCCTTGAGGTCTCAACAGATCTTTCCATCTACCAGATAAGCAGGTCAAGGGCCCAGAGTGAGTTGAGGCCAGCCCTCAGGGAAGGCCTCGTCCAGTTCACCAAGAGGCAGGAATGGTTAAAATGGCTGAAGGACTGGCTTCTCTAGAACCAGTTCCCACAATCCCCACTGCTTCTTTTTGGTTTTGTTGGGTTTTTTTTTTTTTTTTTTCAGACAGGGTCTTGACAGGTAGCTCGGGCTGAACTCAAACTCATATCCTCTTGCCTCAGCCTCCTGAGTAGTGGAACTATAGAAATACACAACCATGCCTAGCTTCTCTTTTTTCTTCATAAAAATTTAAAAAATAAGCAGATAGGGCTGGGGGCACAGTGGTTGAGGACATGCTTAGCATGTTGGAGGACTAGGGTTCAATCCCCCCCCGAAAAAAGGTATAGAAAAATGTAAAAAACTAACAAAAAGCCAAGAATGACCAAACATTAAACTTTTTATTGTATGCTTAGCCCCACCCTTTTTGGTAACATGTTGAGCATCCCTCATTTGAAAAATTAAAATATTCCAAAATCTGAAACTTTCTGAGTGCTGCTATGACACTACAAGGGGAAAATTCCACACATGACCTTAGGCTGATGGGTAAAAACATACAGTTACCTTCTGGCTATGTGTATAAGGTATATATGAAATACAAATGAATTTCATGTTAGGACTTGGGTCCCATCCCCAAGACATATCATTTCATATAGGCAAATATTCCTGTATCGGGGGGAAAACCCCTTGAAACCTGAAATGCTACTGGTCCCAAGCATTTTGGATCAGGAATATTCAACCTGTATACATATTCCAGGGATCACTGAAGACTAATTAGAGGCCTCAGTTTCTATGGGAAGACCCTAGGGCCCCAGGTTGAGGCACCCACTGCCAGGTGGCACTATGAGACCTTTTTCTGAGGAGGATGCTCAGAGGCTGGCCTGTGACCGCATTTCTGCCATCAAATGGAAAACATCCTTGTGAACGGCGATTCTGCTCTGTAGGCACCTCTCCCTCCTCAGCCAGCAGCTCAGTCTTAGCCTTCTTCCGATCTCTTTGGGAGGAACCTGAGACTGCTGTAACCTTCTACAGAAAGTAGGCACCAACAGAGTCCAGTGAGTACATACCCCGTTCATGGAGATGACAGTCCGTTGCCAGTCTCTGTCCTGCAGGGTCTGGGGGTCCAGCTGAAAGCAAGCAGGCATGATTAACAGAGGCCCTTGGGTCTGTTCAGAGACCCAGCTTGGCAGCAGCCCACATCTGCCATGGCTCCACACTTAAGTTAGAAGCAGAGCCTGAATGCAGCCAGCACCTCTACCCAGAAATCAAGAAAGATCTATAGATAGGAAATAACTTGTTAGAAAGCCTCGAAACTCCGGGACTTACTGCTCTCAGACCTTTGCTGCCTGGGCCAGAGCTCAACCTGTGTGAATAACAGGATGGAGTTGAAGGTCCTGCTCTTCCCCATCAGTTGAAGATGCTGTAAGATGCTCCACAGAGGGCAAGCAGTTGGTACAAAGTATATTTTGGGAAGACCAATTTCAGCAGTAACTTGTTGGAGGCATAGTACCCGAGAGCTCCTGTCCACAGAATCATGGATACTGTTTTCTCTCTGTGCCATGGTCTGGTTTGTGGCAGAAAAAGTCTGCAGGCCAGGCCAGTCCTATGACTTAAGTGTCAGGCTCAGAAAGATCTAGAGCCCAGCCCCAAGTTATACAGTGGATGGGGGGTAGGTTGGAAGGAAGCCCCTCTGCAGCCCTTCTAACTTCTACCCCCACAAAACATTGTCCAGCACGTGTTCAGCAGGAAGCTGCCATTTAATGTTACCTAAATAAATACCTTTCACGGCCAGGCCACATGCTCTGCTATCTGAAGTCTCTGTCCCTCTTTTTTTGATAAGCACACTACATCAGAAGTTCCCAAATAAAGCTGAGATCACTGGCTGGGCTGGGAAAATTAGCAACTGTGGGATTCGTGTTGAAAAAACACCTCCTGGAGCCAGGCGTGCTGGTGCACACCTGTAATCCCAACGCTCGAGAGGCTGTGAAAGGAGGATAACCATAAGTTCAAGGCCAGCCTGGGCTACAAAGTAAGTTCAAGGCCAGCCTGAACTATATAGCAAGATTTTTGTTTGGTCTCAAAACATGAAACAAAAAATCCCAAACCCAAAACAAAATAAAACAACACCTCCCAGGGCTGAGGATGTGGCTTAATGGTAGAGCACCTGCTGATATGTGCAAGGCCCTGGGTTCAATCCACAGCACTGCAAAACAAAAGCATAAAACACCTCCCTGAACTCTACCTGCAAAGAACTAGACCCACATTTCCAAGAGGGACCTGGGATTCGAACAAGTAGAAACCTCTCCAGGTGACTGGTACAAAGCCAGGTCAGGAAGCCACTGTGCAACACCACAAAATGTGGCACACATCATGCATGGCTTTGCATTCTTGCTTGCTTCAGGTGGTGATTCTACTACTAGTGAAGCCACTTAAGAGCAAGGACATCTCATGACTTCTGTGCACATGCAAGAAACAAACATACACACATACGTGTGCATGCGTGCAACAGTGCTAGGTCTAGAGCGGAGCTTAGGACAGGCATCATACATTTGTCTGCTGCAAGAGACCTCCGAAACTACAGCTAACTGGGCCTTCTGTAGGTGGAAAACAAGGAGGGCGTCAGGAGCAGGCCAAGGAGCCCAGCTGTCTCCACCTCCCAGATGTGTGCACCTGGTCCTCGGCCAGCACCTCCCATATCCTACTGGTTTACCTTCTCTTCTAGGTCCTACTGGTTAACATCCCAAAAGACCTGAAATGTAGTCAGAATGAAACAAAATCACAGGGTGAAAGAATGCCTCCCTCAAAGGGCTGTGTGGCTACAAGTTCTCATTTTGCTTCTAGCCCAGAGACTTTTTAGAGGCTACTCTAAGGGGTGCTTCCCTGCAAAAGTTTAAGTCCCAAGCCTCCTCCAGGTGAGGTGGGAGGAGAATGACATGAGTCCTTCCTAGCTCTGGAGCAGCGGAACTCTTGGCCCATACCAAACCAGGTATGGCTGGAAGCCACGAGGGCGTGTATCCCCCACCATCCTGTGTTTGGCTGCCTAAGGAAGGGGACACGGTGCCCCTTCTTCCTCAGAAACAACAGAAACCGAGACGCACACAAATCCTTTTCCCTCCACAGGCCTCTTCTCCCTCAAAAACCCAGAATTGGCACAAACCATGGACAAGCAGCCCCTAGACTGAGTGGGGAGAAGGACAGGAGGAGCAGCTGTCTGAGACATCCGGCAGACAGGTACCCCACCCTTCCCCGCCCACCTGGGAAATGAGTCCCACTTGCTGGCCCACCTTGCCCCTGCACACCAGGTTTCGGATGTGGCTCCACAGGGCAGTGCCTCGGGCACACAGGCGTTTTTCAGCAGAGGACAGCCGGCTCCGGCCTGCCTGGCTGGGGTAGAAGTGCCGAAGGAGGCCCTGCATTGCAGCAGGGGCAGATAATGACTCTCGCATCCTTGGCCCTGCTGCCCGGAGAGTACCGCAGGGCTGGACAGGAGCACACTGGCAGCCTTCAGGCCCGGGGGCCTTTTGACCAGGCTTCCAGGGAAGCCCCGCCCACCTCCAGTCTGGCTGGCCATGGTTGTAGTTTCCCATCACCCCTGCATTCCACTTTTTTGTTTGTGAATAGGAAAAACATGCCTCCCCCAGTTGGAGGCTACTGGTTACGGGAATTCCAATGTGTCTCAGTCTCCTCTTAAACCCAGAAAGGCTAAGCTTCCTTCTCAAGTGGCTGGTTTCCTGTGGTGCAAATGTGTAGACACTGAGTAACGTGTGAGTGACAGGTCAGTCCACTGTGGGCTGCGAGCACTCTGCAGATTGCCCCAGGGCCCGTACTGCCTCAGCCAGTGACCCATGCTCCCTGAATGTGGTCCCTATTCTGCCTGGCAAGCTGGCTAAATGATAGGAAAGCATTAATCAGGAGTCCAGGCACTGTCCACTCCTGGGCACTGACACCCAGCTCCCACCCCCACCTGGCCCTATCTCCAGCTTCTAGGCATGTAGCCCTTATGGCAGCCCCAAATCAATGGATCCAGAAGGAAAGACCATCCTGAAGCTGGCTCTGCTCCAAAGAGCCTGTGTACTTAGCAGAGTGGGAACTGCACAAAGAATAACTAAGTAATCGGGTCGTGGTCTTGGTACAGACTAACTCCAAATAGCACTCAAGGCTTGCACACTCTCTCATACAGTTATTTAAAGTACCAGCGAAACAAACAAGCAAGAGACTTGGATTTATTTTTTGTGGTATTGGGGATTAAAGCTAGGGATTTGTACATGCTAGGTAAGTGCTCTACCATTGAGCTATATGCTCAGCTCTTTAATGCGTAACTGTAACCTTAGCTACTTAGCAGGCTAAGGCAGGAGGATCAAAGTTCAAGACCAGGAACCTAGAGCAAGTTAGCAAGACTGTCTCAAAAATAAAAATCAAGGGTTGAGGATTTAGCTCAGTGGCACCATGTCTACCTTGCAAGCGCAAGGTCCTGAGTTCAATCCCTGGTACCAAAAAAAAAAAAATCTAAAGTGTTGAAGCCAGGGATTTAGCTCAGTGGTACCCCTGCCTGCCTCGAAAGTGCAAGGTCCCCTAGTTTGATTCCCAGTACCAAAAAAAAAAAGTGTTGGAGGAGAGAGGAGAGGGGAAAGGGGAAAGAAGGGAGAGGGTGGCCGGAGTGGGGAGAGGGGAGAGGGGGGAATGGGGGGAGAGAGAGACTAACTCTCCTGCCCCGATTTGGAAAAACTACTGAGTTTGGGTTGGGAGAGCTAGGAACCGCTAGTTAAGGGAAAAGGAAATGCCAGATGATATTTAGAGTACCCCTTGGGTTGCAGAGTTTTCATGAAGAATGTGCCCACTGCAGGACGGGGATCCGGTAGGAAAGGTCTGTCTGCTCACACCACATGATCTCAGGACAGTCTGGGTCAATGTTCATCTCCCAAGGGGTTGGGCAAGGTGGGGGGCTTGTCTAGAACACTGCCCAGCAAGTCCATCCCAGGCAGGCGATGAGGGGTGGCGAAGGCCTACATCCAGCTAGGGGTAGGTGCTGAGCACAGCCCTGAAGCATCCCTGACCACCCTGCATGATGGCTTTGCTGAGGACCAAGCAGTACCCTGCTTCCTCTGCAGGCAGTATGGACAGATGAACCACCACTGATGATGACCACAGGGTATGATCTCACCCACCCTTGCCCGGGGAGAGGGCATGACTCAACTGTCCAAAGAAGGACATGCTTGGTCCCTCCTCACTTGCCTCCTGGTAAACAAGAGCTTCCTCCACATGCACTGTCACAGGTCCAGATGGTCCAGCAGGGCACTCCAGTTGCTCCTGTCTAAACTCCATATTCTGTATTTGTACTGTAACCTACTCCCTGGGGTTTTTGCAGAGACCACTAGACACCCTCTGTTCTCTAGAAGAGAAATCTGGCCTCCCACTGTGATGTCCCAGACTTACTCCTACTACCATGATCTGGTCTCTGGAGCCATAGCACAATTTTAATTATCTGATCACAACCATTCTCCGCCATCACTTAAAAGGATAAAGGAGCTGGGGGTATAGCTCAGTAGGGGAGAATGAGCAAAGGCCTAGGCTAAAATAAAAAAAAGCAGCTAAAATAAAAAAATAAAAATGATGGACTGTGAACTAGTGTTGGAGAGGACACAGAGAAATGGGAACCCTCATCCACAGCCCATTCAAGACAAAATCTTCACAGTTCCACTAGTTGTCTACCCAAGAAGGGAAACATTCATCTATGCAAAGGCTTATACCAAGCCAATGTTCACAGCATGAACCAAAATAGCCCCAAACTGAAAGCAACCCAAGTGTCTGTCAACTAAAATGGAGAAACTAAAATGTGGGACATCCTTTTGGTTGAATATTCAGTTACTACGGATAATATTACAATGTGGATGACCCTGAAAACATTCTACATGAAAGAAACCAGTTACAAAAGTACCAACTCCACATGTGTAAGCATGTACTGCAAATATGTACTTTATTTTTTTTGGTACCGGGGATTGAACTCAGGACCTTATGCTTGTGAGGCAAGCACTGGAAACACTGAGCTAAATCCCTGGCCCTGCAAACATTTACTTTAAAAAGTGATATGATTCCATTTATATGAAATGTACAGAATGGGCAAATCTCTAGAAACAGAAGCAGATTAACCTGATGCCCTCCTTGAAATCTGAGTCATGAGCCCAGAAAGACACACAAAAGGTCAAGAGAAATAGAACAAGTGGGAAAATGAGAGAAGACAAAATTCAATGACTTGATATAAAGTTACTCCCTAAGGAGAAGAAACAGGATGCAAGAATTTAACAATCTAGAAAAGTAACGAATCAATGGAACAGAAGGAAAAGACTGAAGGAAGAAATTCCCAACAGCCTTGTGGCTCCAAGTGTCTTGGGATTTGCTGACTGCTGATTTGCCCTGGGTCCCAGTCCTGGCCCAGAATGTGCTAGGGCGCCTGAAGTGCCTTGGGCCCCCTGTCCCTGCCCTGGCTGCCCTCTCTGAACTCCATATACTGAAACTGCACCGTAACCTAACCCCATGGACTAGCCTCTTTGGGTCAACTCCTCTGGCTACACTATGCAATGTGCTACTGCTGGTCTCAATGCAGATGCTTTTACCTTGGAAAATCCCTCCCTGACGACACAGGTTTCTCTGTACCCTGCCCTTGCCCTGCAAATATGTGCCATTTGAGCCATAAGTGGCCCAGGGGCAGGGTCTGTCCTGGCTCTCAGAACATTCGTAGTAGCTTTCTTTCCAAGCCTGTGGATCCTGAAGCCTGGGGATAGATTCCTTCTTGTTCTTGGGATCTCTGGGGCCTGGCACACAGGAGGTCCCAGTCACAAGGGTGACACTGCAGACTCTTGGTGTCTTGAGGTGGATCAGAATAGCCTTAGGGGCCGGGGATTTAGCTCAGTGGTTCCACTGACTACCTCGAAAGTGCAAGGTCCCGAGTTCGATCCCTGGTATTAAAAAAAAAAAAAAATAGCCTTGTTTGCTCAGATAGCTCACTGAGGCTCAGGGCCAGCTTGAGGTGGACCCTAACCTAGGCCCCCTGCACCAGGCTGAATTTGCGGGCTTGGAATTTTGTTGTCAACAACTTTTCTTGGACAGTCAGCACTGCCCTGGTGGTGTATCCTAGCTGTATGCAATGCCCCTCGGTCTTTCTAGCTCACGTCTCTGAACAAACTAGCTCATCCATCCTAGGTTCTAGAAAGGAGCTAACTGTCCACCCTCTTCTTGTGGAGCCTCCATCTTGCAAGAAGAGACGCGCAGACTTGACAGCTCAATTAGGACTGTCATCTGAAGAAGAGGGGCAGAAACCTGAATTGAGCCTGAGTTTAGCCAGAATGTTCCTTATGCACGACATGACCAAGTGCTTATCAGTATCATTTAGGTGAGAGAAAAACAGATCAAGCGAAGACCCCAAGCCTGGAAGATTCTGATGTGCCCTGCCCACAAGACAGGTACGTGAGCAGCTTCACTGGAGACTCAGTCTCCATCCTGGCCTGTTCCTCTTGGCCTGCCCTCCTGGCTAGGTCTGGACTTCGTCCCGTCTTCTTTCGGACACTCCTGGCTGATGGCCTTGTCTCAGAGGAACTCTGTCCACTCAACTTCTGAGTCAAAGGTGTCTAAAGGAGTTGCCGGGAGACAGGAGACTGTAGGCCACACTATCCCCACCAACTCTCAGCAGCGAGATGCGGACAGCTGAGGGGGCCCCCACCCCATTACACACACAAGGCACAGCACAGAATGTACCTGATGTCACTGGAAAGCCTGGACTCAGGAAGACTGAGCCCCGGCGAGTCATGGACGCCTCTCCCGGGTATACCCCATATAGAAAAGTGTGGCATCTGCGGGGGTGAAAGAAGCCACCCCTCCTCCAACTTCCTTCCTCCTGGGATCACACAAACAAGCCCCTGCCGCCAGGAGCTTGGGTTTCCAGGCAGCAGGCCAGCTACTGCCTACGCAGCATGAGTCATAAAGGCCCTTCACCTAATTCCTGGTGTTTGATGAGGGTCCAGGGGCCATGTTTCCCACTGATCAGGTGGCTGGAGCCAGATCTAGCCTTCTCTACTACCGCTTCACTAACAATGACAATGACAAATAAAATACTAAGTAGCTTATGCTGACCAGTGACGACACTGAAAGTGAAATGTCACTGAGCCCTCAAGGCCCCATGGTTTCCTATCCCAATTTAGAGGTAAGAAAACAAGTTAGGGGTGGGGATGACTCACTCAGTTCACATGAAACATGGTGGGGCTGGGGGGAATTGATAAAGATTCTTGTCTCTTTATTTTTTGCGGTACTGGGCATTGAACCTAGGGCCTTCACAATGATCTATACTCCCAATCCTTCCCCACTTTTAAATTTTGACACAGTCTCAAGTTGCCCAGGAGGGATTCAAACCTTTGATCTTCCTTCCTCGGTTTCCCAAGTGCTAGGATTACAGACATGTGGTATGGTACCTGGCACAGATTCTTGCCTTAAACTCTAATTGGACTGAGTACTGTACTCTTTTCAACTCTCAGTCCCTTTCTACTGAGTGCCTCTGACCTTGTTCTTTGACTATAAATTCTCAATTTCCCCTGTTGAATCTAATCTTTTTCCTACTTCAATACTCCACTGCCATATTCCTATACCTATCTCAATGGTCCAGAATAAGGTCTGCCTTACAGTTTCACTACTTTTTCTAATTTTTTAATAGAGTTCATAGCCCCGCTGCTGCAGTCACACTTCTGGATCCTAGTGAGGCCTGACAGGTACTGACAGGAAAGAACAGCAAGGGATTTCAGAATTGTCCTAGGAGCACAAAAGACAGACTAACTCACCCTGCACCTTCCTCAACATCTGCTCACCCTTGGCCATCCCCCTGGTGGTGTCTGATCACATGGTCAGCCTGCAGCAAGAATCCTGTTAGGTCAGGTTAGCCAATGTCCCTTACGCATGACACCATTTTCAACCTACTGACCCTCCCCTGGCTCCTTGGTTATAAATTTCTGTATGTCATGCTATACTGGATTTGAACCTAGTTTTATACAAAGGTCTATCTTACTCTGTTTATTTCATTTCTCTCCTCTTCCCTGCTGTCCCTTTCTCTCTTTCACTGTCTCCTTCCCTTTCCATCCAGGCTGGCCTGGAGCTCACTACGCCAGTGATGGTGAACCTTTTAGAGACCAAGTGCCCAAACTGCAACCCAAAACTCACTTATTTATGGGAAAGTGCCAGCACTACAATTAAACCTGGATACTGAGGTTTTAGTCTAGAAAAAACAACTCTACATTAACATTTTTTGTCTTAAAAGAAAAACAATACGTGTGCCACAGGTTTGCCACCGCTGCACTATGCAGTCCAGCCTGGGCTCTAACTGGGGATGCCCCACCTCAGCCCCCTGAATGCTGCGATTATAGGCATGCATCACCACTCTTGGCTTTTTCTTGACCGATTTCAACAGCCCTGCCCTAAATAAGACCTGTTTTTACTGATTTCACTACTGACCAAGCTCTGTTTTTTTGTTTTGTTTTGTTTTGTCTGATACTGGGGATCAAACTCAGGACCTTGCACTTGTGAGGCAGGTGCGGTGCCAGTGAGCTAAATCCCCAGCCCTTTTCTGGGACTGAATCCAGGGCTTTCACACTGAACTACATCCTCAGCCCGTTTTTTTTTTGTTTGTTTGTTTTTTTGGTACTGGGGATCGAACTCATGACCTTGTGCTTGCGAGGCAGGCAACGGAACCACTGAGCTAAATCCCCGGTGCCTTTTTAAAGTTTTTGAGACAGTTTTTTGCTAGGACACTAAGTTGCCCTGGCTAGGCTTGAACTTGTGATATTCCTGCCTCAGTTTCCCAGAGTGCTGGGATCGCAGACATGAACCAGCAGGTCTAGCGCAGCAATTTTTTTCCTTTTTCCTAAACGGGGGAAGGGTGCTCAGACTGTCTGAGAAGACAGCATATGTGGTGTGCACATTTGGTTTATGTATGGTAGCGTCATGGCAAGGAATTTCAAAAGTGGGCTGGGCCAGGGATTTAGCTCAGTGGTGCCGCCACCTGCCTTACAAGCACAAGGTCCTGAGTTTGATCCCCGGTACCAAAAAAAAAAAAGTGGGCTTGGTGTGCTAAAGGACAAAGGAGAGTGTTAATTCTGTTCTCTTTTTCACTGAGACCTCCAGTTACACAGTGACAGTATTCATAGGCTCTGTTTCATATTCAGTCATTCCCATGACTTCAGAAGTTGAGGGGTGAATGAGTCAAGTCAATGACTGATGGATCCTGCCTTATCTGATGAGCCAGTTAAAGGAGCCAGGCACCCAACCTATAGGTGTCCTTGGGCTCAGCTGTAATGATATGTAAGATTCAGGCTGGGAGCAGGTCCCAGGGCTTAGGATGTATGTGCTGAATGCTCTGGACTGGGAGGGTGGCAAAACCTGGAAAGGAGAAAGGAAAGAGGAACAATGAAAGTGTAGCAGCTGTGCATTCTGCTCTGTCCACCTCTCTGTTCACTCAAAGACCCTGAGCAGGTTAGGAACCATCTTGAGTGCCAAAGACATGCAGCAAGAACCAAATGAGACTTTGTTTGTTGGAAGTGTGGCCCTCAGTGTGACAGGTGCAGGGTAGTAGCAGGTCCCTAGGTCAGTGGGGGAGCTAGCCTTGGAAGGGACCAAGTTAGTGTTCATTGGACTCCTGGGTTTTTTGTTTTGAAACAGGGTCTGGCTATACAGTTCAGGCTGGCTCTGAACTCACTATGTAGCCCAGGCTGGCCTCAAACTTGCAGTGATCCTCCTGCTTTAGCTTCCCAAGGGCTGGGATCACAGGTGTGTGCCATCACATCTGACAGACTACTGGTTTGAAAATCAACCCTGACCTCTGACTTGCTCTCTGGTTTTCTGTTTGGAGATGTGATCACTTCTTCCCACATGCACTCTTACCATGATGCAACACAGCCAAGAGGAACCTCTCTAGAGGCTGAACCAATGGGGTTTTCCCACCCTGGACTTAAAGCCTCCAAAACTGAGCTACATAAACCTCTTCCTCTTTATAAATAGCCTGCCTCACTGTTCCATTATAGTAGCAAAATGGCCATCAATCAAATGCTGTCATTTGGTAGATGTGATAACACTGACTCTCAATCTCAAAGGAGACCGGCACCAGAATGTTCATGGAATAGCAAAATAGGAAAACTGCCTTGGATTCCAAGCAAGGTGATGCAGCCCACCTATGTGGCTGACTCACATCATGAGATTCTATATGAAGGCCAAGAGGGGAATGAGACCCACACGGTGGGGCAGAGACAGGAGGGTCAGGGGAACACTTCTGCTCTTAGCCCTAGTCTCAAGGAACAGTACAAGGAGTCCCAGGAAGCTCTGAGTGCCTCAGTTCCCTACTACACCTCCATGGTGAAAATCAGCATGCATCTTCTGAGATCCTGGCCAGCCAGGGGGTGGGGATGGGGTATGGAGCTTCAGCAAGGGCTTACTCATCTCAACAAGGAGCATGTGGGCCTTCACTGCAAGGCCACGTCTTACTCAGGGAAGAGTCACTGTCTCCTTTCATCATTCCTGTCATGCAGTGTTTACTGCAGATGATTTTTATTTCCTGCCTTTTGGGAAGGGAAGTGGGGCTTCATGGTAACCCTTGTGCTCCCAAAGGCATCTACAGTGCCAAGCCCTATCCCCTTAGTGGAAGGTCCAGATAGTGGGAAGCAACACCCAAGACTGACCCACCTGCAGGGCAGCATCGGGCTGAATTGGCTGAGGTAAGCCTGATAAGACGTGCTATGAGGAAGGCTTTCTCCCAGTCACCCCTGCAAAACTGTAGGTCAGAACCAGGGGAAATGTAAGGCAGCTGGTACCAGTGCCTAACCACGAGGTGCCAAACACTGGTAGTGGTTTCCAAGGGCTGAATAAAGTGGACCGAGAGTCTGGGTGATTCTCCATGAGGACCTGGGACCCTGCACTGGTCCTGTACAGACACCTGGTGGTGGCCCATCTGGGGTTCTATACCAACCTAGGGGACTTGTATAGACCCTATTGAGGGATGCAGCCGGAAACTGGGTCTAGACCCCAGGGAGTGAAATCCAAGTGAATAGACTCTGGAACTCCTATCGGGTGGCCCTGTAATTTAATTTAGCAATTTAAGCCGGTGGCACTACCTAACCTTATTCTGCCTTTGTGCTTTCCTAAGGCCATGGAGGAGCTGAGGAATTTAATAGAAATTCCTTTGGGCTCATGATGGGATATAAAAGCTATGCAGACAGATGAAAGAGCAGGAAAGGACCTGTGAAGGAGCCAGCCCAAACTTCCCACGGTGGATGTTTCAGATCTGCACCTATCCCAAGAGCCAGGCCATCTCATTGTCCCCAAGTGCCACAGAGTAAAAAGATCATGGAGCATCCAGAGGAGGAGAGGAGGGGTGGGAAGCTTCACCTGGACCTGGCCTTTCCCCATGAGCCTGTCTGTGCTCTCGCCATCCTCCTTGGCAATCTTCGTTTTGTTGTAACACTTTTCGTAGCACAGTATCCGCAGGGTCTGGGAGCCTTCCAGCTCAATCTCAAACTCCTATGGGCCAAGAAAGAAGAAAAGTTGTGCGTGAACAAGCAGGTCCAAGTGTGTTGTGGGCAGCACTATGGGCTGACGAAGACTCTGAACCATGGCCTGCCAACAAAGGTGCCTTGTTGCCCCAGAAGGGCCTCATCCTGAGACTCTCCTCACTTCGTCTTCAGATCTAAGGAGCACTCCCCATAAGTGACAATGACATTATGCTGTGGCCCAGCCTGGATGCTTCTCCAAGCTCTGAATCTCTCTCAAACCTAATTCAAACTCTGCACACCAGAATCTCCTAGGCTGCTTCCTACACCACTGGCATCAGAAACTCAGGGGTGCTCATTAAAAGTGCAGATATTCACTAGGTATGGTGACACATGCCTGTAATCTCAGCTACTTAGGAGACTGAGGCAGGAGAATGGGTGACAGTATTGTGTGAACATGAGTTCATTTAAGGGCAATGCAACCATTCTGTATGATACTATTATGGTACATTTGTGTTACCATACATTTGTCAAAATCCACAGAATGTATGATACCAAGAGTGAACCCTAGTATCATCTGTGGATGTGTCAATCCTGGCTCACCAGTGATAATATATGCCTCATTCTTGTGGAGATTTCAATAGTTGGGGTGGGGTAGGAGATATTTGGGAATGCTTTATTCTTTCTCTCAATTTTGCTGTAAACTTAAAACTGCTCCAAGGAAATAAAATATAGGTTGGGAGTTGTTATGGCTTATATCTAGATATCCCCCCAAAGCCTCATGTCGTCACAGGCAGGGAGTTTCAAAGGTGGCTGGATTAGGGTGTGTGAATGTGGATAAGGGTGTGATGCTGGGATTAAGGGTGCCCCACCCTGGGTGTAGGTGGCATCAATCAATAAGCCTGCAGCCCAGATGGAACAGAAAGGGACAGGAAGTAGGCAGCTGCTTTCTTGCTTGCTGCTGCTTCACTACTTTGCTGTTTTGCTGTATTCTGCCTGCCTGTCCTCCCATGCCATGGACTGTTTCTCCCCTGCAATGCTCCTCTGCCATGCTGCCCTGCTTTGGAACTGGGCAACTATAGAATGAAACCTCTATAAACCGTGAGCTACAATAAACTTTTTCTCCTTTTACTCTGGATGTTGGGTATTTTTTCTCAGCAATGAGAAAAGTAACTAAGACGGGTGTGTAGCTCAATAGTACAGCATGTGCTCTGCACATATAACTCCTTGAGTTCCATTCCTAACTTCTTAAAATAAAGTCAAATAATTAAAATAAATTGTTTTTTAAAAAATGATCCATGGAGGTTGATAAGATACAGAAGGATTTGGAATGCTCCCCTGGGTTTGTAAGTTGTCTGCTGTAGGTATGTAGAGTTATCCTGTTTCTCCATCACCCATAGATACTTTCTGTGAACTCTGCATTTCACACCCATTCTTGTGGACGCATGGGCTCTTAGGTGGGGAATCTGAGGAGGATGAAGAGGTTGTACCAGGAGTATGTAAATCCCCCAAATGACGTGCATGGACACCAGGTGATCTGCTGCTTAGAATCCTCTAGGTCTTCATGCCTCTGGAGCTTTGGCTGCTGTCCTACACTTGAACTTTTTCAACCTCCTAGAACCCCTTCCTTGTTGCTTCTCCTGCAGAATTCCCCTTGCTTTCTGCAAAATGTCCTACAATGGATCCCAAGAAGCTCTGAGCAGCTATCACTTGGCCTTTTTTGCAGGGATGTCCAGAGCTACGATGAACAGGTAATTGTATGGACTTCTGTGCCCTTGTTAAGTCTAATAATCAAAGAGTAGTTGCTGAGCCAGGAGGTCTTGGCTCTGCTCCCACCACTCGGTCCACTAGCCACCTGACAAGGTTAGGCCACACTGCCCAGTGGTTCATGGTTTCCTTCTTTGCAGGGGAGGGGGCAGGAGGCAGCTCCTGCAGCCTGATTGCTCCAACTGGAAATGGCATCTCATGGATCTGGGGACTTAAGTGTGATTAGCAAAGGCTCAAGGCCAAAGGTGTGGTACACAAGATGTCAAGGAAAGCAGGGCAAGAGACTACACAAACCCAACACCCTGAAGCCTGCAAATAGGACCCTTCAGACCAGGAAGGCCCAGGGAGCTGGGTGTATAGCTCCCAACCCAGCCACCATGGGCAGAGCCCCAGGTTTCCAGAAATCAAGCATCAAAGAAAGCTCATGGAGCTTCCGAGGAAAAACACTATGGAAACCTAGCAAGTAAATACTAGGCAGTAACAAAGGCTGGACAAAAGGCCCTTTTAAGTGCTCTTTCCAAACACTTCTCTGGCAAAATAGGCTGTTTCTTTGTGATGGGGGTGGGTGTGTAAGATTCTCAGGAATTTGGAGATAAAATCTCTTGACCACGTCACCAGGAGATTCCAGGAACTCTAGGAGGATGGGTTTCATGGCCTTCAGGGGAAGCTCTTAGGGAGCCCTGGAGGTTTAGATTCTAATGGAAAATATTCTTGCCACATCAGGCCAGGGTCCTTGGTGGAACCAGGCTCCTCACCTCATTCCAGTTGGGCTCAGTTGTGTCCCTGTAGACTCGCGTCTTTGCTTTATTCACAAAATACCCAAAGGAATCCACCTCCAGGGTGCAGTACAGATCTGTGGAAAGGTGATAAGGAGAAAGTGAACATACTTTCCCAAATCACTTACATTCTCTAAAAGAGCAGGTATCATTTTCAAAATCAGAAGAAAAAAAAGGATGTTCACTTCCTTTATAAAAATAAACTAGTGGCTGCATGAATACCAGGCCCTCATGTAATGCCCCTGCTCTGCCTGTGGAACTGGAAAACAGGATGTCTCAGAACATTCACTTACTTGGTCCCTTGGCTACAGATCCTAGTGACACAAGGCCTGGGTGGAATGGAGAGAGGTGAATGCAACCTTGGAACCAGGGGGCTGAGCATTGCACAGTGAGGCCACAGCAGAGGTCAGTCATCTGGGTGGGCAGGGGATGGCTATAAGTCTTATAATCTGAGCAGACCTGGATATAAATTATACCAGGGAGAGTTGGGGACAGGGCCTCCAGGCCAATGTGAGGCACAGGGAGTAGCTTAGTGCTGGGAAAGTTGTGCGGTACACGGGGAGAGGAGGGAGGCAAGATCTAGGGGTGAGTGTGGACTGTATGCAGGATCTGGATGGCTCTAAGTGGTAGGAAACAGTGGGGTTTGTGTTTTAGAAGAAGTACTAGGTGGGGAGGTGGGGGAGGCCTGGTGGTGAGGACTAGGAAGGAGGTCACTATCAAGGGCCTGGAAGGAGGTGGCCAGAAATGATAAAGTTCCACCAATGGAGAACGGTACTGTAGACCCCTAAATGTTATTGCAAACCTCGGTAGTAGGCTCTAGTCTCCTGCTTAGTGTACAACGCAAGCCTGAGGGCGGGGGGACTAAAAGAACTAAGAGAGTCAGAAAGCAGGGTGCCAGGATGACCAATGCCAGTGTAACCGACAAAGAGGCTGGCCAGTCCAAGCCACTGATTTTTATTAGCAATCAACTGGGGTACAGGCGAGCTAAGTGCAATGGCAGGACTACATGAGAAAATTCGGAGTCGTATGGTTTTTATGGAAATTAATGGAGACATGGCTCGTAAAGGCAAAGACAAAGCACTCTCGAATTAGGAACAAAATAGACAAAATACATGGTTGTAAATAAGAACACTGTCCTTCTAATAAGAAGGTTTTAGTTGTGAGAACTGAATTTGGGTGTGAGTTACTCTGACCTTGGCACCTAGGGTTCAGCCGGACTCATTTCTCAAAACAAGCCAATTGTGGGGTGAACTCTTCACAGCCTGCTCTGCTTACTGCCTGCTTTGGGCATATCTACTGCGGTCTCCTGCAGAACGGTGTCCAACTGATAGGGCAAGGAAACAGGACAGTATTTCATAGGTTGGATGCAGTAGACATGACACTACTCACTGGGGCAGGACATAAAATAAGAGCAACACGTTTGAGAATTACAAATGATAGGTTCTCTTTGAGCATGTGGAGTTTAGGGTGTGCAACATCAAAGAGATAGATGGAAAAGTAACAAGGGAGGCCAAGAGAGATACATCAAGGATTAAGAGGCAGCTCTGGCATCATTTGTGTTGTTGATGGACAGGCCCTGGGAATCGGTTGGGGAAGGAGGAAGGTCTGGGTGGAAACTGGGGAAACAATAATATACATATTGGGCATGGTCTGATATATATAGTTGTAAGAATGGTCCAGAGGAACAATTATGTGTGTGTTACAGCTTTATGGAGGTATAATCTTTATTCCCCACAATTCATCCATTTCAAGTGTGTGACCTGAGGATTTCTGGAAAATTTACAAACACTTGTGTAAATAGCACTACCAAAGTCCCCACTGGTTCATCTGCAGTCAAGCCGCACTTCCACTCTCAGTCCATGACAATCTCTGACAGGTTTTCTGTCTCTGAACTGTGGCTCTTCTACAAATTTCAGATCTGAACTGTGGCTCTTCTACAAATTTCAGATAAACGGAACTACACAACATGTATGTAATCTTTTTCATCTGGCTTCCTTGTCTCATGTAATATGTGTTGCCTCTATGTGTTGCTCATTCCTTTTTACTTGTCATTGCATGGATGTGTCCTGCTTTGTACAAACCTTTATGTGGACATGTTTTTATTTCCTGAAAATGAATACTTAAGAGTGGGATAGGCTGGATATGTGATGAGGTGGTGTTTAACTTCTTAAGGAACTGTGCAATTGGGACTGTGGCTGTAGCTCAGTGGCAGAGCACATGCTGACACGCACAAGGCCCTGGCTTTCATTCCCGGGATTAAACAAGACAAAACAAAAAGGCTGCAATATTTTTTTAGGGTGGCTGAACTATGGTGCATCTCTACCCACAAAGGATGAGGTTCCTATTTCTCCACATCCTAGTCCACATTTGTTAGCATTCATCTTTTTTGACTACCACTGTCCTCAGGGTGTGTGAAGGGAATCTTCACGTGGTTTTAACTTGCATTTTCCTAACACACCAATCTTCTTTTCATATACTTATTAGCTATTCGGGTGTCTCTGGTGAAGTATCTATCCAAATCTTTTGCCCAGTTTTTAAACCTGGTTGTCTCCCTAGTATTAAATTGTAAGAGTTCTTACATTCTGGACACCAGTCCCTTATCACATGTACTGCAACTCTTTCATTCTGTGACTGGTTGGGGGTCTGTTTTGCAGCAACTGTGGAAAGGTCAGAACTGTGCCTACCCTCTCCTGTCTTACAGTGGACCCTGGGCACTGCCTGGGAGATTCTACAGTAGGAGGTCAGCATAACTAGAGTGATGTCAGCTTCACTGTTCTGACAGCTTGAGAAGCTGGGAGAGAAAATGGAATTATCTATCCAGCTTGACAGAAAAGCCAAATCTCTAGTGCTGATGGGGCCTTGGGCCCACTGCTGACAGCTGCCCAGCTTGGAACTTAAATTCTCAAACATCTGGACTGACACCAGTTTCTTACCATATCTCTATCAGACTTTGGCTCCTGTGATTACAAGACTCACCAGCAGAGGGCAGCTCACTAACTTGCAGGATCTGAGACAGGCAAGAGAAAGGGGGGAGCGAATTTTGGGGGAAACAGTTCCACACTAGGGAGGCCCTCAACTAGCACCAGTGCCTCACAGTGGTCAGAGGCCATAGGCACCTGGGGGTCATCTGAACAACTTCCCTGGTTCCCCACACCCTGTCTTCCTGGGTGGAGACTCCTGCTCAGCACTCCTCTAAGCCCCTCCTTCCTCACCAAGCCATCACTTACTGTAACTCTGCTTAAACCCGGAAGCTGAGTGGACAATGACATTCAGGAACCCGTAGAGCCCAGGAGATTCATCATCTGCACAGAAGACCGAAGAGGTGAGCTTATGTCCTCCTGGGAGCAGGAAGACCCAGAGGCTGGTTCTACTTCAAAATCAACCAGGCACAGGGCAAGGCAGTGTCACAGATCAAAAATAAGCTTATTGTGGGTTTTGTGTTTGGGACCTTAGGATGTAGCTGGATTCACCACACAGGCAAACCAATGATCGAGATGAAGTGTATTAAACTTCCAAAGACTGAGAGGGTCACTGGAGTGTGACAGGTGTGCACATCTACATGTGCACAAGCACATGGCCATGTGTGTGACTAAGCACATGTGCATGTGTGCAAAACTCAGTATGATCAAAAAGTATTGGGCAGCAAGTGCCTGGATGAAAGTACAGGGAGGACAGATCCACTGCATGGAGGGCCAGAAAGCATTGTGCTGAGGGATGGAAGCCATCCATCTTCTCAGCTACCCAACAATGGCGGCCTGGGGAGAAAGCCCTATAATGAGCTCTGTCCACTCCTGGGGGAGGACAACAGGCCATAACAAGCACATACACTCTCTCTGAAAGAAAACCCATCCGCCACGAGGACAGGGCTGACAGGAGGAAGGAACGTTGGCTTTCAGCTCTGCGCCCAAGAGGCCAGCCTCACCTTCCTTGTTAATGGTCAGCGGAATGTTGTGGACAGTCTGAAGTTTGACACACGAGTTGGTCAGCATCTGCAACTCCACGGATGTCAGAGAGAAGCTTTTGAAACCTAAGAGGTTGAAGCAGATGCAGGGACCAGTCAGTCTACCCTGTTCCTTTGTGCTCCACCCCCACCCCGACTAGACCCTCACCACACAGTGGGGAGAGGGTTCAGTAGAGCCAGTGGCTGGGGCTTGGTGGCTTCTAGGTGAAGTGCAGGTATGAAGCAGAGCCCCCCATCCCCAAGATCATAGGGCAGGAAGGATCTTGGCATAATATTTACAAATACATGCACAGGCATCCGCATGCCCCTAGACACAGCCCCAAGAGGCAGGACTGAGGATGAGAAGGCAACCTGAGAGCACCTCCCTGGGAGGTCCTCCTAGGCAGACACCAGTGTGGCTCTGTCCCCTGCTCTGCTAACAGACCCTTGTCTCTCCACAGGTTAGGAAAAGGGGCTTTTCTAGACACAACTGAGCACGAAACAGATGCTGCTGCCAACTGGATGGTTTCAGCACCCATGTTAGGGCAAGAATCTCTTGAGACATGAGCCCTGGAAGAAGCCAGGAGCTATGTCCCACTAGGACACAGCAACCCTAAAAAGGGAGAAGACATGGCTCAGCATAGGAGTGAATGATGAGCTTAGGTGATGGGAGCTCAGGACAGGTTAGAGGCAGGCAGAGACCCTAGTCCAGAAGGAGACAGTCCACCACCATGGAAGGACTAGGCCACCAGAATAGAACGTTTGCCTGACTTGGCCTACAGGAGGGATGAGTGGGGAGCTGGACAGCTGCAGCCCAAGGATCCAGGATGAGGTCTGCCTTCTCACTCCTGAACACCCCAGGTAGGACCAAGGGTGCACCTTTGAGTTCCTGAGAAGGAAAAAAACCCTGCTAACAGAGGGAGCTGCCCAGAGAAAAAGGAGTCATCACAGAGAGGAATGTCTTATCCTGAGATGGCCAGCCAAGTGGACAGGGGCCAGCAGTGTGGCTGTCCAGGTGGGCTCAGCCAAGGGCCCATTTGGCATCAGCACCTATTAGGGCAGCAGAGAAGGCCTTGGGTGGGGAAAGATTGTAAGGGGATGGGGAGACCAAGGGGGCAGGGTAGTGATGGGGTACAAAAAAGCCTGGGGGTGTCGATGGGGGTGGGCTGTGTGTGCAGGTCTGGGGGCAGGAAGATGAGAATCTGGGAAGGACTGGGGGGCGGGATCCTAGGTGAGGTGCAGAGGTCAGGCGGGGGAACGATGCCCATGGGATAGGGGTGGGGGCACAACAGGTAGGAGCGTACAGGAGGACTAGGGAGCGCCTCTCCAACATATTTTCTAAAAGTAAGGTAACACTTCACTTGGATAAAAGCCCCTTTTCCAAAACAATCAAACCACGGGAGACACCCGTCTGGCCCACATGCCCAAAGGCCAAGTTCCCTAGATGTAGAGGTCACTCACACTTCTTCTGCTGCTCCCGGATGTTTTCCCTCCACTCAGCTCTCTCGTAGTCAGAAGAAATCAGGAATGTGTAACTCTAAGGTAGGTGAAAAGAACACACCCCAGTACCCAGTTATCTCCACTCTGGCTAAGCCAGCACCTGGCATGACCAGGGTACAGAGCCTAAGACTCGCATCTCCCCACTGCCAGCTAGCTGAGTCCAGGTGTGCACATGTGCCACTGTGAAGAGCTGTGGACATGGCCAGGCATGCTGTTTCTAGCACTATTTGCCCTTCTTGTGCACTGCACAGGCTTACCTCTAGAAGAGCCCCACCTGAAAACGCCTGGGTCAGATGACACTGCCACAGGGGCTGTAGCTTAGGGACATGAGTTACAGCTAGGGTCTGCAAAGGTGAGGGCTGATGCCAACCCAGCTTCCTATGTCCAACCCACAAGCCTGTGCGGTAACCCAGAGAAAAGGCTCCCATGAGCCCAGTGACTGCCTCTCCTGTCCAAGTGCTTGCACACCGACCTGTGCATGTGATGCTGTGGAAGGAGAGGCCCAGGCTCAGACAGCACCAGGAGTAGACCAGGACAGAAGGTGTGTTTCTGGCCCTTGACGTTCCCAAAGAACATTCCTGTGCCCAGGGATATGCATATCTGTAAGGCCTTATTCGCCCCTAAAGACCCCACAATTTCCCAGCTGTGGGAGCTAAGCCAGCTGCCACTCAATTTGGGGCTATGGACCAAAACAGCAGAGACACATGAGCATGTGTGTGCTACAGTTACACTGATCTCTCTTGCTGCAGGATGTTCTTGGGAGAAAACGGGCTTCAACTGCAAAGGCCACATGTGAGCCAGTGACAGCAGCTGGCTAGACAGGTCTGGGCTCCATCTGGTTGTTGAAGGCCCTATGCCAGGCCAGAAGCTTCCGCAGGACAAACCAAAGAGAGGTGGGTGGTGGACACTCACCTTGCCATTGCGGCTGTGTACCTTGAAGGCCATGCTGGGAGACATAAGCAGGAGCAGCGACTCCTGCTCAGACAGCTTCTTCTTCAGCCTCTCCATGGCCTTGCTGGCCTTGTTTGCCCGCTGTGGGGAGAGGACAGTCTTGCCTTACCATTCCAAGGCTTGTCCCACTTGCTCCTACTTAACCTGTCCCCACTATCCCTCACCCTGAGCCTGCAGAGGACGAGACTCCACCTGTCTGCTCCACATAGCCTAGGTTATAGACCAGCCCATTCCAGGTGGCCTTCTGAGGTCAGAGACGTTTTCTTTGGGTCAAGGCCTAGTGTAGGCTGCAGGACATGCTCAATAAACTGTTCTTGAAGTAATTAGTCTTTCCTTTTATAAGGCTAGAGTGGAGAGACCTTTAAAGATGTCCTTGCCTTCAATTTTTTCAAACACAATGTCCAGGGGGCCTCTGTAATTTAGGGGACCATTCACCTTCTCCCTGACCGGAGTGTATTTCACCATCAGGCCCCTGTTGAGTGTTTATGGGAGTCCCAGTCAGTCCTGATGAACATCACCAGGTCCTGAATGGGAAAAGCCTTCTTATCCTAAAACCACATGGATCCTTCTTGAAACTGGTATACTCTGGAAAGAAGAGATCATGTTGCCATTAAGTAGGGCTCTGGCCCTAAGCTCCAAAAGAAGGGGACAATGTGGATAATGCTGCAGTAGCAGTCAATAGTGCTCAACAGCCCCTGAGGACACAGCGATGGTCCTTCCTCTGCTTAGGGACACTACCATGGAGGCCACAGTTCCACCTAGACAAGAAACCTAATACTCAGACTTGAGGCTTCTCTCATCTGAAAGTGCTGGGCTCCCTGCACGCTCCTAGATACATTTCTGGTGCAATGGGTTGGGCAGGGTAAGTTGGGCAGGTTGGCCAATGTAAGTCACCTCCCCTGGCCTGGGCTAGCCCTAGACTTATGGAGTTCGTCCTATCTCCAAACCTTCTAAACCTCTCTGCAAAGAACCAGGGGCCTGCAGTACAGAATAGCTGGAGGGGTTACACTCCCCACCCGGAATCACCCCCTTCCCCAACCAGGACAGTTATAAGGGGGACAGCTGGCAGCTCTCTAACCCCATTTCCTGGACTATCCAACCCCTTCATGAACGGAGTGAAACTTTTCTCAGTGATTCAATAGTTCAGCTGTGGAAGGAGACCACACAACACAGACTGCTGCCCGGCATTAGAAGAGTACACAAAAATGGCTGGAGCCGGTGGCCAGAGAGAACTTGGAGGCATCTCTCTCAACCACCAGCCTATGCTCTCTGCTTTTCCACCATTCCTTCTAAAGGGGCCACTGAGGCATTGCCTGTTAACCTAAAGCAACCCATATCCTATTCCTCCACAATTGCCAGTTGCCACATATGTGCTCCCTCTGCCCAGCTTTTCATTCCTGGGGAACACAGTGTGGCCTCCCTGTTCAAGATCTGCAAGTAATAATCTCTGAACTTATTTTGTATGTACTGAATTTACACTTTCCATCAGAACTAGGGGCCACCCCAGGCCAGGTTTTCCCTGGGATACAAGGGAAAACCCATGGTCACGGTCAGCCTCTCAGTGTCAGAGTGATAGGCAGGAGTAAACTGGACACAGGTCAAGTAAGAGACCCAAGGACATCTGCTACATAAACATGTGAGGGTTTCCTGGTCACAGGTCTGGTGATTAGGCATAGACCATCTGCCAGGTAAAGAAGTATCCCATGAAAGGCACACGGAATGTCCAGGGCCAGGAGCCTTCTACTTCCCATCAGGGCTAGGCTACTAGTGGCTCTGATATGGGAACCCCAGTTTAGGCAGGGGCTCTTGAAATAACCAAGCTGTGACCAGATGCCCAAGACTCCAAGTGCTGAGAGCTCATGGGGTCCCCACCATGTCTCAGAGACCAGCTGTGGGATCAGATGCCCAGAGGAGAGAAAGCCCACTAGACAACAGGTGAGGAGCTGCCACATAGACCCTTGGTCCTCACTCCCCCAAGTCAGCCACACCTTCTCTCTCTGGATGTCACTCTTGATCTGGGAGATCTTGATCTTCAAGGCATCCAGCTCTTCATCTGGCACCAGGGGGATGTTGGGTGCTGCCTCTGACTCGTCTACCATCTGGAAGCTGAGATCCGTGAGCGGAATGTACCATTTGCAGTCATACTGCTGGGTTTTGCTGGGTGGGAGAAGGAGAATGTTAACACATTGACCATCTTTGTCATTGTCACTGCTTCTAAGAACCAGGGAACCATAGCACTGTGGCTGTGCAGTTATCTGACTGAAAACCCAGAACATATCCCATGTGATAGGTTGGAATGAAGCTGTGAGCAGACACTGGTAGCCCTAGACTCAGTGACTCCTGGGACACGTTCTCCATAGACTTGACCCCAGGCTGCAAGACATCTGAGGAGTCCTGATCTCACTTATTCTGGGCTGCTCCTAATGTCAGTGGCTCATGTGGAAGCACAGAAAGGTCACTCAATAACAGGACAGGATTGAAGTCCAGAGCTGCAGCATTTGAGGGGCTGTGGATCTATCTCATATAATCTCTTCACTTGACAGATGTAGAACGGAGCCTGTCTTTTGAGTTGACTGATTAAATCCACCCAGCATAAAAACAGTAGAATCCAGGAAAGTGCTCAGTTCTGTTCTTCCCAATGTGACCGACCCTCTTTGCTCCATCCCAACCTTGTATACCCAGGAGTAATCTGAAGGCACTGGGGTGGGGCGTTGGCTCTGCAGGCTTATGAGAGTAACTTAGAAGCCATCACCAGGCCCAAGGTAGGGCTGGCAATTCCCCTTGCACCTGCAGCTGGCAGCAGCCCCTATAACCCCCTGACCTTACACTCACTCTTTGCAGGTAGTTGATGACAAGTCTCTCCTTCAAACACACATGAAGTCATGGTCAGGTAAACCCCACAAACCAGAGTCAGACCCATGATGTTTCCAAGTTGTTGGTGACAACCTTGATCTTGATCCTGACATCACGTCCAGGTGCAAACAGAATGTAGAGAAGGGCCTGGCCACGGTGTTACTCATGCCCCCCAGAGAGATCCTCCCCTTCTCAAGCACTGGGGCGGGGTCACCATCTTGGTGGGACAGGAGCCCCATTGTCACTCACCCTCCACTCTGCTTCTTGAGCTTGGTGCAGAGGAGCAGGTCAGTAAACAGGAAGACGTGGCGCAGCTTTCGGGCCCCCTCCACCAGCTCCACCATGAAGCTGTCCTTCAGCAGCTGCCGGTGCTGTGGGCATGGCAGGGAGGGCTTGAGTCAGGGTCAGCCTGGGTTGGATAGGTGGGACATGCTGGGCCCACCCACTCCAGCAGGAGCAAGGTGACCTTCTGGAGATGCTCTCCCCAGGGAGATTTCACTCCCTACATATCTACCTTCAGACCCACTTTCCAAAATGTTCCATCCATCTCACTGGCCTGCTAAGAGATGAGGCTTATGCTCACTTGTTTTTATTCAACAAACCTTTGTAAGTCCATTCTGGGTGCTGGGGATGAGGGTCAGAGGATAGGGAGCAGTGACAACCACTGGCCTAGAGGTCAAGAAGGGGCACACACAGTCAAGTGAAAGGCCTGCTGTGAGGATGAATGATAGGAAAACCTTTCAACAGGGCAGCTAGAACCAAGCAGGATGGTACATGCCTGTAACTTCAGCACTCTGGGAGCTTGAAGGAATAGGATCACAAGTTTGAGCTGAACTTAGCAACTTAGTGAGACCCTGTTTCAAAATAAAAACTAAAAAAGGGCTGGTGATGTAACTCAATGTGAATGCCCTGGGTTCAATCCTCAGAACTGCAGGAAAAAAAGGCATGCGCGCGCGCGCGTGTGTGTGTGTGCGTGTGTGTGTGTGTGTGCGCGTGCGTGCGTGCGTGTGTGTGTGCGCACGCACGCACACCAGCGTCTCTCAGAGACGGTAGCCTGTAACCCAGGACTGGCAGGATACCAGGCATGTGGAGAGGGGATATTCCCATCAAGGGACCATCATAAGCACAGGCCCCACAGCAGGGAGAGGTCAGCATTTGGGGTATAAATGGAGTAGCAGGCTACTGAGGTGACCAGCCCAGGAACTCTCTAAGACAGGGCAGTACTAGAGGTCATAGCAAGGGGCCTGGCCTGGTTCCAAAGGTAGCAAGGAGCTGAGAGATCTCATATTTCAGTTCTCCTGACTAGACAGGTTGGCAGGGTCCTGAGTATGGGTCATAGCTCTTAACACATGCCTAGACACTTGTGGCCTAAGGGCTGAGTCAACATGGAGTACAGGTGGGTGGGACAGGCCAGGCACCGCTTATTCTAGGCAAACCTAGAATAAGCAGGAAACTGGAGACACGGGCTCTCAGCAGGCTTGAGCCTTTCTGTACCTTGGTACTTCATCTGAAAGCCAAGGGACAGCCCTTCTGGCCCACACAGATCAAGGGGTTGCTGAGCAAGGAAACGGAGCTAAGTTAATTCATCTAACAGTGCTGTGTACCTCATAGGAGTTGGGTATTATGCCATGCCAAGGACATGGAGATAGGACAGGCTGACACCATATGCTTTCCCCAATGCAGGCACCATGTGCTGTGTACGAACACTGCTTAAATTATCTGGTTTGATCTCCATAATATGCTGTGGATAGGTCTTTAAGCCCGTTTCACAAACAAGGCAACTGAACTTCAGAGCAGTTCATTATTCATTCCAGGCAACACAGTGAGCAGCAGTGACACTCAATGGTCTCTGCTCTCAGAAGTCCACAAGACTGGGGAGCACATTGTTTCAGGGAAGGTTTTGGGTGACGGCAACCCCTGCCTCATGCTGTGATGACCAGGAAGAGCTTGAAGGTCAGGACATACAACGAAGAGCATGAAAACCCAATGTCTCCCCATCAAGTGGCCTATTTGTCCCCACCTGGAGAAGCAGGGAGGCCTCACATTCTCACTGCGGTGCAGCTGGGCTGGACTGGGGGCTGTATGATGCCTGGTTCCATTGCTGCCTGTATCCTCTGTCTCCTGAACTCCCCCACTCTGCAGGAGCTGAGGGCAGTAGAGCCCCCCAGAAGTAGGTGCGGTTTGAGCAGGGATCCAACAACTCAGGCATGAAGGCCACACATCACCATCCTAGGCAGCTCAGCTCATCATGGCCAGCTGGCTGCTGGTACCGAATAGTTGATGCTTTTATGTGGGAGCTGCTGGTGCCCGTAAGTGGAAGGGCAGGAAGGCTGCCAGCCTTCCAAGGCCATGACTCATCACTCACCCACACCCCTCCCACTTCAGAGGCAGATGGTCAGCTGGGTGACAGCATACCATAAGAAGCAATAAAGTGTGCACCTAGGGAAATATAGAGCTGCAGGGCAAATCTCAGAGACCCAGGGGACACTGATTCTGAGTCTGCAGCAGGAAGAAGATCTGGATAGGGTCCTGGAACACTGAGGACCTCAAGGAATGACTACACAGCTGCTCCCTCACCAGGGACACAGAAGAGAGTCCCATGGTCCAGAAGGACAGGACCAAGGCCTGTGTGTGCCAGTGACTGGGAGACAGGAGTTTGTTTTCTATACAAAGGGGCTGAGCTTCTTGTGGCAACCAGCAGAGGGCATCCTAAGCTCAGGTCAAAAGCTGCGAGTCAGAATTCTCCAGCATACTGCTCCCCTAACCTTGCAGACCTAGGAGGCTCCGAGGGACAGACTGAGTCTAGTTCTAGGCTGTACTTTTAATACCATGATAGTCACCCAACCCTTCCCCATCCCTATTTTTATATCAACCTCATCGTTCTAAGACAAGCCACAAAGCCAGGGTGTCTCAACACTCCAGCTAGCCCACTACTGCACTGTGTCCCATCTACTAGGGCCATTCCAGGAGTGTGTGACTCAGTGCATGTCACAAACAGGCCCCGTGGGGCTTGGGTGATTGATAAGTGGTGGCCACAGCTCTATTACCACGACCTTCCCCCAGTACCAGAGCTGCTCTCTTCAAACTGGATCAGGCTTCTGAATCCTAGTTCAAGTGGGAACTAGCAGGTCAGCCCATACAAAAATGTCCAGTAAATGGGAAAAAAGGGCCTCCAGCCCTGAGAAAGCAGACTGGGTCCCAACCAGTCACTGGCCAATCCAGAAAGGAGGCTGGACTCCAGCACAGGGCATAGGGCTGGAATCCAGGGAATAAATGGGAGGAACAGGGGGTGAAGAGGGGTAGGGCAGAGGGGGAGAGGGCAGGGTCAGTTCTATAGGACTTCGCAGGCCTGGGGACAGATTCTCAAGGCTGGAAGTCTTGCTTTGCCCCACACTCTAGGACCCTTGACCCCTTGGGAGCTTGGTGAGGTATGGGCCTAGGGGTCAGCCCTGCTGGAAGCCCAGTGTTGGTGGGGAGGGGTGGGCTGAAACAACACCTAAGTCAACAGCAACAGAGCTGCAACAGAGCCACATCTGTACAATCACATTTCAGAAAGAGGAGAGAGATAATCCAGGGAGGAGGGACAGAGTTGGTAACAAGGAAGGACTGAGAAAAGGCAGTGATGAATATGCAACAGTGACTTGGCAGGAGGGCTTGCAAGGCCCTGCCCTTCCTCTTTGACCAGACTAGGAGAGGCTGCCAAGACTGCAAATTCATCATCTGGGCCACTTCCTCTATGCTGTCTCCAGGACCTGGGCTCCTGTGGGGATGCTGGTCACCCAAACCTATGGCACCAGTGCAAAGCAAGGAGGCCCGAATAGCTCTGGTCTGCCTGTCTGTCAGACAGACATCCCTCTCAGAAGTGCAGGCCGCTCTGCCTTACAATGGCACTGCCTCCCAGTCCTGGCCAAGTTCTCCAGGAAACAAGGGCCAAGAGTGGGGTTGGATCACCCAAGTACACAGTCCTCATGGTGTCCTGAAGATGGTATGAAGTCTCAAGGATGTAAAGAACTGTCTGACTCGAGTTTCACCTGAAGCAAACAGCCCCAGGTGGAGCTGACAGAAAGGACTATGCTTCCAAGAGCCTGAGGAACAGCACCTCAAAGGACAGCTTGCTAGGAATGCAGGAGCCTTGTGTACGAGACAAAAAAGTGGGAGTGGGGCTGTGTCCGTGTGTCCCCATGAGAGTGAGTGTCTCTACTGGTGTGTGGGATCTGGTTTTTCCATATGTGCATGTCCCTGTGTGTCTTCCCATGGGGCATGGATCCCTGAGTAAGTGGGTGTGTCCCTATATTGTGATACAGAGGGCTGGGAGGGAAGGCACCAGGTGGGAAGGCAACACTCCCTCTGGGAGCACCCCTACCCCGATGCCAGGTGGGAAACACCAGCTGGAAGGGACACCATTGCCTTTTCAAATAGCTGATAACATCACTTGGCCACAATACCCCAGGAGTGGAGAGGGTCTGGACTGTCCCCATCTTCACTGCTGGCAGCTGCCCTCCTCTTTCTCCTTGACAATGCCAGCTCAGGTACTTCACTCTGAGCCTCAGTTTCCTATAAAAATAAAGTGAGAGCCAGGGATTTAGCTCAGTGGTTTCGCCGCTTGCCGTGCAAGCGCAAAGACCCGAGTTCAATCCCTGGTACCAAAAAAAAAATTAAAAAACCAAAAAAAATAAAGTGAGGAGGAAAAAAACCTGTCTTGTGGCATTCTTTAAGGATTAAAGGAAATAGTGCACCTAAAGGGCCTCATAAAGGCTATCTGGTACCATTTGCCAAGGCCTTTGTGGGTGCAGGCACCATGTTCAAAGCTTATTCATCATGCCACCTGCTCCTCACAATGACCCTGAGGAAAGCACTGTTACTTCCATTTCCACAGAAAAGGAACTGAGGCTCAGTGAAGTTACATCATGTGTCCACAGTCCTCTGAAGAGGAGGTAGCCCTAGCTGCCATGGGCTCTGAGGCAGAGGATGCCTCCTTTCTAAATGCTCTTGCCTAGGCTGGATGGTTCCTCTAGCTGTCACATGGCAACAATGCACACTTACCCCTAGATGCAGCCTATGGATGGGCCATGGCCTCCCTCGGAAGAGCAATTTGGAAAAAGCACAGTTACGGGCTGAATGTCTATGCCCCCACCTCCATTCCTATATTGAAGCTCTAAACCCCAATTTGATGGTATTTAGCAGAAGGGTCTTTGAGGAGTAATTCGGTTTAGAAGAGGTCATGCCAGGAGGACCCTCATGATGAGACTAATATCCCTGCAAGAATAGAGAATTAACTTTTTTCTCTCCAAGTGCATCACTAGGAAAGGCCATTGAGGACAGTGAGAAGCCAGATGTCTATACTCCAGGAAGAAAGCCCTTGGCAGACTCTGACCCGTGCTGGCCTCCTGACCTCAGATTTCCAGTGTCCAGTGCTGTGAGAGAAAACTGTCTGTTATTCAGCTAGGCATGGTGGTATGCACCTATAGTCCCAGCTACTTGGGAGCCTAAGGCAGGAAGATCACTTGAGCCCATGAGTTTGGGGACAGTCTGGATTGTTTATATCTCAGTTGACAGTATTTTGTTAGAACAGCCAGAGCTACAGCACATACCAGGAAGCCAGGGACCACAGCTCCACAAGGTCATTGGAAAATCTTCTTAGGTCTAGGAACTACAGTTCGATCGTGAACAAATTGGTGGAGATTTGACAGGTGGGACTAGGAAAAGTCACCAATGACAACTCAGGTGGAGGTGGTGAGAAGCAGCAGAGAGGCAAAGGAATGAGGTGTGGACCAGAATGGAGGTGTCAGCTGCTGGCTAAGGCTGGGCGTGGGCATTGCTCCAAGCATGGGCTGAATTTGGCATGCTCTGGCCCTGAAGAGGCCAGCCCTCACTCTCATACCTCCAAAGCAAGTCCTGGACTTGCAGAGAGCTGACTGAGCTTTGGCTGTGGAATGCCTCAGTGGACTCCAGGGGGATCAGTAGGTGGGCTGAGAACAAGGGTCCGCATCTGTGTAGCTAAGCATGAAGTCAAGGGTCCTGCCTGTCTGTCCTCCCTTGAATCTGTTCTCTGGCTCTGATGAACAAACTTCCATTCCCTGACCCTTAGAGAGCCTTTCAGGGTTAATTTCACTCAGGTTATCTATGCCCTAAGTAACACAAGACAATCCTTCACCAGGTATGCCCCAAAACAGGAACCTGCTAGGTGGAGGGCAGGCAGGGGTTTGGGGGGCACAGTGCCAACTTCCAGCAGTAACAAGGGTGGTGGCAGCTAATGTTTCCAGAGCACTTTGTAGGTGCTAGGCCCCACAAAGTATGTCATCTTGCTCCACAGAACTGGTCTATGTGAGGGCCGGGGATTTAGCTCAGTGGCAATGCACCTGCTTGCCTTGCAAGCTCAAGGTCCTGAGTTCGATCCCTGGTACTGACAAAAAGAAAGAAAGAAAGAAAGAAAGAAAGAACTGTCCTATGTGACAGGTTCCAGCTTCACCACTTCAGAAAAAGGAGGGCTGAGAAAGGTAAGTAATGTGCCCATACTCCTGCAAAGAATCAGAATTTGGGCCCCTATAAGCCAAGAATACAAACTCTGTTTGCAACTCTTTATGAAGGATGAAGAAAAAGCCCTAGGCTTGACACAGGAACTCGTCTTGACTTTCTGGCCTTTGATATCTCCCAAGGCTTCCTATGACACCTTCTTCCTCTTTTTTTTTTGAGTCAGGGTCTTGCTATGTATTCTAGGCTGGCTTTGAACTCACTATGTAGCCCAGGCTAGCCTGAAATTTGTGGTGATCCTCCTGCCCTCCCAAGTGCTGGGATCACAGGAGAGCGCCACCACACCTGGCTTCCTTTGGGGTTATTACCAGAGACTTGGGAGCCAGAGCTCATGGTTCCCTGGTCTCCTGATTTGACATTTTTCTTCGCAGGCCCCAGTGGGAGGAGGTGTGCTGGAGACTGGACACAGGCCTTGTGTGTTCTGCCTCCCCTGAGCTCTAGGTCTCCTACATTGTGGATATCTTTTTTTTTTTTCGTACCGGGGATCGAACTCAGGTCCTTGCACTTGTGCAGCAGGCGGCGAAACCACTGAGCTAAATCCCTGGCCATTGTGGATATCTTGCAGTCTAGGCCCACCTCATCCTGAAGATGAGCAAGTGGGTTTAGCCTGTCCAACTCTTTTTTTTTTTTTTAAGTGCTGGAGATGAAACCCAGGACCTTCCACATACTAGGCAAACCCTCTACTACCAAGCTAAACTATCAGCACCCAGCTCTTTTTAATCACCACCAAAAAGGCCTCTGTTCTCCCTTGCCTGAGCACTAGCACTTCTTAGCCTCAGCCTGTACCAGCAACATTACCCTGGGCTTTCCTTCCTAAGGTATCTGTTCAGACCACTGCTTACATTCTTCCTTCATGAGGGGCCTCTGGGATCCCAGAGTGGCATGCAGTGTGGAGCTCAGAGCAGGCAGACAATCAACTACATGGGGGAAATTACCTAGCAGTGCAGAGCTGGTTATCTAACTGTGAAGTCAAATTCAGCTAAACAAATGAGCACCCACCCACTAGCCCATAGCACCAGGTCCTGGAAAGAAAACGTGTCTGTAAGATTCTCTGATCTGAGGCTGAGGACGGCATCCTCCTGGGCAGCACCTGCTGCTCACAGCTCTCAGGTGTGCCAGGGCCAGGATGCTGGCCAGCCAGAGCAGCTGCTGGCCACTCCTCAGCACTTGTAATGCTGCCCAGTCATTTCCAAAAAGGGTAGAGCCCTGGAGTAAGGGAACTTGGCTGAAAGGGGTGACAAGATTATAGAAGCCACACTGGGGGTCAGGAGCTAGGGCTACTGGTCCTGCATAGGGCTCACCTCTGGGTCTCTCCATGATGCCCTGACATACCCACCTCCCAGGAGGCTCAGCACCGACTGTGGGGACACCTCCTAATGCCCAGGCTGGCAGAGGCACCCTTCCTCTCTCTACCAAACTGCCAGGGAAGCTAGAAATGGCACCCCCTAACCCCAACATGCTCCCAGCAGAAGCAGGGGATAGGGCTCCTTCAGCCAGGGCCTGCCATGGGTCTGGCACCAAGCTGAAAGGGGTACATTCTCTTCCTTGTAACTCCACTGACTTCCAGGTAGTGTAAGGGATAAGAGTAAGGACAGACAGCCCTGTCAGTTCATGATGGGAGAAGGGAACAAAAATGTAACACATCTGGGATGCATAGGTGGATAAGGACACCGGGCTTCAGACCGTGCCTTGATTATTTAGTGGCTGTGTGACCATGGACAGGTCATTCAATATCTCTGGGCCACAGTTTCCTCCCTTGTAAAAGAGAAGGCCTCTGATCACAGGGAGTTGTCAAAGAGAACTCAAGAAGCAGAGCTCCTTTTTCCTCTTGGGAATTGGCGACTCAGTATCATTTACCCAACTGAAAGCTGGGCATAAAGGAAAAAGTATGTATTTCCAAAGCTCAAGCCCTCCCCGGCTGCTAATCCTAACAGGAAGCTGCCTGAACACCCACTCTCTGCCCTCATGTGGGGGGCCTGTGTAGTACTGTTTCAGGCTGGTGATATGGAGGGCACCCATGTGAGGAGGCCATTACCCCTTGCTTTCATACTGTTCTTCACAGGTCATGAATCTTTCTAGTCCTACAACACAGTGGGGGGGATGTCAGGCCTTCTGAGTCACTCAGAGAGCAAGGGCATTCACGGGGAAAAAGGTGTCCCCAAATCAATACCACAGGTAATCAGTGAGTAAAGATCAAGCCTGAGTTGGAGGACTGCCTGCCTGGAATAATTTCAACTGCATCAAGGACTGAACACCTATTGGGCATCCCAGAAGGATACTTAGCCCTGGCTTTGAGAGTAAAATTGATTAGCAATGTCTGTCCCTGTCATGGCTGGGGATGGAGGCACGAGTGCAAGCATGCCAGCCTAGTCCCCATCAAGCCTCCTCCTTTAACTGGCACTGATAGATGGACAGCTCTGAAAGAAGTGGTGTAATTCAGGATCACAACCTTCCAGAGTTTGCTAGGCCTTCTCACTCTTCTGCAGATGAGGTATTCAAGTGACTCCTGCTCAATGAGAAATGTCCCTTCAGAGATAGGTGCTAGAAAGGATTCAGACAAAGGCTGTGGATCCAACGCTGGGGCTTGCACATGCTATGTGAGTGCTCTGCCACTAAGCCAAATCAAGTTTCTAAATGAAAGAACACCTGGGAGGAATTAGGCAGATTCCAAGTAGACACAATGCCATATTCTTACTCACTGGTCTACTCGGTTGGAGACCTGGAGCTGGCAAGAATATGAGGGGAATAAAAGTGATGCTCTGGATGTAATTCAATGGAAATAATGGGGGGAAAAAGGAGGTGGGCCAAGTAAGGGATGGTGACAATGCTGACTGGGAGGGATGGGGAATGGGGGTCAGCCCTGAAACTCTGCCCCCATGTCTCACATATAGGGCTGGGATGTACCCTGCCAGCGTCACAGATCCTCAAGGGCAACATACTCCTGTATTGGGCTGAGCCATTTGCTGGGGACCCAACAGGGGGTCCAGGTCTGAGAGTGAGGGTGCACTCTATCCCCCAGCCACCCACACTTACCTCTCCCTTCTTCACCGTCATGGACTGCCGGCGGGGTGTGATCTCCTCATTAATGCTGGAGAGGAAGTTCTGTGAGATGCGGAGGGCATCCTGCAGCAGGGGATGGTCAGGGTGGCTGGAGGGAGTGTGCTTTAGCAAGTCCTGCCCCGGGTGGAAAAACTCGTTAGAGAGCCAGACCCACAGACAACTGTGTAACCTGTGTGTGAGCATGTACACAAACACACAAACACACACACACACACACACACACACACACACACAGTATAACTCAGAGCTACTGGCTAACCAAGAATCACCACCACCGACCTCCAAAGCTCTGGACTTTGAGGACAGTACTTGTGTGACAACCATTCCAGAAGCAAATGGTCCCAATAGCTCACTACCAAATCTGTGCATTTGCACACAGTTAAGAGAGGCTCCCACTATAAGAGTCCAGGCCAGGGCTTCTGGACCCTGATGCTGCTGACATTCCGGGCAGGATGATTCTTTGTTTTGGTGCAGGAATAGGGTACAGGAGCTGTCCTGTGCACTGTAGGATGTTTAGTACCATCCCTGGCCTCTACACACTAGACATCAGTAGCAGCAGACATTGGTGCCCATCCTCTTGGAAGCAGAATCGGTGGCCTAAACCCCTGGCCTTCCTGGCCCCACCTCTTTTGTTGTTGTTGATTTGTTTTTTGGTACCAGGGATCAAACTCGGGACCTTGGGCTTTCGAGGCAAGCACTGGAACCACTGAGCTAAATCCCCAGCCCTGGCCCCAACTCTTTTAATGAGAGTCTAGGCCTTTTCTGAATCCAGATGGGAATAGACACCTTCTCTACTAGGAGTGCAAGTCATTCCTGTTTGAGGTCATCAGCTCCCAGCTTCAGAAAAACAAATCTCCATATGATATTAAATGGAAAGAAGTGTGGGGAACATGTGCAATGTGACACCTGTTATTTAAAAAGTTCACATATGCCAGAGCCCATGGATACAGAATCCTTGTGGAGAAATCCCTTATGGGGAAGGAGCAGGAAAGGAAATGGAAACATCACACACTTCTGTGAACTGGCTCTAAATTTTAAAAAAATATTTATGTAAATATGTACAGTATTCATAGGATCTCCCAGGCAGTAGTACTAGGGTTGTTTTTGTTTTCTGGTTTGCTTCTGTTTTGAGAAGATCCATTTATTTTTTTTTTTCAGTACTGGGAATCAAACTCAGGACCTTGGGCTTGCCAGGAGAAAACCCATTTAGTGACTACCCAGTAGGTGGACTCTCCCACTGCACTTTCCCTGGATGGAACACAGTGGTCTGACTCATGGCCTTGGTACACACCAGCCATCTGAGTTCCTATTCTTGGAGCCTCAGCCTAATGAACATCACTGCCATGAAACTTCCTCAAATGCAAGGCCCCAAGTGCCCCACCTTATGAGGCCTCTTATCGCTTTGCATCCTCAGTGAAGGTATGTGGCAGAGGAATTGGCACGGGTGATGGGTGGGCAAAAGTTCAGTGTCCGTCCCAGGACAGGTAAAGCCAAGGGCCCCTGGGGAGAAGGCCCTGCCTGGCTGGGCCTGAGGACAGGCAGAATTCCCTGGCCACCTTGGGCAGGGCACCTTTCCGTGCCCTGGAATGTGACTCACGTGTAGGACCAGTGTGCTTCTCGTCACCCGGTCCACAGGCTTGTACAGCAGGGCTGTGGAGAGACAAAGTGAGAGATGACCTCTCTGGGAGAAAGCAGAACATGTGCTGGCCAGATGGTGCTGCAAGGGGGAGGGCACAAGGGCAGCCCCAACCGCCATAGGCCCCATCAGCCCTGTGCACAATGAGGAAAACCACCCCAGAGTATCCACCTGCCACAGTGAGCTTTAAGTCAAGACATTAAAAACAGAGTGCAGAGCTGCTGGTCAGGCCTGAGCCTGCACAACTTACTCTGTGACCATCATAGAAAAGGCTCAGTGTTGATGCTTCTGCCACCTGGGGTTGAGGAAGAAGGGATGCCAAGGGCCTGATCTTGGCTGGAGATCTACTACCCAGCCCGGGGGATACCCTGGGAGTAGACCAGCACACTGCTCTCAATGCCCATCCCTGTCCATATCCAGATTTTTCCAGCCTGTTCTGAGAAGGGTCAGGGCCAACTCTGATGCTCACACAGCTGTCGGTCTGACAGGTGCTCTGGGATAGGAGGAACCTGCTCAGGCACACCCAGGCTCCAGTAGCATAGGAGCCATGGCCAGCCTTGGCCACCTGCTCTGGCACAGTACTGAGCACGATCCACCATGGGGCTAGACACTTAGGTGTATTGTGACACATGTCAGGTACATTTTTGTACATGACTCCCATGATCAGTTGGAGATTCATTGCTATCTTCATTTAACAGATAGGGAAACTGAGTCTTGGAGTAGGGTTGAAGGTAAGTTCTGAAGACTGGAACCATATCTACTGTTCCCTGTGAGTGAGCACAACTATTTACACTATCCTAACAATCCAAGGTAAGAAGTGACTTACTTCTGATACCTTTTTTAGATCAGTGTGCGGAGTTACTGCTAAATTCAACCCCTGCTCAGCTACCTAGAACTTGTGATCCACCTAAGTCATCTGCTACAATTTGAATGTGTCCCTCAAGTTTCATGTGTTGAAAATTTAAACTCCAAAACTGCATATTATTGGGGCCTTTGGGACATGACTGGATAAGGAGGGCTCTACCTTATACATGGATTCACGGGCTGACGGGTTATGGAGGGAGTTATCACAGTGAGCTCTCTCTGGCACACTTACTCTGTCTCACATGTGATGTCCAGTGCAGCCTTGGGGCTCTGCAGAGAGCCCCAACTAGTAAGAAGACCCTCACTGGATGCAGCTGCCTGATCTTCATCTTTTCAACCTACAGAACTGGGGGTCAAATAAGACTTTATTCCTTATAAATGACTTGATCTATGGTAGTCAGTTATAGCAACAGAAAATGGACTCCTATCTCACATGAAAGGGGGGAGAATATACAGTCCTTCTGTAGGGCTACTGGGATGACATAATTTTATATATTTGTATATATACATATATGGAGAGCGCACACATGTGTGTGAAAGGGGGAGAGGGAGGGGAGAAGGGATAGGACAGGGGCAGGAAGGGAGGGAGGGAGCAGGTAGGGGAAAGAGGAGCAAGATTGCTCACGCTGGCCTCAAACTTGCAATCCTCCTCCCTCAGCCTTCTGAGCAGCTGGGATGACAGATCCAAACTAATATACCTGACACAATGACATTTTTTCCCTCTTCTCTTCCATTTAGCAGTACTGGGGTGTTATGATTTGGATTTGAAATGCCCTCCATTGGGCCAGGGATTTGGCTCAGTGGTGCCAAGCCTGTGCAAGGTCCCGAGTTCAATCCCCGGTACCAAAAAAAGAAAAAAAAAAAAAGAAATGCCGTCCAAAACTCAAGTGCTACAGGCTTGGTCCCCAGCTGATGGACTTTTGGGGAAGTGACTGGATCATAAGGGCTCTGACTTCAAGGGGCTTAATCTACTGGTGAGATCGTAGCGTGATGGCAGCATTGGGAGCCGATGGAAACAGGAGGGGCCTGGCTGAAGGGAGTGGGTCATGGAGCCATGCTTTTGGGGACAGGGTCTGCTCACCGGCCCCTCCTCTCTGGTTCTTGCCCCCACTTTCTACTTCCTGGCTGCCACAATGTGAGCAGCTTTGTTCCATCACATGCTTCAGCCTTCGTTTTGCCTCACGTCAGGCCCAGAGCAAAGGAACCAGCTGACCATGGCCTGAAGCCTCTGAGACTGCACATCAGAATAAACCTTTCTTCCTTTAAGCTGCTCTTCTCAAGGCCTTGCAAATGCTACACAAGCACTCTATCACTGAGTTATATCTCCAGTCCTTTTTATTGTTCGAGACAAGGTCTTGTTAAGTTGCCCGGGCTGGCCTCAAACTTGTGGCCTTCCTGCCTCAGCCTCCTGAGTAGTTGGGACTGCAGATGTGCACAAGACATCGGCTCATAGTTACATTTTAAATGCCCATCAGTGATTAGTTTGTGGGTGCTGGCTAACTTCTACGATTTTTCCTGGTTGCCACTGTTGGCAAAATCATCCTGACCATGTTCTTCCCACACTGCCATGTCCAGAGCTGCTCTTTCCTTAACCTCATTCTCACTAGATGAAGTTTACAACAGGAAAGATGCTGGGAGTAACCCAGCTAGGTGCCATGTCTGCCTTTCTAGCAACATCTCTGCTGGCAGTGGCTACCCCTACAAAGGAACAAAGAGGGCTCTGTGTGACTCACTTTCTAAAGAGTTCTTGGTCGTTGGATCCTTGGCATCCTTGTTGCCTCTGGCTCTCAGGTTCTGCAGAGAGAAAAGCATGCGTTCACACAGGACAACTGAAAAGACTTTGACATGGCAGAGTTTCATGGTCAGGGACCTTTAGCAGAAAGCTCAGCCTTCTGTCCCCACAAGGAACCCCCTCTGCAGCAAACCTCAGGGGGCAGCACGAGTTGCCAAATGTATACAGGGGCTGGACAGAAACTCACAGGCAAGCTGGGGATACAGGATGCCTAGGATGCATCAGGTCACTTAGGACAGGATTTCTCAACCTCAGCACTGTAGACACTGGAAGCTAGAAATTCCCTGTCCTAAGTCGCTGCCCTCTGCACTTCAGGATGTTAAACTAAGATCCTTGGCCTCGACCTGTAGGTGCAGTAGCACCTCAGCTTCCTGTTATGAAACTAAAAATAACTCTAGGATGCCAAAATTGCCTCTGGTTAAGAAACTGTGACATGAAGAATCCTGCAAACAGAGGCAAACTGGTTTCTTGGAGCAGTTCAACAGCATGCAGGGGGCTAGTCATTCAGAACACTCACCTTTGGTGACAACCAGGGCAGGCCCACCACCACCTAGACTGACACTGCATTTTACTTTCACCTGCCCTCCTGGGTGGAAATGTACAAATATACTTGTTAAAATGTGCAAATGTACTTGCTATGAAACAAGGCGCTAAGATTTCCAGGGTGCGAACAGGGCTTGTTAGTGGACAGGCTCTATTCTGACACAACTGCATCAAGGATATCACTGACTTGGTCTAAATTACCAAGAGAAATCAGAGTAAAGAATACTCATGTGCCTGAAATCATCTCTATGAAGCAGCTGCAAGGAATCCAGACCTGGGTTTCTGAACAAATGCTTAACTAGCACAAAGACAGAAGGTGGGCTCTGGGATTGCTCTGTTAATTTCTCTGCCAGAAAAACCTCTCAGGACCAAAAGATGGTGTCTTCCAGCTCACTGAGGCCAAAGCCTACTGTGCATGTTGGTGCTTTTTCTAAGAGTTTAAGATCCTTTTCAGTGACTATTCCTCCTTACATCTGACTCAGCAATTCCCAAAGGGTATGAGGAGGTGTGAAAGCTGAACAAGAGACTGCAGAAACCAGGCGCTGAGCTCACATGAACCTGGGAAACGAACGGCCCACACTCTATGTGCCCTTGGATAGCACAAGGAACAAGCTCTGGGACATCCTTCCTGCTTTAAGGAGACTTAATAGTTTGATTTAACTCCACATTTCCCAAACTTACTTGATTCTACAAGCTTACTCTCCTCCTTCCCTTCAGTGTTAGGGATCAATCTCAGGGTCTCATATACACTCTACCAAGTGCGACATCTCCAGTTTGATGGAAGGTCATTTTATCTACCTTTTCTTATCATGAAGGGTGTGAGTGACCACCCCCACACAACCCAGTGTGGGCCACTCTGGTCTAACTGGACAACACTACCTTGTACCTGTCTCTCAGGACTGGTCCTAGGAGAAGATGAAGAACCCCTACTCTTCCCTGCCCTGTAACTGAAGGTGATACTCACCCCTATGCCTAAGCACCACAGGGCCTGGTGCTTTCTCTTCCTTGAGCTTGATTTTTTTCTTTAAGCAGCTCCAATTTTTTTTTTTCCTGAACTATGGCTGGACAAACTGTTCTGATGGTACAAGAACCATCAGGCTTCGCAGAGGGCCAGCTTCTGGCTGGCCCTGTGCCACCAGCCACTCCCTGCATCCCAGCCTCGATTTAAGATTCCCCACCCAAGTAGATGGTGGAACCATGTGACACCCCCTCCCCAGGTGACATCCCACCATGGTCTCCCCCTTCCTTAATAGAAACCTGTCCAGCTGGACCTGAATTTATCGACTTAACTATAGCTTTCTGAAGGATCAGGTCTTTGATTTGTCAGGGTCTCTTAGAATTCTGGGCCAACAATCCATCTGATAAGGGTGTAGGGGTTTGCTAATTTAATGAAAAAGAAGAACAGGACAGAACAAATACTGTGGGGGAAACATGGCTGGTGAGGAGGGAAGCATGGAGCTACTGCATGCAGATCCTGTTACTGGAGCACTAGGTGTGGAGTTGGGCATCCCATGGGCTTGGGAAGAACAGCATGGCACAAGCTAGTATTGTGGCCAGTAATAAAAATTAGTAATAAAAAATTAGAACTAGGAATCCTGATCCCCAGCCCCTGTGATAAATGATAAAAACAGCACAGTCTCCCAGGTGTGATAATCAAGGTCTGCCTACCAGTGAGAGAGACTGGACCCACTCTGTGACCCTTTCCAGTTCTCTTTCTAACGATGCCTTTCTTGCAGAGGTTTTTCCACCTAGATCCTTATTTGGTGGGGCAAAGGCAAGTCAGAAGTTAGGGCTTGGGGGAATGGGAGCCATCTGAAGGCAAGAGTGATGACAAGCCCCAACAGAGGAGAGTATCCCCCAGATGCCATCAGCCACGCAAATACAGGATGGGGCAGAGTGGGAAGAACCCTTGTCCAGAGAAACAGAGACTAGGGGTGCCGCTAGGCTCTGGTCTTGGCTTGGCCACCAGCCTCCTGGATGGCCTAGTCATCTCTGTATTTGAGAGACTATTTTGAGGGTCCAGGTGGAGCTAAATGCAAACAAGGAAACAGTGATACCTCCCCCCACCACCTGAGCGGGACAGTTCTAACCAGGGGCTTTCTTCCCCATAAGGTCGCAGTGTTGTAGCAACACAAACCCACAGTCTCTGGTGCTACTACTCAGTGTTCCAGCTCTCAAGGCCACTGGCACACTAGAAAGGGAGCAGAGGACAATTCCCACCAGTCTTCAGTGACAAGGTGCAGTATCAGGCTCAGGACTCACTCCCAAGGTAAGACACAGGGGCAGAATTATAAACACTACTCAATGCAGACAGATGGTGCAGGAGTGTGTCTGCGAACATGGCTGCAACAGTCTGAAACTGTCCTCCAAAAGAAAAGTTCACTCAATGTATACTCACGGTATTTGAAGGTGATGCCTTTGGGAGACAATTAGGACTAGATGAGGTCATGAGGGTGGGGCTCCACAAGGGCACTACTGGCTTTGTTAAGAGGGAGAGAGATCTGAGCTGGTGTGCTTGCACTCTCCTACAAGGGGATGCCTTTTGTCATGTTTTGATGCAGAAAGAAGGCCCTCATCTGATACAGTTCTATGCACTGGGACTTTCCAGCCTCCAGAACTGTGAACCAAATAAACGTCTATTCTTTACCATCTTGGGTATTCTGCCAATCACAACATAAAATGGGCTGAGACACCAGCTGACCCCTGAAACCAGGCCTTGGCCCTTGGGAAAGCAGGGTACTTGGTGGGCTGTTCCTCCTGTCTGGTCACAGTGGCACTGTGGGCATGGGGCTTGGAACAAACCCAGCAGCCTCTAGAAGCAGAGCTAGGGTTCATGACCAGACCTTAAATTTGTGCACTTTGTCCTTCTAGGTCAGATTCTACCAACCAGCCCACAGCCACTGCAGGAAGTGAAGAGCATGGGTGGGAGTCAGCAGTGCTCTTCTCTGCACAGTGTCAAGACATTTGTTACCTCTGAGATCTCTGCAAACTGAGTGTTGGCCTGGCAGCACTTCTCTGCCATTTCCATGGCAACCCCATAGTTGTCCACAAAGGCCCGGTACACACCCAGCTGGCTGGCCTGCAGGGAAGAAGGAAAAGAGAGTGGGACACATGTGGGACAGGTACAGGACAGGTGCTGTTGTTCTCCATCTTCCGAGGACTGAGCTGTGCACAGCTCCAGAGAAACTCCAGGTACAGCAGACAGTGCGCAGGCTGCAGAAACCTCAGCTCTTCCGTGCCATTCACTCCCACCTGCTTCCCCTCCCCACGCACTGAACACGCATCTCTCCTAAAATGACATGATGAGAAGTGACTCACAGACACAGGCAGGTAATGGCTCCCTTCCAGAGCTGCTTATTCCTCCCACCCTACTTGCTTAAAAGGTACTGTGAACAGCAGTTGAAGTTTGAGGTAGTGAGTTGTTAAGTGAATTAGAACAAGCTTGATCTCAGTACAGATGAAATTAAGAGGCACCTTCTCATCTGGCTGCAGGAGGCCACCCTGGTCATAGAGGTCAGTGGCCCCTGGGACCATGGTGTTCTGCTCATGTCTGATCCCCTCAGACAGGTAAGGAATACTCAGTCTGGCTGCCCATGAAGAAAAGCTCCTGCTGCTCAGACTCTAGCCTGTCCTAGACCTGGAAGAGGTACCCAGATATCATGCTGCACATCTGGCAGGCAGGAAGCCTGCCACCTGTAAGGCAAGAGGCATTTTGTTTGTCATTTATTAATCCAAAGGTATTAAGACGGTGTCTCCTCACTGAGCCTCTTGCTCAGACACATACTCAGTTGAGCCACAATTTCTATGGTAGGTGTGTGCAGCCACCACCATCACCTCTGAGGTTCACCTCACTTTTAGTCAGTGAGGAAGAAACCAGTCTTCATCAACAGCAACTCCAGGCCTGGAAGATGAAGAGCAGACCTGGCCAAGCCAGAGCTTCCCACTGCAGTTAACGAGGAGCTAGAAGCCAGAGGCATTTGCTGTTCCTGTGCTGCACCTAAATTTCATTTCCACATGCATTTGCATTTATATTGAATTTTATGTTTCTACAGATGACAATCCCAGACACTGGGTTAACCAGGGCCCTTGGGGAAGCCAGGCTTGATCTTCTAGCTGTGCTTTCTGTAAGAGTTACCCAGACAGCTATGGGGTGCCTGAGTAAAGTGCAGTGGCCAGAAGATGATGTCCTGCTCAGACTCCCACACACTGGCCAACTCAGAGAAGTTGCTGCTTCCTTGAATTCCAGGTTCTTCCTCACTGGCACAATGAGGAGATCTAGAGTGTTTCCTTTTTTCTTTTCTCCCTCCTTTGTGGTTCACTGAGTACCTTTCACCAAAACTAAGGCTGTGCTTGAGGCCTTATTCCCATAGCTCATAGTCTGATTAGGCATAAGACCATGCTCTGCAGGTGGTATTCCAATAGGATAGCAGCACATGACAAATGTGAAGACACATATAAAAAAATTGGCAGATGGTTAAAGTGGGTCAGGGATCGAGAATGGTGTACTGCTTTAGGGAACATGGGCAGGATCAGGACGGCCATTGGAAGAGGAGATGGCTAAGCAGAGTCTGGAGGGTCTCGGGAAGAGGGTCCCTTTTGTGACTTCTCCCTCCTCCCCAAAGAGCTCACCTTTCCAGGTGTGAGATGTCTGAGTAATTCATTTTAATACTTTTAGCTAACCAGAAAACTGAGTTGCACTGGAAGAGCCACAAGTGGAGATCCTGCACCTCTAGATATGAAGCACTGAGAAAGACAGACCCGCTGCTGTGTATTGTTATTCCCCAGAAATACAGAGCCTAAATCTATTCCTGAGGAAACGTCTGACAAACCCAAACTGGCCTGTACCCTTTTGAAAAAGTCAGTCACAGAAGATGAGCTAAGTCTAAGGAACTGGTAGAGACAGAAGGGGCTTAAAGAGATGTGACAACCAAGTACATGACACGACCCTGGACTGGATCTTGAATCAGAGAGCAAAAATGCATATAAAGAACACAGTCACTAACTTGGGGAAAATTTGCATAGGGACAGCATATTAAGTAACAGTGTCACATCCATGTGAAATCTCCTGAATGTGACAAATTGTACTGTGGGTTATAGGAGAGAATGTCCTTGTTCTTAGCAAAAACATAATGAAGTATTTAAAGCAAAAGGGAAGATGTCTGCAAATTACTCTCAAACAATAAAGGGGGGAAAAAGTTTATGTATGTGTGTGTACATGGAAGCACGCATAAAAGACAATGTAAATACGGCAAAATGTTTCAATCAGTGTATGTGAGTGAAAAAGACATTACAGTTCTTTCTTGACGTTAGACATTAGAGTACTATCCTTGAAATTATTCTATAAGTCTAAAGACATTAGAAAACAACAGGGGCCAGAGACTTAGCTCAGTGGCACCATGCCTGCCTTGCAAGTGTAAGGTTCTGAGTTCGATTCCCAGTAACCCCCCAAAAAACAAAAAGAAAAACAAAACAACAACAACAAAGTAAAGCTGATAAAATTCCATCCAGGAACAAAATCATGCACAGTGGAAGTGAACTGGTGCAGCCTCACAGGACAGGAGCATAAAGACAGGATCCATCAAGCCTTCTGGGTTATCAGATGTAGCATGTCCCTGGGCTCAAGAAGAGGCTCCAAAGCCGGGGCAGGGAAGGGCAAGCTCCTTGAATCCTAGACTTTCCCAGCTGGAGTGCCTGACGAAGTGATGGTAGGCTGCGTCTGTCTGTGCTTGGGGAGTCCCCAGCACTCAGCCCAGGTTGAAGTCGTGTGACTATTCAGCCCACAGTGACTGGGGAATGACTTCTCCCTACAGCCTCAGCCCCTCTTAGTCCACCTGTTGCAGCAATTGACCCACGGCGCATCAAGAACACCAGGGAAGCCAAAGGAAACTTAAGTTCTAGTGGGTATCTGGTTACTAAAATTAAAAAAGTTTTCAAGTGATGTTGGAATGTTAATTTTAGGAAAGTGCTGGTTGTGGGGTTTTTTTTCCAACAACATGAAACTCCATTTTTTTTCTGGAAGGCTGCTAGTTGAGTCCAATCCATTGGGTTTAAAATTGCTGGCACATCACAGAGAGCCACCATCAACATACAGCCTCTTGCACTCTAGCTGTGGGGAAGGGAGCTCTGAGATGTGAGAATCTGAATCTCATCTGTCCCTCAGGCCTTAGCTCCAGCTTGCAGTCCACTGTGTGCAGTCCCAGGGAGCAGAAGGAGGGGATTGCTGAAAGGAAAGCCACAGCTTGCAGTGCTCCAACCCAGACACAAGCCAAGGTGAGGCCAGAGTCTATACTATCTGGGTATATGGACAGGCCCAGGCCCAGGAAGGCTGGGGCTGATGTCCAGCTTGTCGGTAACGTGAGGTTCTGCATATATAGAGGAACACAGACTTGGGCCACCCCTCTCCCTGAAGCATTTGTTTCTCTTGGGAGGGAGAATGTTCCAGGAAAAGAGCATGTGCACGGGAGGCCTGGGCAATCCTGGAATCACGATCAGGAATCTTCAGAGATAGATAGGGGCCACAAAGCCTGCCTGGTACCTGCCTTCTGGCATCTCTTTCCCGACAGGGAGGGTCTCTGCTGGGCAACTCTTACATGCAGATCCCCCTCCTGTGATCTCTTCTTGGTTCCCTATGTTAGACCCAGAAATGGATCTTTTCACAAATCACAGAACCTCACATGGTGATTCAGAAATGATGACTCAGGACCGGGGATTTGGCTCAGTGGCACCCAAGCCTGCCTCGCAAGCACAAGGTCCTGAGTTCAATTCACAGTATAAAAAAAAACAAAGGACAACCCCATACCCCCTGCCAGAGAGTTGGCTCCTTCATCCCATGAGCTCCTTCAGAGTTTCCTTTTGGGCAAGTTCCACCTCACCTGTGTCTGAGTGTATACCCAAACCTAGTAACTGTCCTGAGCATAGCCTGGCCAATATCAGAAATAAGGGCTAGGGACAAGGCCCTGGGCTTGATTTCTACCACTAGAAAAGAAAAGGAATAGTTTGTCTTTCACTCCTTTATCTGAATGTGACTCTCTCAAAAGCGCGGGGGTCAGTGGATGGCCAGAGAGGCCTCTGACCCACTTTCCTGGCTGGCTTCTCCACCTCTGGGGGACACGAATGAGTATCCCACAGTCATTCTATCAAATAGATTCCTGTTTTGTCCCACCAAGTCCTTTGAGACACTCTTATTCTGTTATCCAACACCACCTGTTCTTTGGCTTTATGGGCCCCTAAAACAAGAAAATTCACGCTTTTTTCTTTTTGAGAAAGACAAATGAAGGGTTAAAGTCCAGACAAGTGACCTATCCATCCCCACCATCTTCTTGCTGTACAGCTGTGAAGAATGCTACTTCATGATACCATGCCTTCCAGCCGATCTGTGTCAAAGCAGAGTCCAGTTCTGTGAGTCAGACATCCTCACAGCACAAGGCTGTCCTCTGCTCCACAGTCCCTTGTGGAGGTCCCCACCAACCCCCTCCTGCATATATCCACCCTGTCACAGGATGTGTCCTGATTCCTGGCAAGGCAGAAGGATGTCACTGTGAAGGTGTCTAGATTAAACACAGCTCCAGACTCTGATAACAGCTGACTGAGGAGCTGAGGGCTACATAGATGTCCTGGGTTTATCATTTTTCTTTGGCTCCTTTAGTACTGAGGGAAATTTTCCAAATACCTTGATTTTTACTGATCAAGTCTCTTTTCCTCAGAACACTTTTTTAAAAAATTCTCCAAAAGATTCAAGGGGCTTTAATTCATAAAACTGTAAAAATGAAGTAAAGTACAATTGTCCCCAGTAACCACAGGGGACTGGTTCCCTCAAGGATACTAAAATCCATGGATGCTCTAGTCCCTCACATAAATGGCATTTGCATGCAATATTTGCATGTAACATTGCATGTAGTATTTGCATGTAAGGTACATACAACCTTTTACCCCTAACTTCACTCCCAGGGGCCCTCAAAGGGGCAACAGGGTCAGCTAGAGACTAGGAACTCACAGCAAAACAGCAGAGCCAGAAAAGGGAGGAGAGGAGGAAAAAAAAAAAAAAGAAAGAAAAGAGAGGAGGACATCCTGTTCGCCAGATTCCAGCTGGGGTTAAAATGCTTCAAACTGCCCTTTGACCTCCACTGAGTCACACTCAGGCTCCCACTCTTACTATCTCCTTGTGGGAACACACCCACAGGTTGCAGGACAGGCTCGGCCCCTGCCTCGCCACCCCACAGTCACAAGTGCTCAGCATGCTTCAAGTCACGCACCAGCTTCTGGAAGAGGTCGCCCACCCTTTGCTGGTGACTCCACTGCTGCACACGGGGGAAGAGCCCGTCGTAGAACTCCTTGTGAATCTCAAAGAGTTCAGGCACTTTGAAGAAGATGGTCTCGATCTGCTGGCTGGTCAGCACAGGCTGAGAAGTGGTAGCAGCAGCTTTCAAAGGTTTCATGGGCTAGAAGAGGACACACGTAGCATGGCACAGATGAGAGGGCATACCATTTATCAGGTGCGTGGCATGACAGTAGAACACCATGGTTAGGTGACATATATGCCTGTTTTCTTTTTTTGGTACTAGGACTGAAACCAGGACCTTGGGTAAGGTAGGCAAGCACTTTACCAATGAGGTACATCCCAGCCCCCACTTTTAATTTTAAATCCCAGCAAAAGTTAAAACTTAGCAACTGAGTCTTCTATAGGAATCCACTGGCCCTTGGGGAGGTCAGCTTTCTACAGAGGTGAACTGTTCTGACCCTCCCACAGATGTATGGATGACTCCAAGAGTGCGGGCTGCCCCCAGGCTCCCAAGCTGATCTGGAAAGGTGAGCAGAAAAGTCCCCTTGGGTTGAAGGCCCTGCTCAGTCCCTCCCTTCTCCATCCTCACCAGCAGCAGTGCCTCTAGGTGGCTCAGGTAAGTCTCTTCACTGGCCAGGATTCCAGACAGGACCCATTTTCTCATCTCCAGGCCTTTTTCCAAGTCCAGTTCACTCTGCAGAAAGAGAGAGATGGAAGTCAGCCCTGGGGGTGGAGCAGAATGCTTGCATTATCTCCTTTGGGGAGGAAGATAGCACATCAACCTTTGGACTAAGTCCCTGAGAAGGTTCCACCTGGAAGTAAAAGGGAGGTGAGGAAGCCTTGGCACATACTCAGCCAGCTGTGGTAAATGAAATATCTGGAAAGTCATCCAACAAAGCTGAGAGCTTTGGTCTGAATCCATTGGGAAATGGGAAGTTTGGTGCCAAGAAGATTGAAAGACCTCCCTCCCTCCCTCCATGCCTAGTACCTGAAACCAGGGAGTAGCTAGCGTAACCTAGTCAAGAAAGGAAAAGACAAAGCTTTGACCTGAGGTAGGTACAGCATGGAGGAAGCCCAAGGGCAGCCCCAGGAGAGGCTGAGTTGAGGGAGCATCAGTGCCCACTGCCCAAGCGTGCCACTCTCTACTCCTCTCCTGATGCCTCCCTCACCTGGCTTCTGACTGCCACTGTTGCCTGACCCTTGGACCAACCAGGTCCAAGCCTGGGCAGCAACACCTTCCTCTACACACCCTCCCTCCTGGCCATGAGGGCTGGAGCTGGGGTCTGCTGCCACCTGTCCATGGGGAGCCCTGTCTCCTATGCTCAAGGCCTTTGTCTCTAAGCCTGCTTTCTAGACTCTAACTTGGCTGGCAGGAGCCCTCTTGCAAGTGAACTATGGCAAAGTCTTCCTTATCAGTGTTTTTGCTAAAAGTCCAATAAAGTGTCTACCTTTGCCCCCAAAAGACAGAGCTGACATGTTGCTGGATACCGATGTAGGAGGCAGAGCCCACTCTCCGAGAGACAATGGGCCAATCCCCGTTATGATGGTGCTATGATCTGAATTGTGTCCCCTCACCAGATTCGTATGTTGAAGTTTATTTAAGCCCCAGTACTTCAGAATATTTAAGTTAGAGTGAAAGTCAATAGGGTAGGCTTTGAGCCAGCACAACTGCTGTTTCCATAAGACACAGATATGTGCAGAGAAGACATGCAGAGACCCAGGGAGCAGCCTTGTCAAGCCACCAAGCAGCCCAAGAGAGAAGCCTCAGAAGAAATTAACCCTGTTGACTTCTTGATCTTGGATGTCCAGATTCTAGTACTGTGACAAAGGAAAGTTTCTGTTGTTTGAGCCACTCGGCTTGTGGTGCTTTGTTATGGCAGCCCTAGCAAACCAACAGAGATGGTGATGCCAAAGGCAATAAAATCTCTTAGTTGATTTCCTGGCCACTCCCTGCTTTGCTCCCTGGCCATGGGCGGTGTGTCAGAGGTTGGCTGTGCTCACAAGCACCACTCTGTACTCAGCCATGGAGCCACTTGTAGGAGATTCTGGTGGAGCGGGGGCCTTGTATCCATGGAAAATGAAGTAACTGCCCTGCCCACTTTTCCACTGATTTTCTAGCCCAAGGGTAAACCCGAGACAACTCCACCATGCAAGCCCCCAGAGCATGGAACCTTTCCTTTGCTTACTTTCCTGACTCACTCAGAAGAAAAGTTACTGATTTGGGCAGGATCCTCACCCTAGGCACTGGGTGAGGGGCTGTAAGATTTTCTTTGGGGCATTAGGGTGGTCCTATGCCATGAAGGGTATTGTATAGCATCTCAGCTTTTGCCTATTTGTGAAAGCTACAAAGGTCTCTAGAAGTTGCCACATATGGTGGGGGCCAAATCACCCCCACTGTGAGAACCACTGTGAGAACCACAGTGGGGTGAAGGATGAAGAGGTGCCAGATGAGATGATCTCTGGCCTCATGATGTCTCCACAGAGTATGGAGCCAGGACCCCAGTTTGGGTCCTCTGTACCCCAACCCTGCTCTCCTTTTCCAATTCCTTGGCCCCAGGGAAAGAAGACACTTTATGACACAGTGGACCAAGCAAGAAGAAGCTAGGGCCAGGAGTCACGGGACAGTGCTGCAGAGCCAGTCCTACCCCAGTGAACCCTGTGGTCTCAGACAAATGCCCTTCTCAGACAAATGCCTATCTGTGTGTGTGTGTGTGTGTGTACACACACATGCAAATATGGTAGGCTGCACTTGCATATGTGCAGGGGGCAGCCACTACAGTACCCAGGACTCACCCATGTGGTCCTCTCAGGGAACACTGGGCAATGGGGCCATAGGTGGAAGTCTCCAGAACTCAGGTGGGTCTGAATTAGAAACTTTCTGTGCTTACCACAGTGTCTGGAACACATAGTGTTCAATTTAGATTTACTGCACAATCAAATTGATGACTGGATTTCAAAGACCTAACTAGGTCCTAGTTTTGGCTGCATCTTCTTGAAGCTCTAAGGCCTCCTTCAGGGTCTCTAAATCCTTGTCTGAAGACAACTAAGCTGAAATGCTACCAAAGTTCAGCAAGGCCACTGCCTAAGGTGCACAGATGGGCAGAGCTGGTGACACTCCCTATCAGCCTACTGTAAATGGCAGGGTGTTCAGAAAGCAGCCTGCAGCTGCCCCTGCACATATCCCTCACATCTGACTGTTGCTCCCATCCCATGCAAGAGAAAAGATGAAGGGAACAGCAGATCCCTCTGGCAGTAGCAACTGGCCACCCACCTACCCAGCCCTGCTTGTGTTCTGAGAACAATCTCACTACTGTGAGCTCCAGGGAGAACGGTGAGGCCCTGGGAGGCCAGCAGGGCAGTGACCCATGATGGCTCCACCCAGCATAAGATGCTGGTGCCAGCCTGGGTGGGGGTGCTGTGCCTCATTCCACCCACATGGTTTGGAAAGCTTGGAGGAAAAACAGCATAGGCAGGGGTGCCAAGTCCAGTTCTCCCTGTTCCAAAGGGTGGGGCCGGTCAAGGGAACATCTGGACCAAGGAAGGTGCTGGGGTGGAGAGAGGACACATATGAGGGCATTCTTAGACTGACAATCTTCTACTGGGACCTTGAATGTTGCTGATGGCATCACACAGGGACAGCTCGGAAACCAGCCAACTCCATCTCACAGAAAAGAAGGCGGGAGGGAAAGACCAAAAAAGAGAGCAAAGGCCAGGCCTGGCACCAGAGCTATTTATAACTTTAGCTTCACACGTGCCAGTTCTGCTAAAGGGCGCCTGACTGCAGTCAGGGCCAGCAGGCAGGAAGTGGCAATGAGGCAGAAGCTGGAGGAAAAGGGCAACTGGAAAAAGGCAGCAAGATGGAAGGAAAGCCCCCCCACCCCCGAACCTGAGGTCAGAACAAAGCTAAAAATGAACTGAGCTCATGTCAGCAAAGTGGGGAAAGCTGGCAGAGAGGTCAAGGTGGTTAAAACCACCACCTATCAGCCAGCTAGCTTCTGGGCCCACAGGCCTCCAGCTTACAGCTAGAGTGCAGGGAGCCCCCTGATACTCCTCCCTTAGTCCCCCATCCATCCAGTGGAGACCACTGATGCTCAGCGTATGTTATACTTTATATCTGGATGTTCTCCCAAAACCTCATGTGCTCATAGGTGGGCTCTGGAGAGGTGATCAGATCACAGATTGGTCCACTGATGAGTTTATAGATAAATATGACTTTGGGAGGTAAAGACTGGTTGGAGGAGGTGGGTTACTGGGGGGGTGGCCCCAGCGCAGATACACTGGAGGGGCGTATCTCTGTTCTGCTTCCCTTGATCTCTCTGCTTCTCACCACCATGTCATGAGCTAATTTTCCTCAGCCATGCTGCCCTGCCTTGGAGCCAGCAGACTATGAAACCTCTACAAACTATGAGCCAAAATAAACCTTTTCTTCTTTACGTAGTGGGTGTTGGGTACTGTGTCTCAGTAACGAGAAAGTAACTAAGAGTACAAAACCTCGGCTCTGTGGGGGCAGGCTGCTCCCAGTTGGAAGTTTGCAGCTAGCAAGCCAAGCAGTTGGACAAAGAACCTTCTGCTCTTGGCAGGGATGTGCATTCATGAGCAGAGGGCAAGAAAGTGGCTTCTGTGGATGGTTAGGAGCCAGGGGAACCTGTTTTATCTCGTCTTTTTTTTTTTGGTACCAGGAATCGAACCCAGGACCTTGCAGTTTCGAGGCAGATGGCGGAACCACTGAGCTAAATCTCTGGCCCAGAACCTGTTTTAGTAAACCCTTGAGTTGACCATCTTCCAGGTGGGGAGACCCTTGCATGCACAGTAAGCTCCCCTAATATATATCCTTCCAGTAAACTCACTGTCTGAATCTTCTGGGTACTCTCTCGGTGAAGGTGTGCCTGGCCTCCGTGTAAACACTACTTAACCCAGGGGGTGCTCATGGAAAGATCTGCAACTCAAACTCAGAAGTGGGGATGATGAGAAGTTGGGGTGGGGAAGAGCCCCAGCCAGCTGGGTAGGGGAGGAGACAAATGAAAATGCCCCTTGTTCCTGGCCTCAGACTACCATGTTCTCTGGCAATTCTAGGAAGCGACAACCATGTCTTCTACAAACCAAAAATTAGAAATGAAGAAGCTCACTCGGCATAATGGTACACGCCTGTAATCCCAGCAGTGAGGGAGGATTGCCAAGTTTAGGTCCTACCTAGGCAACTTAGTGAGACTCTATCTCACAATTAAAAAAGGGCTGTGGATGTAGCTCAGTGGCAGAGTGTCCCTGGGTTCAATTCCAAGAACCAGAAAAACAAAAGTGTTGTACAGCTGGCAGAGAAACCAGGAAGCCAAGGCTGTGCCTGTCTCCAGGGCACTGAAGAACATCCACCCCCAGGGCTTCAAACACTGGGAAGGGCACCTAACCAGAGCACTGCTGGAACAAAACGACATAACCCTCCTCCAATCGAACGCCCTTCTCATCCAGATAACTCCTGCTACCTGCCCTGAGGTAGGTAAAATGCTTGTGATTACAGACTCTCCGGATCTGTCAAGCACAGATGTACAACTTCCTACATGAGAAATGTCTGTCTATGGACTTCTGAGGGTGCTGAGAGAGCAAAGGTTAGGGAGGGGGCGAGAATATGAGGCCCTGAACTGGGTGCTAAAAAGCAAGGACCTCATTCTGTTGTCAGGAAGTTGGTAGGGGTGAGAGGCTAAGTTGGACAAAGCCTGGGACACAGAGATGGCACATCAGCTTCCTGAAGATCCAGAGAGTACATCAAAGACTGGAAAGCCCTAGGATTACTGTCCCAAGTTTGGGACTTACCCTACTTATTCAGGGCTGTAAATCCAAATCACACTCATGAAGCAGCAAAAGAATGTGCCCCCAAAGCAAGGCATTTTAGGGAAAGTGTTCACCGAGGGTTCAGGAAGGCTTCAGATCTTATAGCTGGTGTAAGCTGCTTTACCTCTCTGAAACTCGGTTTCTAACGTGTAAAATGGTGATACCAGACATGGGACAAGAAGCAGCACGTGTGTGTGGCACAGACCAGGTATGCAATACACTCTGGCTTCCTCTCCTATCATGTTTCACCATGAGAATCCTGCCCAGCACTGAGATGCTGAGAAATCACAACTGCATAAATAGGAAGCAGTCCTGCAGCTAAGGTGTCAGCTCCAGAGACAATCACTAAGCAGCAAAGAGAGCACTTCCAGGGCTTCTTTACAGCAACTGGAAAAAGCACACACCTCTCTTGCTCTTTCTAAAGTGGTGCTGGTGTTGAACCCAGGGTCTTATGCATCCTAAGCATGTGCTCTATCACTGAGCTATATCTCTGCCCCCTCTCTCATTGTTGTTTTTTTGGGTACTGGGGCTTGAACTCGGAACCTTGTGCTTGTAAGGCAGGCGGTGGCAGCACTGAGCTAAAACCCCGGCCCTCTCATTCTTGTTTTTAAACCTAGGGTGAGAACCTTCTAGAGACAAACTAAGCAGAAGTGGGAAGCTATGTGTTTATCAGAGGCCAAAAAAAGAGACCAGAAAGACAAAAAGGAGCAACTGCTTTGAGGCAGCGATGATCTTCTTAACCCAAGAAAGAAGGAACACAAGAGGTCAAAGGGAGATGCCCTTGCCCCAGCAGTAGGAGGAACATGCCTGGACCCCCAAAGCATTAAGGGAACACCTCCATACCTTGTCCCATGCCATGGCACCACTAAGAACATGAGAACACCATAACAGCCTGAGTAGACTCACCACCTCTGCAGGAACAACACAGCCCAGCATGCAGCTACTCTTGGGCTATGTTCCCACATGAGAGGGGCCAGGCCATAGGGGCCCTACCTGGACTGTGCAGTAGAGCATTTATTAAATGTTCCACTACTCACTAGCCACATGACCTTGGGGAAGCCACCTCTGGACCTCAGTTCCGCAATGGTAAAGTGGAGGTGACAGCAATGCCAATTCCACAGGATCATAATGAGGGTTAAGTGAGAACTCATGGGAAAGACCCTGATCAAATACAGCCATCATCAGCAACTCCTCTGTTATCCTGTCTCCTTCAGGCTCAGTTTAAAAAGTGTCTCACAGGCTCCTTGCTCGAGGCATCTAGCAGACTTGCTTTCTACCAGACGAAGGGATGAGGAAGAAATTTTTTAAAATGTGCCCAACTTTCAAACCAAACCACTGGCAACCGCATCATCTATGTGCTTGTACCCCTGATCACGTGGCTGGTCTTCGGGGAGCCTCTGGGAAGACAAAAGCTGGCCCCTGGCCCAGCTGACCTCCCCATCTCCACTTCACACCAGATCCACAGCAGGCAGGTACATCTTAGGGACTCACTGCTTTGGTGGGCTCCAGGACGCCCGAGGCCAGAGCATCCCGGCTGCCCCTGCTCTTGCTGCTGAGGTGGGGGGAGGAGGAGGGTGAGTCATCAATGTATGGCAGCCCATCCTGGTGCCGGCGCTGCTCTTCAGCCCGGTCTGCGGCGCAGCTGTATCCAGGTAGTGTTCCAAACGAGGCATCTGTGTGTGTAAAGAAGCAGCCTGTTACAAGAGATAGACAAGAGGGCTTGGAGCTGCCCAGAAGCATCCACACACCACTTGTCCAAGCAAGCACCCAGGCCAGGGTCATCTCTGTCTCACAGGGACATCAGCTAGGCTAACACTATCCTCACAATAGACTGGTCAAAGACCTCACAAGGGTGAGGAGGGAATCAACTGTTGCTCACTCCCCAGATAATACGAGAGTGAGTTTTCAATTGCTTGCTTTTGGGGAACTTGTATACCTGTGTGTGGGGATCTGATGAAGACCAGGATCCTTAGTAAAATTGTTGGGAAACTCAGTAGGAGCCCACTCTGCTCTTGGGGTCTCTCTCCCCATCCTGGCTACTACTTGCAATCAGAACAAGGCTTCTTGGTGGGTTCTCCTGTGGATACATACACAAAGAGGCAGACCCTGGCCTGGCCTTTGTGGTCAAAGGCTGTGTATAGACACACCTAAGATATACTGTGGGTCAGTGTAGCAAGCAGCACAGTCACACACACAAGATTGGGTAGCCCAGTGGTTGTCAGCCCTGGCCACCTGCTAGAATTTCCTGAGAAGCTCTTAAAGTTACCAGGGCCCAGGCCACCCTTAGAGCTTTGGATCCAATGGGTCTGTGTTGGGCCAAGCTGCATAATGGGCTTTTTTTTTTTGGTACCAGGAATCGAACTCAGAGCCTTATACTAGCCAGGCAGGCGCCGTGCTGCTGCGCTACATCCCTGGCCCTGCATTATGTTTTTGAGGCTCTCCAGATGATGGTGACACGTAGCCAGGGGCTGGGGGCACATGTTAGAAGGCACCGAGTTGTGCTGGAATGCAGAGGAGTGAGAACCTGGGAGAGGCAGAAACATGCAAGAAAGCTGAAACTCTCGCCATGTATGGGTGCCTGCTAGTAGTGGCAGGTCTTAGCCTGAGATCACAGGATAGTATGCTGGCCCGAGTGCAAGCACTGACCACCATGAGCAATGGTTCCCCTTGGGCCTGCCAGTCCCAGCCCAGAGAACCACAGCTGCAGCCCATTCTCAGCTGACTCACAGCCTACCTCTCAGCCAGTCTGCCAAACTCCCAGACCACCTTTACCCCAATCAAAGTAACCCACGAGGACAGAGTGGCTTATTCTACAAGAGCCTCCCTGCCCTTTGGACTGTCTAGTTACATTCTTCCCAAAGACACTTGAAGACAATGATCCCCTCCTTCCAGGCTCAGTGACAAAGTCCTAGCATCCACTTCCAAGCCTTTGGCCACATGCAACTCCCCACACACTGTTCTCAGTCAGAGTTTTCTAATCCAGTGGACCCCTCACTATGGACCCATCAGCCCACAAGGGCCCAGCCATACTGGCCTCTCATGATGATCCTCTCTCCACTCTTTCCAAAGGGCACCTTTGTGGCCCACAGGATTTCCAAGGAATCATCCCAAATGGCTTACTTTATTTTTGCCATCTAAGTAGCCCTGCCTGAAGGTTACGACCACAAGTGGCCTTGGCATTCATTCATGAATCTATAACTGCCACCAAACATCCAGGCCATGTAAGCATGGGGCCACCATCTGCCTTCTGGAACAGCTGACCCAATAATCCTGACAGGGATTTCCACATGGGCAGCTGAGATGAAACTGTTTGGCCGGAGCAACCGCAGGCTAAGTGCTGCCTCCAGCTGTGGGTACCCATGGAAGGGCAACGTCCCAGGTTCCATGTATACCTCTGCCTCTCCCACGTTCTCAGACCTCTGTGTCACAGCAGGACTCATTGCTTTCTAACAAGTGTCCTGAGCCCTGGCTATATGTAAGTATTACATGGAGAGCTTAGAAAATAACCCAGCTGTGCCCATACGTTCCAAATTCAAAGCTCTGGAGGCCCACCAGTGGGTCTGGACCACCACTGGCATGGCCCTTGTGGCTGTAAAGACTACCCAGGATTCTAGCCAATGTCCAGGGCAAGACCCACTAGGCCTCCTGATCTGGTATCTGGCATTTGTCACAGTACTGACTTGCTGACTTGCCGTGTGTTCCGGGTGTCTGCACACAGCTGCTGACCACAAAGGCCAGGCTAAGGTCTGCCTCTCTGTGTGCCCACAGGAGGATCCCACCAAGAGGAGTGTTCTAAGTTGCAAGTAGTAGCCAGGGTGATGAGACAGTAAGAACAGGGTGGGCTTCTCTCAGGTCCACCAAAATGCTGTTCAAAGGACCTTTGTCTCCTTAACCACAGGATATCAAGGGGCTCTAGGTACCAAGTTCACAATCCTGGTTATCAGTACTCTACTCTGGTGGCTTTTGGGTTTTGTATTCTAGCAGAACAACATGAGACCAAAGACAAATTCTGCCTCTTCCTCGAAAGATTTCACAAAGACTAAGCACTCTCTTTCAGCATCCCTGAGGAAAGCTGCGGAGTTCAAATACATTAGATACACAAAACCCCGTTAACACAGAATCCTAACCTTATACTTAATCCCCCCAAATGGGCCTGACTTTAGCTTTTATTTCAGGGAATCACAGATTAAAAAAATATAAACACAGTGGCCTTCATGTCCACCCCAAATCCATAATGCACCCCAATAGCCCTACTGAAAGTTTACCCATCACAGGGAGGTTCTTCCAAAGGCAGCCCAGGCTTTGGATGTGGGCTTCAGCTATCAGATGAGGAATCCAAATGGTTTTCCTAACCCAAGACTCAACCTTCAGGTAGGGGAAGTGGGTAGTTTTCAGAGCCTTGCTGTGAATTTCCGAGGTGTGAGGCTCTGGTCCTCCCCAGCTGGCAGTTCTCTGTGCAAGATAGTGTTGGCCACTGACGCTGTCTACACCTCAGTTTTCTGATGTTAAAATCAAGTGTTGGAGATGTGGGTATATAGCTTAGTGACAGAGCAATTGCCTAGCATGTACAAAGCCCTAGGTTCAGTCCCTGGCACCACAAAAAATAAATGTTTTTTAAAAATCAGTCGTGTGAACTAGATTATTGATAAAGACCCACTGGGCTCTAAAATGTCACTGTGACCATCTGAGGAGGGACCTGCTATTGCCCTCACCTCCAACCAAGCTAGCCTTTTCCAACAGCTTCCTCACCTGGTGCCCCCTTTCCCACTCTTGCCTCTCTGCATCTGGCTTTTAGATTAGTTTAGAATCATGAGCGTTCTCTAGACATTCTAAGAACTTTGAAACAATTTTAAGTTTTGCTTTTTGTTCTGACAACACTCCCTTCTCCCCCAGGACTGGGGACTGAATCGAGGATTTTTGCACTGAGCTACATTCCCAACTTGCTAACTGTTAAGTTGCCCTGTATGCTTGAACTTGCAATCCTCCTGCCTCAGTCTTCCAGTGCTGGGACTACAGGGATGCACTACCACACTCGGTTTCCTAATGAAATCTTTGAAGAAGCCCACACAAACCTTGCGTCTGAGTGCTGCCTCTGATTTCCTTGCCACCAATGACTACATTGACTCACATCCCCAAATCCAATCAATGCTTGTAGGTAATCAACTCAGTAGGAACTTTAGTCACATTTGAGGTCTCAAGGCTCACCCTAGAGGAACTTGTATAATCAGTAAAACAATGTGCTGGCTTAGCAACCTCTGGGCTCAAACCCGATAGGAGAATCAAGTATTCAGCAAAGGTTGGTGCACCAGTGTCAAGTGTGCCCACCAACTGATGTGGGCACGACACCTCCACCAGATGAGACTGAAGGACCACATTTCAAAGCCAGACTGCTGAGTAATTATGAGGCTCCTAGCAAACTAAAAACCCAACAGTGTCCCTACTCTGCCCAGATCGCAAATGAGTTATCTGTGTAACTGTCTACCTTCAGAGGCCCATTCATGCCCGCTGCATTCCACCTGAGGGCTTCAGCCCACTGTCCCAGCCCTCCCAGATGCCTCTAATCCAGACTTGCTACCATTCCTTTTGCTTCCCCCAGCCCACTACAGTATGAACATGATGGACTAGAGTGGGGTGGGGGAAGCCCCTTCAATGTCCCTGTTTTGACCAGCACACAGCCTGCTTTCTCATATTGCTTGTAAACCTGTGGTCCCAAACAATACAAAGCCTCTCCTCTTGAGCAAAAAGCATCCTATTTAGGGATTTTGAAAGCTTCAATCTTCCAAAAACCAGAGCTCATTGCAAAGGCTCTGTCTCCCCCCGCCCACCCCATCCAAAACATTCAGTTGGAAAATCTCTCTGGACAGGACTAAGGAACCGGTGGTCATATCAGCTGCACCTTCTACTCAAAACTGAACTGGGGTACTAGATGAGACTATATCTCAAAATAAAATATTTTTAAAAGGGTTGGGGATGTAGTTTAGTGGTAGAGAGCTTGTCTAAGCACGTGCAAAGCCCTAGGTTGAATCTCTAGTATAAAAGGAGGCGAGGGTAATTCTGACATAAGCTACAATACAGATAACTTGAAGGACATTCTTCTGTTAGCGAAAAAGCAAGAATAAATACTGCATGATTCCACTCGAACAAGGTACCTAGAGTAGTCAAAGTAGAAAAGAAAATTGAAGAGTGGGATCCTAGGCAGTGCATGCAGAACTGAGCTTACACTGCAACTTCTTGGAGCAGCCATGCAGAGAGGCTCTCTTGGACTGGCTTGCTGCTGGTGATGGTTGCTTTTATAGACAGCTGCTCACATCCTTTGGAGGGTAGGTATCAACTCTCCAGGAGAGGCTTAGAAAACTATGGCCTGGACATAGAGGTCCAGGTCTCACCGAAGGGCAAATAGAATCCACATCCAGATTCAGCTCTGGACCCCATGATCACTCACAGCCTAGAGCCTGCTTCCCAGAACTCTGTACAAAGAACAGTCTATACCTCAGAAAGAGATTGCAGATTCTGAGGCTGGACATCTGAACCTAGCTCCTTTATTCTGCAGCAGTACCTTGTTACAGTCAGGGAATATCTGCAGTGCTTTCCCTTCGAGGTATGTCTTGTGAGTCTGCATGGTGCTGAAGCACGTGCACACACATCAACAACAACATCATCATCATCATCATCATCATCATCATCATCATCATCATCATCATCTCTGTAAATGTGCACAGCTACCATCATCATAATCATCAGCAGCATCTCTGTGAATGTGCACAGCTATCATTATCATCATCATCATCATCATCATCATCATCATCATCATCATCATCATCATCATCATCATCATCATCATCATCTCTGTGAATGTGCACAGCTACCTTAGTGGGCATGAACTTCTAGACTGTCATTTTTCAGACAGAGAAACTCGGTCTCAGAGCAAGGACTGGGTAGAGTTTTACTGCATTTAAATCTATGTGACTGTTGTAATTTAGGATCTTTAAAAATACATATAAATCAAGAGCTGGGTATGGTGACACTCTCCTGTAATCCCAGCACTTGGAAGGCTGAGGCAAGAGAATCACAGTGAGTTCAAGACTACCTTGGGGGACATAATGAGTTCAATGCCAGACTGGAATTCACAGTGAGTTGCTATCTCAAAAAACTAAAATAAATAAAAAGGAAAAGAAAATGTTCTAAAAGTAGATTGAGGTGATGATTGTACAATTTTGTGAATATACTGAATATAGGAGAAGGACAAGATGGAAATAAAAATTTGTGTTACCTACAGGTCCTGGGGAGGTAAACAGCATGGCTGTAGTTCACAAACAGAGGTCAGGGAGTGTGTGGAAAGAAGGGTAGGGAAAGAGAATACGTGAGTGCAAGCTTGTGTGCAAGTAAGAATACCTGCAAGGGTAAGATTTGCAGGCTGATGCCTTTATTGGGTTAAGGGAGTTATCAAGCAGGTTTCCAAAGGAATTTTAAATGGTGGGTTTAAAGAAAGCAGACACGAGTTCCAGGTCATCACAGCTGGACAGAGAGGCCAACACCATAGCATATCTGCACAGGCCATGCAAGGCCCCCACTCCATGGGGTGAGTCCAGAAGGTTGTATCTAGCTCCCCCATGACCACTCAGGAAAAGTGGTCACCAGGAGGCGGATGTATAAGGCAGATATCTGGATGGACCACACTGAGGAACCGGGAGGAGGTGGAGAACTGGAAAATGTCAAGGGTGACTGAGCCCTGCTCCTGAGATAAGAAAGTCCAAATTACATTAAAAATGGATGCTGAAGTAATGTAAAATTATAGTTCTCCACAGTGACTTGTCCACTCAGTCACTTTGCAAACACATTTTGAAGAGAAGATGTTTCTAAAAGTCTGTGCTGATAACCATACAACCCAGCAATATATAACTCCTAGCTATATAACTCAAAGAACCAAAAAAAGGTATTTAAACAAAAGCTGCACTGGAATGTCTGCAGCAGCACTGCTCATAATAGCCAAGGAGCTAGGAGTGTAGCTCAGTATTAGAGAACTTGCCTTATATGCTCAAGGCCCTGGATTCAATCCTCAGCACCACAAAAATAACCGTAAATGTGAAGCGACACAATGGCCAGAAGAAGGAAATGACTTAAATGTCCATCAACTGGGCCTCCAGCGCTGAGGAGCAGAGCTGCCCCCAGCACTGAGGAAGTGAGCCTCCCAGGTGCTAGCAGCACACAATGCTACCCCCACCCCCACCTTTGAAATGAGAAGACATATAAACAAGTCTCAAAACCAGACTTCCAGATCACCTAGATCACCTAAATCAACCCCAAAGGGAAATGAGATGGAACAATCTGATACTCAACCACCTGGACTCCCTGAACTAGCAACAAAAGAGGATCTGGAAAAA
>NW_004624747.1:9497917-9589379 GCF_000247695.1 Heterocephalus glaber | reverse complement strand
AAATAGGAAGAAAAGGGGCAAAGGGGAAGGGGAAGTGGGAGGGGTAGGGGAAAGGAAAGAAGGGAATGGAATTAATATGACAAAATGAAAAAATGGAAGCAAAGTCTTTGTAAATAGGGAGGGAGGGCAGGGGTTGAAGGGAGGGCAGGGGAAGGGGGAAAATATAAGAACCATCATTCATGTATTTAGTTCCAAAATTCATTACCATCCCAAAAGCAAAACCTCATACCCATAGTCACTAACTTACTGTCTCTGTGAATTTACCTATTGTGGACATTTCATATAACTACTGAAATCATGTAATATGTGACTCCCTGTGACCAACTTCTTTCAATAATATAATACCCTCACGTGTCATCCATGTAGTAGCCTGTGTCAGAACTTCTTCCCTCTTAAGGCTGAGTGGTAGTCCATTGTAGGGATATATGTGTATTTGGTTCATCAGTTGGTGGACTTTTTTAAAAATTAATTTTATTGGTACATTTTAGGTATACAAAATATAAGAACCACTCAGCCTTAAGAGGGAAGAAGTTCTGACACAGGCTACTACATGGATGACACGTGAGGGTATTATATTATTGAAAGAAGTTGGTCACAGGGAGTCACATATTACATGATTTCAATAGTTATATGAAATGTCCACAATAGGTAAATTCACAGAGGCAGTAAGTTAGTGACTATGGGTATGAGGTTTTGCTTTTGGGGTGGTGATGAATTTTGGAACTAAATACATAGAAGTGGTGACTGTGTAACACTGTGGGAGTAATAAAAGCCAGTGAATTGCTCACTTTGAAATGGTTAATTTTATGTTATGAAAATTTTACCTTAATTTAAAAAAAAGCTGGGTGTACTGGTCAGCTGTACTCCTAGCTCCTGGAGGGGGAAGAATGCTGATACAGGAGAAATCTTAAACTCAGGCATTCAAGGCCAACCTCAGCAACAGAGTGAGAACCTGTCTCAGGAATGAAGGAATGAATAAATAAATGCCCACCTGTTTCCCTCTCTTAAACAGGGAACCTGGAACATAATCCAACTATTTCCTGAAAACCAAAAGTATCATTCTAGATGAACAATCAGTACTGCCTGGTGTCCTAACTCTAAGCCACCCACAGGCAATGAGTGGCCACTATACTTTCCGAAATATGTGGTTGGTTTTGGTGGGTTTTCTTTCCATTCTGCCAGGCTGGTGGCTATTCTTTCTTGCCCAGATACCAAGCGAGTCAAAATTCTTTATAAGAGATGTCTCCCATCTAGTCAGCCACTATATCCTGGTGACAAGCCTGTTCTCTGAAGGAGAGGCACAGAGTACCCCAGGATCCTAGGACTAGGGATCAGCCCTTTATGCTACAACCCCAATGATGTTATCACCAGGCCAGCACCTGAGAATAGAAAGCCCCAGGTGCCAGGGGAGGGGAAAGTCATGGTCATGAATCAGTCTGTGCCACACAGAAAGCTTTGCGGCTGGCCAAGCCCCCACCACCACCCAGACAGGCTGGGAAGTGCTATTTGAGAAGGGCTCGATCCTTCAGCTCTCCAGGCAGCCCTAGTCTCTCTGAGGGAGGAGCAAACATTTGTGAAACAGCTTTCTTGGAGGAGATAGGCTGACCCATATAACCTGTCCTCACAGCTCTGCCCACTCAGGCTCTGGGTTACAGCTGGTTGGAGACTGAATCAACAGAAGACCAACTTTGCTGGTGATTTTTGTTTTAAAGATAGGCTGCCTTGTACATGTGTCAACTCCCCACGAGGAATGTGGTAATTATGTACTGCAAACATGTACTAATAAAAAATAAAAATTGAAAAAAGATACAGCATCTTCTTTCACTAGCTGAATGTAGCCCCAATGCCGGCAGACAAGAAAAGCTCCCACTTCCCAACCAGGACCCAGAACACTGTTAAAGGACATTCTTCAGTCTACAAGGACACACCTGGACCCAAAGTTCCCAGACTTTTCAGGAAGGAGAGATAATCTGATGCTCTGAGCCTCAGGCTGGAACTGGCAGGTGCTAGGGTGGGGCAGGTAGAGGCTGGAAGCCCAGGGTAAAAGGCTCTTGGCTGTGCGATGATGATGTAATTACTGTTCCTCTGCACTATCTAAACTTCTGATGACAACAGGTTCTGAAAGATTTTTTGGCATCCCTGTCCATTTGGCTTCAGACCGAAGTACTTATTGAGCACCTTATTCAGCCAAGGTGCACAGGGCCCCTAATACCTGTGAGACACTGTACTGGATGTGCAATGGTTCCACACCTAGCCCCTGCTCTTGAGAGCCAGCAGAATTCCATGAACCACATGACGTGCCTCGAAGCAGCCATGCCAAGGCCACCAAGTGAGGCAGCTAGGACCATATTCTTGAGGAAATGATTACACAGCTAAAATGTAAGGAAGGCATAAAAGAGGCAGCCACAAGTCCCTCCTCTGGAACACAAAGGTGAGCAGGAGGCTGTAGTGAATGGTGAACCCCCTAAAGAGCATGTCCATGAGGCCAGGGGTGTAGCTTAGTGGTACAGTGCTTAACATGTATGAGACCCTGGATTTGATACCCAGTATAGGGGGGAAAAGTGTATGTCCATGTCGTAATCCCAAATCTGTGAATGGAACCTTATTTGGAAAAAGTCTTTGCAGATGTAATCAAATTAAGGAACTCAAGATGAAATTCCCCCTGGGTTATCCTATTCCTACCACTATGGTGTATTTTCACTCCCACAGAATACTCCCAACACCAAATATATGAAATGTATGGGGTTTTCCTCTATACTAAGCAAATCTTCAACTCTCCAGACACCAAATGGGTACCCTACAATTTAATTCCATTCTGATACTCACTACCTCGAGATAGTGTCAGACCCCACAGGTAAAGGCTCAGTCCTGCAGGACTGCTTGTCCCTCCTTCATTCCAATGTCTGGGCCTCTGACCAATCAGCTATAAAGCTGCATGTGTGCGTGTGTGTGCGTGTGTGTGTGTGTGTGTGACAGACCTCAGGAAAGCCTTTTCCTTACATTTACCAGTTTATTATAAAGAATACAACTCAGGAACAGCCAAATGAGAGATACACAGGGCACACTATTGGGTGTGTGTTTGTGTGTGTGTATCCATGTTTGTGCATGTGGGACCTCTATGTTCCCTGGGTGTACCACACTTGGACCACCTGCATATGTTTACCCGTAAGTTCTCGGAACCTCCTTGTGTATTTTTATGGAGGCTCCATTAGGAAGGCAAGATTAGTTAACCCAAGGGCCACTGGTGATCAGTGCAGTCTCTAGCCCTTCCTTCCCCAGAGGTGGGGGTGAGGTAGGGCTGAAAGTTAAACTCTTTAATCACAAGTTTGGTTCTTCTGGCATCCAGCCCCATCAAGGGGCCCATCAAGACGGGGTCTTTCTTTTTTTTTTGGTACCAGGGATCGAACTTGGGACCTTTCACTTGTGAGGCAGGCAGTGGAACCACTGAGCTAATTCCCCGGCCTCAAATTTTGAGACCAGGTTTTTTTTTGGTTTTTTGTAGGGGCCTATCAAGAGTCATTTCATTAGTGTAACTCCTAGATAGCTGAAAGGGGATTGTTACAAATAACAAAAGGTAGATGCTCCTATCACCCCTGTTACTCTGGAAATTACTAAGGTTTTAGAAGCTCTGCTGTGAACTGGGACAAGACTACATGTGCTTCTCATTATATCACAGTTCTCACACGGATGGACCCTAAATCCAATGACAAGTATTTTTAAAAGAAACACAAGAGGGCTGGGGATTTAGCTCAGTGATTCCACCGCTTGCCCCTCAACCACAAGGACCCGAGTTTGATCCCCGGTACCAAAAAAACCAAAACAAAAACAAAAAACCACAAGAGACAAAGACACAGACACAGAGGAAAAGGCCACATGAAGACAGGAAGAGTAGGACGATATTGCCATGATGCCAAGGAATGTCTGACACCAACAGAGGCTGGAAGAGGCCTCCTTGAATATACAAAAGCACTCTAAATTATAGACATGGCACAACAAAAGGCACAAGGAAATTATGTAAATTTAGGGGAGCTTTGGCCCAAAGGGTGAGAAGTGATGAATCCTCCTTAGCGGCAGATTGGGGGTGGAGGGGATTTAAAATTTTAGTATGAGGAAGCTTGGAAAAACAGCCTATCTCTCTTAAAAAAATAATAATTTTTAAAGATCCATTTTACCCTCCTGATTGCAGTCCCCCAATCCCCTTCAATATGCCCCCCAGTGATCACTTAGTCCCTCCCATCTCTTCAAGGTTCTACCTCCTTCCAACAGCACCAAGCTGAAGACCAAGATCCAAACCATAGCAGCTGGACAGGGGACATATTGGGAATACGAGACAGAAAGAGGTAATTTGGTGGGGAGCCTAGGACTCTAGGCAACCTCAGTACTCGATTTAGGAGGTATCAGGGGCCACAAGGGTCTAAACAAGAGGAGGTTCTGGGGAACTCGGGAGTAAGTGACACTCCGGCAGCATGTCTCAGTATGGCAGCAGAAGTGGAGCCAGGCCCGAAGCTTCTGGGATTGTTGCTCCAGCTGGGCCTGGCTGATGAAATGAAGATTAAAGGGGATGCTGAGTTTCCAGCCCCTGAGGTATAGTCTTGGCAACATGGAATTGACCAGAAGCATCCCTAGAAAGAAGGAAGGAGGTACAGGGCAATAAAGGGGGGCAGTGCCCTCAAGAGAGGATTGGCAGGGGCTGTAGCTCAGGGTTACAGCATGTGCTCAGCATGTGTGAGGCCTGGGTTCAATCCAGGGCATGTGGTGCACACACAGAGATTAGGGCCATGATCTGGGAGTACGTGGGAAATGTGATCTAAAAATGATCAGATTGGTGGGATTCTAAGTGCTGGCAAAGGTGCTCAGCTAGGATCCAGGCAGTGGTCACTGCCCAGCTGTAGGTCCCGCCTTCCACTACCTTCCCCTCTAAGGAGGAAACAGAAGGGTGAGAGAGAAAGGATAGTGGGAACGAGCAGCTCCCGCATCTGATGGTTATTATGCCAAACCCAGGCCAGGGCCCAGCCATAGGCAAATATTTACTGGGCAAGCTTGGGAGGGCAGGAGGAACTACCTGCTTTCCCTGCTTTTGTCAGGCACTGCTGCCCCCGCAGGAAGGCTGAAGAGGGTTAGGAAAAGGTGCATTGTGAACATGTTCAGAGTAGTTCCACTCCCAAAAGCCAAAGAGTAGAAGCATCCATCAGTGGATAAATGGATAACCAAAATGTCACACACACGTGCAAAAATATATATTATTCAGCTTTTAAAATGGGAATTGTAACACAGGCTACAACGTGGATAAACTTTGAAGACATTATGATAAACGAAATAAGCCAGTCACAAAAAGATAAAGACATCCCTTGGTATCCGAGGGGATCATCTTACAGGACCCCAAGGTTACTAAATTCTGAGGATGCTCAAGTCCTTTATATAAAATGGTGTACTAGTTGAATAACTAATGCATATCCTTTGGTATAATTTTTTTGAGGTACAATGATTGAGTGCATACTCTACCACTGAGCTATACTCTCCAGCATGATTTATCACAATTTAAAAATTACTAATGATCAGCTACGCTTTGGAATTAAAAGATAAAGAAGTATAGTATTATGGGTTGAATTGTGTTCCTTCCAAAGTTCATATGCAGTCCTAACCCCTAGTACTTATTTGAAGATTGGGTTTTTATAAACCAAGTTAAAATGAAGTCATTAAGTTGGGCTCTAACCCAAATTTGCATATATGCTGGTATGAGGAAAAATATCATGTGAACGTGAAGAGAGCTGTCTGTCTACAAGCCAAGGAAGATTCTCCCTCACATTCCTCTGAAGAAACCGATCTGCCAACATTTCAATCCCTAGACACTTAGCCTCCAAAACTATGAGACAGTAAATTCCTATTGTTCAAGCTACAGAGTTTATGGTTCTTTGTTCTACAGTCCTAGCAGACGAATACATGTTGGTACTGTGGAGATGAGACACCAGCACTGGGGAGCTGCTTTCCAGTTATCCACCAGCTCAGAGACACAGGACTCCAGCCAGCTAGCCATGGCCATCCAGGAACGGTCCATGCCAAGTATAAACAACATGCCTTGAGCATGACAGCTAGGTCTCATAGTAAATCTCCTGGGCAAGGAGAACCTCCTGGAGGCTCACAGGGCTTGGTACACCCTGGGCTGGATCTCCAACTTGAGATATCCTGGGGATGAACTAGGATGGGGGCACTAGGCTAGGGGGGTGGTGTTCTATATTCTTCACCAGAATTAGAGGTATACCAGATGTATGCAGATGTCAACAGGCCAAGGAATGAAGAAGGGTTTCCAAGTCTAGGCCCAAATGTGCACACTGACTATGTACATGGCCAGGAACTCTCCCATTCTTGACTTACACAGGTATTTGTTAAAGGAAATATAATTTCCTCTATTCCCAGTTTCCACCAGACAACATTTGGGGCCTTTTCAATCAACCCCCTAAAAAAAGGGGACAACAAACAAACTGGGATTACTGGAGTGATCCCCCCCCCACACACCTGGCTTGTTTCATCTCTCAATGTTCCCACCAATGAAATGGGGATAATGACACTCTCCACCCACACAATCTGGGGATAAGAAACAGGTCACCACTCCCCTGCCAGAGGGAGGAAGCATCTAGAAGCAGAAGCATCACTTATCATAATTACTAGAAGCCCTGGATACTCATGTGGTCCACCTTGTGATATATATCACCACTATTTGGCTTCTTTCCAAAAAAAACCCTACATGATCTTCTCTTGCTTGACTTCAGGAATCATGTGGCACTGCTCTTTTGCATGAAATAATTCACTTCAGGAAACATGGCAAGACCCACATGTCAGCAGGGCCCATGGCACCTATATGATTGTTTTCCCATCGCAATAAATAAGGCCAGGTACTTTATAAAGAAAAGGTTTATCTTGCTCACAGTTTTGAAGGCTGAAAGTTTGAAGTGCTCTGGTGAGGCTCACTCTGGTCGCATGACATCTTGGTAAATGGTATCATTGCAGAAGCACAAGAGAGGGGGCCAAGCTTACAATAATTCTTCTCAGGGTCTAACTTAGGGTCCCACAGAACTACCATAATCTCTTCCAGGGGCAGCTCCTCCAGTGACCTAACCAACTCCCACTAGGCCCCACCTCTGAAAGGCCTCACCACTGCTCAATATCACCCACACTAGAGAACCAAACTTCTAACATGAACCTTTGGGGAACATGCTGAAACCACATTAAGCTATAGCAGCACCTGTCAGATCTCGGGCCACCCAGGATCAGAGGATGACCCAGGCACAGAGATCAAGTCTGCTTGGCTTATAAAAAAGGTCATCTGGGGCTACAGTGCTATTTCAACCTCGGTGACCCAGAGCTAGCCCACTACAAAGGCCACTGCCTTTCATTTTTCAGGTTTCAGATGTTTCCAGATTTTTCTCTCACATTGATAATCAGGATGGCTCAACGGTTTCACTTCCCCAAGGTCTTAGATTCTACAGGCCAAAGACTTCTACTTGAGCAAAAGGTCTCTGCCAACAGCTGAGGAACAAGCTTGAACATCAGCCAGCAAGGATCTTTTTGTCCAGATGACAGAAGACTCAGCTCTTGAGCTGAAACTTGAAACTGCCATGTGGGAACTACCACACACTGCGATAATCCCAGTTGTCATCATGGATATGACAACCTGGTTCAGGCCTCACTCATTTCCTGGTCAGTCAGGCCAGTAAACAGAGCCCAGCTCACAGCCTGCTTTCCTCAGGGAGAAGGGATTCACAGGCCTGGGATGTGCAACATAGGCATAGCTGTCTGATGCCCACTCAGGATTCAAACTCAGCCACCTGCTGGTTCAGCCAGGCAAGCATGTCCTGATGATGGTCATTCCAAAATAATCTTGTGGGAAACCTAAGTCCCACAGAGATTCACCTTGAAGAAGGGGAAGCACGGACCATGTCGCTATACTGTGGGAAGCCTTGTGCTGTTAGGTGGGGATACACCAGGAAGAGGCCACTCCATGTGATGTGTGGGGGAGCCAAGGTATTCAGAAAGGCTCTTGGAGGATTCAACACTGGCTCTGTACCTGGTACTCCCCCAAGGTTTGGCTCAATTGGGTCACCCTGCCCAACACTCTTGTCTCCACAGCCATCCTGTGCCAGGGCCTCTGTAAGACTAGTACCTCACAGAAACTTGTTATGGCCGGTGTCTAGATGTCTCCCCAAAACCTCATGCAGTCCTTTTCAGAGGTAGGTGAATCTAGAGCATGTGATGCTGGGGTTAAGGGCGTGTCATTACTAAACCACTACACGAGTGATTGGTTTAGCACCGTCCTAATCCTGGTAGTATGAGTAAGATAAAAGGGGCAGAAAGCTGCTGTTAAATTCTCTTATTGCTTTACTACCTTGAACTGTTGCCCCTCTGCCACCCTGCCTTGGCCAGCCAATGACGGACTGAAACCTCTACGAATTGTAAGCTAAATAAATCTCTTCCCTTCTAACTTTGGGTGTTGAGTATTTTGTCTTAGTAATGAGAGAAAAGTAACTAAGACAAAATTTGGTACCAGAGAAGTGGGGTCATTGCTGTGACTTACCTAGCCATATGGCTCAAGAGTCTTTGGAACTGGCTTGTAAGACGGAGAAGAGTTTGGAAAGGTTTGCAGATGCCAGCTGTAGAAGCAGAGCTGGAACGGCTCAGGCTGTTCTTTATGGGAAGCTCTGGTCAGAGCTCAGAATATCAGAAAGCTAATAAAGACCAGGCTCTGGAGGTTTCTGCTGGGAAGGACTACACAGGCTGTTGGACTCCAACCCATGTGTGTTATGGCTTGGCAGAAAGTTCAGTCTCCATTTTGCTCATGTCCAGAGACTTTGCCTGAGACTGAGATTAAGGGTGGTGGACTAATGAATCTCACAGAAGAAATTTCAAAGCAGGCTAATGTTGAGGCTGTGGCATGGCTGCTGCTGGGGGCTTTTAGCCAGATCTATGTTGAGAATCAAGAGCAAAAAGCCCAGCAGATTGATTGAAAATATTTTCAATTTGGCCAGAAGGGAAGCTCCAGTAAAGCTGTGGACAGCAAAAATAAAGCAGAGGAGATCTTGATGGCTCAGAAGGAACAGGAGAATAGAAAAGATGGCCCAAGGGCATCACAAGCAGCAGAGGACTACACCCTTTGCAGCCTCAAAATTGCAAAAGTGAAAGACTTTGCTTTGAGAAGACAGTCCCTAGGGCACCATGTTCCAGAATGGCAGCAGTCCAGAGAATTTGCTCCTCAGAACTGGACTCAGAGTGCTCAACAATCCAGGCACTTGACCCCTACAGCCAAGAGAGAGGCTACGACTGCTCCAAGACTGGCTACTCTGCCCCAGCTGGCAGCAGACCTTGGTGTCATTCACATGGTGGTGGTTTTAGGTACATGCAGAATGGAAGAGTTATGGGGTCAGGAAGGCTTCCACCCAGATTTCAGAAGAAAGCCTGGGAGGCCAGGCAGTGTGCCCCTGATAGGGCAGTGTGTGAAGCTGTGAGTGTGAAGCCAAAGGTGCAGTGGAGAACCTAGAAGTTTGGAGAGGCCAGGACCATGAAGTGTCTGAGGAAAACTGCAAGGAGAGAGCAGAACCGGCCCAAGGGAGAAGCCACAGGAGCTACAACCACCGGCAGTGCCATGGGGGTGGAGCCACCAAAGCCCTTTGGAGTTTACAACTTGCCACAGATTGCCAGGAATCCTGGAAGTGGAACTGTGGGATTTAATGTTTGCCCTGATGGATTTTGGACTTACCTTGTTCCCATTTCTTTTTATCCTCTGTCCATAACCTTTTGGAATGGTAATGTCTATCTTGTGCCACAGAACTGGAAGTGTTGAACTTTCTTTTCATATGTACGAGGGCTTGCCTTAAATCTCAGAGGAGACTTAGGACTTGAACTTTTCAGCAATGCTAAGACTGTTAGAACTTTGGCAACTTTTAGAGATGGATTAAATGGGTTTTTTGGGATTTTTTTGCATAAAGGGATATGCATGAGTTTTTAGGGGGCCAGGGGTAGAATGTTATAGCTTATTGTCTAGATGTCCCCTCAAAGCCTTATGCAGTCTTTTTCAGAGGTGGGTGAATCTAGAGCATGTGATGCTAGGATTAAGGGGCTGTCATTACTAAACCACTACACTTGAGTGACTGGTTTAGCACCACCCTAATTCCAGTAGTCTGAATAAGTTAAAAGGGGCAGAAAGTTGCTGTTAAATTCTCTTATTGCTTTCCTACCTTCAGGCTGCCATGAACTGTTGCCCCTCTGCCACCCTTCCTTGGAGCCAGTCAATTATGGACTAAAACCTCACCAAACTGTAAGCCAAATAAACCTTTCTCCCTTTAACTTTTGGTGTCGGATATTTTGTCTCAGCAACGAGAGAAAAGTAACCAAGACAGAACTTGAGTTCAGGTTTCCCATACAAGCCAGGAGAAAAGAAGGCTGATTTCTGCTTCTTGTTTACTAGCAAGACCCAGCCACTACATAAGGTCCCCATCCCAGCCTCTGGACCTCCAGAGGGGGCACTGCCAGGCACCTGCAAAAGAGAGCAGTGGAACTATCCAATCCCACACTCACGCCAGAGTCTAGCATACAACACACATCGAACAGGTAGGTGTTAGTCCCCCTCAGTCCTCAGGAAGGGAACTTAGGCTCATTTATGCCCAGGGTTCTCAGCTCAGCCCACATGGGTCCTCTTCTTTGCATCTTGGGTGTGCGTGTGTGTGTGTGTGTGTCTGTGTGCTGCCCTGTTCTTTTTTTGGTACCGGGGATCAAACTGAGGACCTTGCGCTTGTGGGCCAGGCGGCAGAACCACTGAGCTAAATCCCCGGCCCTGCTGCCCTGTTCTTAACTGAATCCTGCTCTGCTTGTGGCTGGAAGGTAGAGACATTCAGAAAGTTAGACTGCTTTATTTAGACAGCTGGACCCAGACTACCAGCTTGCTCCAACCTGTTAAGCCCCTTCTCAAAAGGCCATGAGTCAGCAACAAAGTGACAGTGCAGACAAACATCCTCTGGCTCCTGAAGTTGCTCTGCCACAGCATGCATGCACTGGTGTTGCAGGGTGGAGACAAGGGTGCAGTGGGAGAGGAGAGAGCTATTGAGACGCTCACAGTCACATGGAATGGGACTCACAGAACCTGTCTTAAGAAAGTAGTTCTTCAGGGGAGAGAAAGTACCTGGAGGGAACCTGGGCTGGCTGGTGTGCACCAAGGTGGCATCTGGAGAGCCTCAGAGCTGGGATGACCAGCCAGGGCTCTAGCCACTATCCCTTCAGCCCCAGGGAAGTCAGCTCTCACTGGCAAGGCCACTCAGCTTTGGCAAGAAGGCACTGCAAGGTGTTGCTCGCTATAGACTGAATGTTTGTGTACTTCTAAAATTCTTCTGTTGAAATCTAATCTCTAATACAATGGTATGAGGGTGGAGCCCTCATGACCTAATCACCTCATAAATGGAATTAATGTGCTTTTGAGACCCCAGAGAGCTCCTTCATCCTTCCTACCATGTAAGGCCACAATAATAAGACAGATGTATATGAACGAGGAAAGGGTCCTCCCCAGACAACAAAGCTGCCAGTGCCCTTGACCCCAACTTCCAGCCTTGAGAACTACGAGAAATAATTATTGGTGGTTTAAGTTACCAGTTTAAAGTATTTTTGTTAAAGCAGCTGGAATGGATTAAGATATCCCTTTCTATCTGACAAGCACATCTGGATGGCCTCCGTGGGTCTCTGAAACCTTCCAGTTTTCATGGCTTGCTGCTCCCAGGACTCCTTCCCTGATGACTTAACCCTTCCTCTCCACTTTCAACCAGGGAGACATTTTCCAGGGTTATTCCTCCCACTCAGCTACTAGTCCAGACACTAGCCCCCTAATTTCAGGATAGGCCCAAGTCTGGTCCCTCCTCAGGCCACTGACCCACCCAGGACCTTGGGGGCACTGGAGATCATACCATCCTCCACCTCTTTTATTCACTGCATGGTGAATAAAAGACCTTAATAGATAAATAAACAACCACACACACACACAGAACCACCAGTTCAGCCCAACACTTAGCCCAGGTAGAGGTCAGGGCAACCAAGCTCAGGGCAGCGTGAATCAAAACCATGGGGGTGCTGGAACACACAAGACTAAAAGCAATCTTTACTGGCCCCCTAACTGATAAATAAAATTTCTGTTTGCAGTTTCCAAAGAGTCCAGGTGTGCCCGAGTTTCTGTCAAAATCCAAGCAGAAAGAAAAAGCTCACATATATGGCCACAGCTGACACCCTCTGGAGGACCCAGCCTGGACTGTATCATATCTGCAGGGTGTACAAGTTGAGCTCATTTCTGAGTCACAGAAACTAATAATGATGTTTTGGTCTTTCACCATCAGGAAAGCTTTCTATGCCTGGCAGTCTGTCCACTGACCCATATGTCCTTCACTAAATGGCTCTTTTCCCCAGGTCCCCTGGTGGCATGCCTCCCAAGGCAGGTGAGGTCACTGTGTTCTTCTGAAGACCTAGAGGACACTGAGGGCCAATTGCCCACTACATGAATACACAGAGCCAGGCACTGGGCTGGGGATTTAGCTCAGTGGTTCTGGCGCTTGCCTCACAAGTGCAAGGTTCTGAGTTCAATCCCTGGTACCAAAAAAAAAATAAAAAAATAGACAGAGCCATGCACTGTACACACCCCATTGGATATGAGCCTTATGTTTCGGGAAAGGGGAGAAATAATATCATAAAAGCAAAAAAAGCAATGATGGTGTCTTTTTTGTTTTCAAACAAGAACAGCCTGTCACCACTAGGAAGAGAAGCAAGGCAGGCTGCTTCTGTCAGGAGAAGGGCCAGTGGGAGCTGGGTGGAGATGCTGCCAGGGCCTAGAGACTACACAGGCTGCTTGGAAAGCTTGTTCCAAGAACTGAGCATCCAAGTGGAAGTGAGAGCCATAGGAACATGGGCCCATGGGAGGCTCTGAAGAGGATGTTCTGCTCAATGAAGGGCTCTGTTTAGAGACATCAAGGGGCCCCAAGAGACAATGGCAGGTACAGAGAAGCCCTGGAGGGGAAATTTCCCACAAGACCCCAATTACACAGAAAGATACTTATTTTTTAACTAAAATATTTTATTAGAAAATTTTCACCTTGTATCTTCCCATATATTTTGAGGGCAGAGATTTTTTCTTTTAAGTGACAAGGTTTTGCTACATTGTTCTGGTTGGCCTCAAATTCCTGATATCAAGTGATTCAGTTCAACCTGCCAAGTAGATGGGACTACTGATATATATTAATGCATTTGGCCCATGGCTTGTCTTTAACTGACACAGGGCACAGTCCCTCAGGCCTGGCGCCACTGTAGATCTTCTGAATGATGCTGCAGATGGCTGTTAAGAGGACTCCCTATATCCATCCAATACAGCCAAATCCGTGACCTCTCTCATCCTGCCATCTTATCTCAGTAATGATGAGGCAGGATGGACCCCCTCCCCCATGCCCATAAAATGAAGATCCAGTTGATTAACTGAGCAGCACACTGAGTTGCTGAGAGGTGCCTGGCACTGGGCATTATCCAGAATGGTGCCCACTCAGGGGTCCTAGGTCCTATCAACCCACCTTGGTCAAGAGCTTAGAAACTAGCATGCCTGTCCATGGTTCAGTACTGGGTCTCAAGGCTTCCAACTGTTGTAGAAGGGAGAAAGTAACATAAAATTAGGGAAGAATGCTGAAGTATGAGTTACTCTTCTGTGAGCAAGTCTCTGGGGCTAGGAGTCTGAAGAGGACAAGGCAGGGCAGGGCCTAAAAGACAAGCAGCCTTCAGACAGTCTGAGGTTGGCCAGGGAGCAGGCAGGTAGGGGAGGGCTAGGGAATAAGGAAAGAGCAAGGGCTAAAAAAGAAAACAGCAAGATCCCCAAAACTCTCTGGGGCCCCTCCACCATATGTACCTATACACAGGAGTCAGATTCATTCCATGGAAGCAGGTGTGAGTGGGAACATAACTTATGGGTCCATGTGCTTCATGAGTCCTGACCAGATGGTACGCAAGTAACCAGAGAAGGATGTACCACACATTCCTTCTGGATTCAAATGCCTGCTCCACAAAAGTTCAGGGAGGGGGACAGGATCAGCCCGCAGGTGACAGGCAGAGCAAAGCCAGCTCAGCCACGACACAAGGTGGCCAAAGCCTGCAGGGCCTCCCAACACCCCAGCTCCATTAAGCACATAATGCTGGTCCACTTTTTAGAAAGATGAAGAGCTGGCTCCTATGTGACAACAGAGAAAGGGAATGGTCTCAAAAACAATATCCTTCCCTTACCATTAGAAAATTAGGGCAGCTTCCATTTCCTGAGGACCTACCCCCATGCCTGTTACTGTTAATCCCAACACAGCCCTTTAAGTTTTCTATGATTACTCCTAACTGACAAAGGGGAAAAAGACACATAAAGTAAGTGTAAGTTGCCGGATGCAAAATACAGCCAATGAATGGAGAGGGTGAGGCCCACACTCCATGGATGGTTTGGATGCCGTGTCCTCCACTCCACCCAAGGCACATTCCCCGCCAAATACCGTGTGTCCAAACTAATTGCATGGACTCAGTGCTCTAGGAAGGACAGCTGGACATGGAGCTTGAGAGCTAGCAAGTGGGAAGACCTGGCATGAACGACAGACAGGAGGGGAGGCAATTTCTGGGATCCCCTGTCCAGCAATCAGGATGTTTTTCAAGGTCTTGATGCACTATGGCGTGAAGTTTTTTACCCCTTGGAAATTCAGAAAGGACCTGCAGTTAATGTACATGTAGACAGCTGTGCCTCCCCTGCAAAGACCATTAAGTCAGACAGTGAAAGTCAACAAAAGGGTCCAGAGTAGCCATTGGGTAAATTATGGGACACCAATGAATTAACCAGTGGGAGGCAAAGATAGATGCCTTCTCCTCAAAAATTGAGAGCCGCTCTAGCCAGTCAGTCCGGGATAAGACCAGGAAAAGCCCAGCCAGCACACCTGAATCCATAGTGCAAATCTCAGCTTGGACCAACCTCAGAGGACTTGGGAGGAGCCTCAAAAAAGGTGCTATGAAAGGGCGAGTAGACCAGCAAGGTCACCATCCTGAGAATGCATTCCAAGGAGTACCACCACATAAGAATATAATCATTCTTAAAAGCAAAAGCTCAAGGCTGGGGATGTGGGTCAGTGGTAGAGTACTTGCCTGACATGCATGAAGCCCTGGGTTCTACCTCCAACTTCTAGTCAAAGGGAAAATGGAAAAAGCACATTGTACCCTTTCCCACAAACCACAACTAAGAGTTTGAGATAAAACACATGAAAGAGTCATCACTGAACTTGGAAAGAAGGACAAAAAGAGGACACCTTGGCAGTAACGTCTCTGGTTTTTTGTTTTCTCGAAATTTTGCCTCCTGCATATCTGTAGCTTAGGAACCAAAACAGCCCCAAACAGCCAGGGATTTAACTCAGTGGCGCTATGCCTGCCTGGCAAGCACAAGGTCCTAATTTTGATCCCTGGTACCAAAAAACCCAAAACAAAACAGCCCAAAACTGCCAACAGGTACAGACAGGAAAATGAAAAGAAAACAAACACACAAGAAAGCATGCTCTCTCTAGCCCACGTGGGATCCTCTGGACTGAACTGACTTTGACTTTATGTACCTTGCTCCAGGTGAACACCAGCAAAACATAAGGCATCTGTCCTCCCCCTCCATGGAAGCAGCAGAAACAGCTCCTAGGAGGTGGAGTCCTATGAATTCTTTCAACTCAACACTAGGTGATGACACTAAAGAGGCAATCCTCCTGGTCCCTGTTATCAACATGGTAGCAGTGGACTCTCAAGGTGACAGTGCAGGGAGGAGCATCCTTTTGAATCAGAATACTTAGAATAGGAAACCTCAGGAAGCAGAGTGTGTGGAGAGTTTGTGGAGAGGAGGGAGCCAGAGAAAGGATCCTTTAAATCTATATACAAAGCCCTGAACTCTCCCACATGCAGTACATATGTGAAGTCACGTGGTGATCAGCATAGCACAGGTTTTGGGAATGGAACTACAACAGAGGACACCACTGAAGTTTCAGACTGACCCCTAGATGGTACAGAGCAGGGTGGATGCTGGAACCATAGAGCACAGAAGTGGGCCAATGATGTGTGGTCTGCTTCTAAGTGGGCTGACTGTCTGTTAAATAAATCAATCACCATTCCCAAACACTGAAACAGGATCCAGAGCTTCATAACATAATATTTAAAATTACTTGACAACAAATCAGGCAACTGAAACAACTGTCAAAAGAAAAGGCAATCAACCAGTATCAACACAAAGATGAACCAAATGTTGAGATTTTCACAGAAAGACTTTAAGGGGCTATTATAACCAAGAAGTAAAGGCAAAGACTCTTGACACAATGGAAAGATAGGTGTTCTGAGCAAACAAATAGAATACAAGCTATAAAAAAGAACCAAAGAGAGGCTAGAGTATGGCTCAGTGGTACAGGGCTTGTATAACATAGGCATGGCCCTGAAATCAATTATGCTAGCACTATGGAGATGGGGACAGGACAGGGAAGTGGGAGAAAGGAGAGGGGGAAGGAAGAAGGAAGGAGAGAAAAAGAAAGCAGGAGAGGAAAAAGGAGGGATTAATTTTATTTATTTTTGTTATTACTGGGTTGTTGTTTTGTTTGAGACAGGGTCTTACGTAGTTCAGGCTGGCCTCAAACTCATGGCAATCCTTCTGCCTCAGCCTCCAGAGTACTGGGATTACAGGCATGTGCCATCATACCTGATGAGATTGATTTCAGAGCAGTTCTCTAGAATTCAACAGCAGAACTGTGTTGACAAAGAAGTCAGTGAGCTAAAATATAAACCAAAAGAAATGATCCAATATAAATAATAGAAAAAAACCATGGAGGAGAATGGAATAGAACCTAAAGGATGTATGGGAAAATATCAAAAAGATCTAACTTCATGTCTCAGAAAACCCAGAAAAATAAGAGACTGGAGCAGAAAAAAAAAAAATTTGAAGAAATAATAACTAAATGCTTCCCAAATGTGATGAATAACAAAATTTATAGATCCAAGAGGTGCAATAAACCCCAAAGAAGATAAACAAGAAAACCATGGCCAGACATATCATAATCAAAGTACTGATAACAAAAGATAAAGAAAAAAGTCTTAAAAGTAGCCAAAGAAAACATATTCTATACTAAGAAATAAAGGTTCAAATGACTACATATTTACTACCAAAAACTATGCAGGCCAGAAGACAACGCAACATTTTAAAATACTAAAAGAAATGTCAATTTAGAATGGTATACCAGCAAACATGTCCTTTAGGAATACAGCTAAAATAAAGATAGTCTCTGATGAAGAAAAACTAAGACTTAGCTCTGTAGGAGCCATTTTGAACTTCTGACTTCCAGGACTTTAAAACAGTAAGTTTGCTGGGTGTGGTTTTTGATCTGTGCTTGGGTGGGGTGGGGGTGGAGGGGTGTCTATCCAGGGCATCTAGGCAAGCATTCTATCACTAAGCTGCATCCCCAGCCCTCATTTGTTTTTAGACAGGGTCTCGCTCTGTAGTTCAGGCTGGCCTTGAACTTACTGTATAGCCCAGGCTGGCCTCAAATTCACAGCAATTCTCCTGCCTCTGCCTCCCAAGTGCTGGGATTATAGGTGTGCGCCACCATGCTCAGCACACTGCTGTTTTAAGCCACTAAATTTGTGGCAATTTATTATAACAATAAGAAACTAATACATGACTGTTTCAATAAAAATCAGTAACAGAGTAACAACTAGAAAAATTCCAAATATTTGAAAATGAAACAACTGGATACTACTATTGACCCCTCTTAAGAGACTCATAGGTCAAAGAAGTCTCAAGGAAAATGAGAAAATGATTTGAACTGAATGAAGACAAAAATGCAACATACCAAAATTTCTAGACTGCAGGTCAAGCACTGTTTGGAGTTAAATTTATGGCAGCAAAGGCTTATACTAGAAATAAAAGAGGTCTCAAATCAATAATTTTAAGTTTCCATCTTAAAAAACTAAAAGAGAGAAAATAAAACCCAAAGGGAAAAATAAAGGGGAGAAAACAATAAATTTAAAAACTAAGAAATACATGGCATAAAAATCACTGAAAACAAGCTGATTGTTTAGGACAGGGCAAAACCAATAAAAACTGAGAAACGTCTAGTAAGACTGATGAAGAAAAAGAGAAAGACACATTATAAAAGTCAAGAATAGAAGGGCTGGAAGTGGTGGTTCCAGCCTGTAATTGTGGCTCAGGAGGCTGAGGCAGGATGACTGCAAATTCAAGGCCAGCTTGGGCAGCTTAGTAAGACCCTGTCTCCAAAAAAAGAAAAGAAGAAAAAGAGGAGGAGGAAGAAGAGGAGGAGTGGAGGAGGAGGAGGATTAGTTGTTGGGGAGCCAAGTGTGGTGGCTCATACTTATAATCCCAGCCAGGACTCTGGGAAGCTGAGGCAGGAGGAGCACAAGTTCAAGACCCAGCCTGGGTAACTTAGCAAGACCCTCTCTCAAAAAAACAAAAGGAGTGGAGATGTAGCTCCATGTGAGGGCCCTGGGTTTAATCCCAATACCGGAAAAAAGAAAGTGTGGGGGAATCATTACTGATCTGACAGACATTTAAAAAATACTAGGGAAATATTACAAACAACTCTATGCTCGTAAGTTAGACAACACAGAAGAAATCGATCAATTTCTGGAAATTTGTTCTTTACCACCCACCTGACTCCCATACTCCCAATCACACTGGTAGTGATCAAGGCCTGGAGGAAAAGGAGCCTTGGGGGTGATGGGGCTTATGGTGGACTAAGCCAGCCAGAGTCACAGTGCAATAGGCACAAGAACCTCAGAGAGGGCCTAGTCTTCTAGAAAATTTCTTAGATGCCAGAAATGCCCTAGAAACCAAATCCCCAGGAACTCAGGGCTTGGAAGTCCTAAAGGTGCCCAGCACTACTGTGCTCTGGACTAGCAAAGAATTCACTATGGCAAAGAAAAACTGCTGAATCAGAAAGGTTGAAAGGTTGAAAGGTCATCTTTCAGAGGTCACTGAAGCCGGTGGCCTTTTGCCACACAGCTGAAAATAGACTCGAAAATGGTTTTTCCTTTCTGAAGCTCTCCCCAGACAAGAATCACTCACACTCCCCTGACAGCTAATCCCAGTGTTTAACCATGCTTGCAGTCAAGATGTTCTTCCTTATGTCCCCCAGGATGGCTGCAATTCTGGCTAATTTCCCTGTTCTCTGTGCAGAGGGCTGGAAGATTCGTGCGACAGACACACTCCTGGAGCGTCCGCGGGCAATTGGGGATAATGGGGGCTGTTTGGCAGAGCCGTTCTGAGATTGAATACAAAAATAAGGTGCTTAGTGTGGCAACTGGCATAGAGTAGGTGCACAAAGTAGTAGTTATCATTTGCAGGTGGCACTCATCAACCTGCTTCTCAGGGCTATAAAAATCTACCTCCTTAAACACTTTCTGAAAGGCTCTATTTTCTACCCTTTCAATCATTCAGCTTGTTCAGGCAGCTCAGTACCTACATGGTTTCTGGCTCTGAAGTAGCGATTTTTTTTTAAGCTTAAGGAGAGCTCTGTTCATGGCAGCTTGCCAGTTTAAAAGGATCCTGTCCTAAGCTGGGCATGGTGACTCATGCCTGTAATGCCAGCACTCTGGGAGGCTGAGGCAGGAAGATTGAAAGTTTGAGCCCAGGCTGGGCAACTTAGCAAGATCCTACCTATAAATAAAAAATTAAAAAGGGCTAGGGGTGCATCTCAGTGCAGACTATGGGTTCAATCCCCAGTACTGGGGGAAAAACAAAAAACAAAAATCCCTTCTCAGAAGCCAGACTAGCTCCTTATCATTAGAAGCCAATCACCAATGGTAAACAACACTGCTGGCAAATGCTGAACCTTGGTCTTTGAACCAAATCTAACTTCAGTCTCCCCCTACATCCTAACACAGGACCCTAGACTTTTTGGTCCCTTTCAGGTACAGCTGAGGGGACTTGCATCATCCATATGGAACCTAGTTGAAACTAAAACTTTTGGAGGGGAAGAGATTGTCTCCACATATGACTGCTGCTCTGGGATCTTTCCACTTTTGTGTTTTATCCTAAATCAATGTCAGCAAACCTTTTCCTGAGAAGAGCCAGGTGCTAAATATTTTCAGCTTTGCAAGCCATGTCTTACCTGTCTTAGATTCTCAACCTTGCCATTATGGCATGAAAGCAGCCATGCACGATACCTACACCAATCAGTGAGCTATGTTCCAATAAAACTATATCTTGATTCCCCCTTCCATTTAAATATAGAGGAAAACACTGGACCCAAACAAACCTGGACCAAAGACATCATCTGAGCTCAAAGAAGCATGTTTTGGGAAACTCTCTTCCCTTCACCCAGGCATTAACTGCCAATCTAGGAAGCATACTATCCTAACACGATGAAAGAATGTGCTCAGCTCTCTCTTGTTTTTTGGTGCCGAATATCGAACTCGGGTCCTTGTGCTTTCGAGGCAAGCAGCGGAACCACTGAGCTAAATCCCCGGCCCACACAGCTCTCTTGATCTTTAGCATATATACTCAGAGTCAGCCCCACTCACTCTCACTCTCTCTCTCTCTCCCCCAACAAACAGTGATTTGGGGGGATGGGAGAGTAGCCTCAGTGATAAAGTATGTGCTTAGTATGCACAAGGCCCTAGGTGTGATCACCAATACACACACACACACACACACACACACACACACACAAACACACACTCTCTCTACTTGGGGGACTTTAGGAAAGATTTTTTTTTTTGGTACTGGGGATTGAACTTGGATCCTTGCGCCTGCGCAGCAGGTGGCTAAACCACTGAGCTAAATCCCGGGCCCTGGAAGGATATTTTTGAGGGAAAACCTCAGTCAGAGCAAAAAGTGTCAGCCAGGACCTTGATTCATACATAGCAGAGATTGCACTGGAAAACAGCACGGGACACTTGAAGGAAATGAATCATTTATGGAGCCCAAGGAGGAATTTGCACCATTTCTCAGGCAGCACCTCACCCCTCCCTGCCTCACCCTAAGGAGGGACCTGGGCTCCTGAAGGTTCCAAGGAAGGGGAACAGGATGTGGGCATGGGGAAAGCGCCAGGCTCCGTAGAGAGTTTGTGTCTGTGTGTGTGTGTATGTTTTTTTTTTTTTTTTTGGCACCATGGATTGAACTCAGGACCTCGTGGTTGCCAGGCAGGCACTATGCCACTGAGCTACATCCCCAGCGAGTTTGTTTGTGTTTTCACCTGCCTATTTCCAAAAGGATCTGAGGCAGCCTTAAGAAGTCAAACAGTGTTAAAATAAGATCTTTGGGAAGAAAGCAAAAACAAAAGCCCAAGGCCTATTTCAAGGCCCCACGATGCAATGACTGTGCCAAGTGAATACAAAATTTTGCCCCTAGGGCCCCTGATGGCAACTGCCAATGCAGGATAAACTGGGCGGGGGGCACCACACCACACAGACTTGGAATTCCTTGTAATGGAGTCCTTAGCTCTGTAATGCTATCCCATCACCCTATCTGCAGAAGTGCACTGTAAACAATCCAAGGTGCTGGTAGGATATAAACTAGAAGTAAGAGGTGAGAAACAGCCTTGGGTCATCTTGGCCACCTTTAGATACACAAGTATGTCCCCCAAACTAAAGTCCTAAACAGCTGCCAGTGCAGAGAGGAGAAGGACCTCAGGCCACATTCTCCAAGTTCCCACAAGAGAACCTGGAGGAGGGGCCTTGCAGCCCAGTCTCCTACTGGTGATCTTAGCTTTAGCAGAGCCCACGCCCTCCACGTGCCTGGCCAGCCTGCCTTGGGTGAGGTCTGGGAAGCAGGGCAATGTCAACCTAGCAAGTGAGTCCAGGGAAGAACAGAGAGGAAGTCCCAAAATAATCACAATGAGTGCTACTCTGGGCTCAGATGATGACTTTGGTCCAGGTACCTTAGGGTCCAGTGTTTTCCTCTGTATTTAGGAGTGAAATACATTTTTTTTTTTTGGTACCGGGGATCGAACTCAGGTCCTTGTGCTTGCGCAGCAGGCGGTGAAACCACTGAGCTAAATCCCCGGCCCTTTCCTCTGTATTTAAATGAAAGAAGGGACCCAAGATACAGTAAAGGCATAACAGATGGGTAAAGTAGATTCAGGTTCTCCTGCCCTAAACACTAAGCTTTTATTTCAATAAATGGAATGACAGGTCTCAAAGGGGAGCTCAGTTCTGCTCCAGCAGGCTTGGCTACCTCCTGCTTGGGTACACTGTATCTACAACAGTCTGGCCTACTGCCCCTAAAGCTATGATTGCCTATAAGGTCTCAGCACCACACCAGGAGGACCTGATATATCAATGAGAACCCTGGGCTCTAGCCCCCAAGAAGCTCTGGGCCTGTCAAAAGCTGCTCAGCTCCAGTTTTGGAGACTCCTCTTTCATATGACAATGCAGGGCCTGGATTTCTGGGCAGCCTGGTAATATCACAACAAGCAGATAGGTTGGGAGTGTGCTCTCCATCTAGCTGTTTTCCCTACCCCTGAGAGTACTTGGGGCCATGTAACCCTCCCAGACCCAAGCTTGAGAAGGAGTGCCCCATGGCACTCTGCCCATTACAGTGCAGCACTCACTTCTCTGACCCCCAATATTGCAGTCTATGAAGAGCTCTATGAATGACAGTCTGAAAAGCCAACCCCAGAGCAGCCCTTTGAGACAGGAGACCTCTGGAGACCAGAGAGGTGGCTCAGATCAGAAGAGACCACTGTATGGTGGCTGCAGCTGATCCCTGGGTCCCACACTTGAGCATGTTTTCCTGTTGTGGAGCCAGTCCCTGTATGTGCTGTTTCAGCACCAGCTTCCTGTAAGCCATGTGGAAAGGAGAGATAAACAGTCTGTGTCCCAGATAAGGGCACTCCTGCTTCTTCCTGTGCAAGGCACAGGGATCCTAGGCACCAGGGCCTCTGCCCATGGGAAAGGAAGAAAGAGGCCGCTGCAGGGGTCAGACAGGGCCTAGGCCAGAGTGTGCTCAAGGACAGGGAAGGAGAAGGTAAGAGTAAGGGGACCAGAGACTCTGGCCATCTCTGTGAGGGGAGAGGAGAGGGGTAAAAACCATGTGCCTGGAAACAAAATCCAAATCTCACCATGCACTGGGCGGTGGAGAGGGAGGGCAACTTCCTCCCACCGGCTGGAGTCAAGGGAGTGGCAGATCTTATCCACCAGGCTCTGCCACCTTCCCCGAGCTGTCCTCCCTGAGTCCTCCAAGAAACATATAGCCCAGGCAGAGGAAAGGGAAGAGGTGGGATCAACTGTACTGCACACAGGGCTTTGCATGTGCTTTCCTTCAATTTTCCCAGAAAACAGTATCCCCACCTAAGAAATGCTAAAATACGTGGGGACAGCCCACAGACCAGCCTCAGAATCCCTGCTTGTCTTCCCTAGTAACACATGCAGGCACATGCACTCACACACAGGTGCACTCACACACATGTACACTCACAGACACGTCTGGGTGCACACCCACGTACACAAATGCTCACACCCACATCCTCACACACACTCCAACTCCCTTGATGGAGCCCTTGCCACCTGCTAGATGATCACCCTTTGCTATCTTCACATTACCATCCCTTGTGCTATGGACCGAATGTCTGTGTGCCCCCACTCCATAAATTCCTATGCTGAAACCTAATCCCCAATGTGACCGTACTAAGAGGTGGGACCAGATGGAGATAATTCTCTTATAAGAGCCCCAAGGGAAGTACTTTGCCCCTCTGCCACACGAGGACAGCAGAAAGGAATCATGTATGAAGCAAAGGGCACGCAGCAGACCTTGAATTTGCTGGTGCCCCTATCTTGGCCTTCCCAGCCTCCAGAACAGTAAGCAATCAATTTCTGTTGTTTACATGTAACCAAGTCTGTGATATTTTCTTATAGCAGCAACAAGAAATTAAGACACCTTGATACTCTATCAGAAGCAGGAGAGATGCCATTCAGAGACCCAGAAAAGAAAGAGGTAGGGACAGAATTCCAACACAGGTACAAGCCTGGTGGTCCTAACAGACAGGACTCTTAATCCCAGTATTACAGGCCCAGTCTGGTTTGGGCCTTTCTGGTCTGTTTGGTGGTCACACACACCAAACCCACTGGTCTTCTGCTGCCCTGCCCATCCCAGGCCATGTCTTTTTTTACATTTTTCTCTTTTTGTAAGTCCTAAGAATTGAACCCAAGACTCTCACACTGAGCTACATCCTCAGCCCCGTTTTTATTTTGAGACACAGTCTTGCTATATTGCCCAGGCTAGACCTAAATTTGCAACATTCCTGCCTCAACTTATCAGAGTTCCAAGATTACAGGAATGTGCCACCACGCTCAACTCCTGGCCATGTATTTTTTTTTTTTTTTTTTGGTACCGGGGATCGAACTTGGGTCCTTGCGCTTGCGCAGGAGGTGCCAAAACCACTGAGCTAAATCCCCAGCCCTTGGCCATGTCTTTTTATCTTTTGCCCATCACTTAATCCCACCCTCCCTTACTCTATTCCACAAAATCTACACTCTGTGCTCCCTACTCCAGAACAATTTCCCCTGCTCTAAACTTTCACACCACTTAGCACTGGTGCAATTTATCTGCCAACCATATTAAACTTTCCCATCAATATAATGTGAACTACTGCTTTATTTCTCATTTTATTGTTCACGTACTTCTGTTCTGCTTTCCCATTTAGGCTGGAAACATAGGCCTTCCATCACACTCCTTTCTAGGCTTTATGGTATCTATCTGGGGGACCAAATGGGGCAAGGCAAGTCTGTCATCTGCAAACAACGAGTACCTGCTGCACGACCCAGTGTTAAGCACTGGAGATGCAAAGGTGAACAAAGCCCACAGTAACCACAGGTCTGCTCTAGAGGGAGACCAAGAATGGGCAGAAGACTGTCACTTTTCTTTCTTTCTTTCTTTCTTTCTTTTTTTTTTTTTTTGTACCAGGAACTGAACTCTGGACCTTGCGCTTGCAAGGCAGGCAAAGCACCACTGAGCTAAATCCCTGGCCCTGACTGTCACTTTTCATAACAAACATGACCCTGCCTTCCCTAAAAGCAGCTCCACAAAGAAAAGGAGGACAGATGGAAACTCCAGTGACTCCAACCAGGAAAACAAAAATTATTTTTGCTACTAATTGAGGATGTGGCCTGAGAATAAGGAGTTTCTCACTCTGGCGGTGAGACACTCTGAAGGGAAAGGAGGTAAAGGCAAGAGAAGCACTGGAGCACCAGGAAAGGCAGAGAACCTTCTATAACACTAGAATATGGTTGCCTCCACTCTCCAGGGGGAGGAATGTCCTCCATCGTGAGACTCAGAAGCCTGAAGTCTCAACTGGGGTCATGATCAGACTGTTTTCCATTGGTGCCACTACTCTCCAATTTGTTAGGGAGGGAACAAATTATAGATAGGAATTACTTGTACCCTGGTCAATTCTAGTTTGCTGTCACCAACGCCGGAACCCGAAGGTAATTATAAGGTACTGTGAGTCCATTAGGGTACGAAACTCAACCCAAAGAAGCTATTATCTCTGCAGTTCCTATCCTACCATCAATGGGGTGGCTTCTAACAGACTGGATTCAAGATGCCAAGAGGCTGCCATCTGACTCACACAAAGGGTCTGTGAAAAAGTCTAATAAAGAGAAAGGAAATCTAATCCTTTACCCCAAAGGTGCGGAACTATAGAAATAAATAAACCTTCCAAAAAAATCCAGAGCCAATTTCTTCCCTCTGTTGTTCCCACAATTCCAGGGAACTGTGAGGATGGAGGTTACTATCCCCATCTTAAAAATGGAACACCAAAGCCCAGAGGGGACTGTCTTCTCGTCAGTGGTCTCAGATGAAGCATTAAGACATTAGCATCCATTGCTAATGTTCATGACAGACCACAAGCTGGCTGGAAGAACACGAACTTCCCACCAAATGTCTAGGGGGAAGAAGTGGGCTGAGCTTCCAGGTGAGAACTCCTCAGGCAGCCTTAGGCCTTCTACTTCTGGCTTCCCAGCAGACCCAGCTGGAGCACGACTGGGCTCAGGGATCCCCATATATTCAGCACCACATACCTAAGCATAGTCTGGAAGCAAATGCTATGTGAAGGAAAACTGGAACCACTAAGCCAAAATGACCCAGGAAGAGTGGCAGCCAAAGCTGGTAGGTGCGGAGTCCATTTTCCATCACCTGGACCTGGCTTCTCCTACGGATGCCATTTCCCTCTTGTACACATTCCCTACAACGTGACACATGGCTGTTGTTACGGCAAAGACATGGTCCTATGGACCTCAGGTGAAACTCAACATAAGCTTCCTCCTTTGAGAAGCATATATGACAGGGAGGGTGATCTCTCTGGCCTCTATGTAAGAGGTGAAGTACTCCATGTATTTAGGACAGTGACAGAGTACAGCAGGACCCTGAGGGTGTCTGCTGTGTGCCCAGGCAGTCTCAAAGAGCCCGGGCAGAAGAGTCACTCCCCTCTGTCTGGCCACACGAAGATGCTTGTCATCCAAGCAAGAGGCAGAGATAACAGGACAGCTCCATGCTCCAGGAACTATGAGCTTGGAAGAGAGAAGGCAGTCCACATACTGGGCACCAAAAAAAGCCAGATGGAGGGGCAAGAAAGATGGGAGGAGGGAAACAAGTTGCACAAAGGTCTGGGAGAGAAGGACACAGAATGGAACAATAAAGGTACATTAAGAATATGAAAAAAGTAGCACAGAACAGGACACTGGACCCTAGATGAATCTGAGCAGGTGGGGACACGGGTAAAATTCTAGGTAAAGAGGCAGGGTAGGTACAAGAAATACAGGATGGGAGGAATCTCAACACTAGAAGGAGGAGGGAGTTGTTCTGCCACACAGAAGGGTATGAAAGCAAGTGTGGACTGCACAGTCCTGTACACTACCTGCTTGCCTGAGACGTGTAACCTTGAACCCCAGCCCAGGGGCAGAGCAGCGCTTTCTGAGAAGGGAGTGATGATTAGGTCCTGTGAAAATGAATGTGGTGCCTGGCTGACTAGGCCAAAGGCAGAAGGCAAGGGCAGAACAGGTTATGGTCAGGTCATGGTGAGGGGCTCAGACCAGTTAGCCAGATTCAACAGTGGGATGGTTTGGGAGGCAGGGTGGGAAGAGGCTAGATTAGGAGAGGCTTCATGCAAAAAAATCATCTAACCTTAGGGACAGACCTTGAAAATGTCCACTGCCCACTCCAGCATCTTAGTCTAGATGCTCGGCTTGTTGCTGACTCACTGAAATTTTCAGCTTTGAGAAGCACCAGCCATGCTGGAGGACAACCCCGACGAGGGCCATCTGCTGGCTTAAGGGCTTTGCTTCTTCACTTTCTCCCCTCCCATGGATTTTTTTTGGAGGGGGGGGTGCCGGAGATCGAACTCGGGACCTTGTGCTTTCGAGGCAGGCGGCGGAACAACTGAGCTAAATCCCTGGCCTCCATGGATTATTTTTAAAAGATTAGGTTTCCTGTTTTCACTGCCCAGCCAGCCCAGCCCTAGGTCCATCCATCCATCGTCACGGCCATTAGGGCAGCGGCATGGCAGGAACAGGCTGGCACGCTGCAGGTCCTCCCTGCTCCATAATGAGGGATCAGCCACCTCCTCACCCTGCACCAGCTGGCTACTCTCTAAACACCACTTCCTCTCTGACAGGGCTGGGCTGCGACCTCTCCCACAGGCCACGGGCCTCATAATGAAACAAGTAAATAGGCAATTCATCCTAGCTGCTGACAACCTCTCTCCCTCCAAACTGGCTCATTCCAGAGCAGAAAAAAGAACAGCGCATCATGAGTGCTCCCTCCATTTCCCTTCCCTCCCCCAGGAGTGAGATGCAAGCAGGTCAGGCTGCCCTAGGCTGAGGAAGGAAAGGTCTTCACTACAAGGACCATGATCCATTATGCCTGTCCTGGCACTTGTGGCTTGAGTGGTGATCAAAGATCAGCAGACTCTGGCTCATTCTTGGCACAACCACCAGGCTGAGGCTGGTCCCCAGACAAGTTACACGGTCCATAAGTAGTCACTTAGCCCCAGATACATGCCATGCCACTAAGCAGACCAGACCCCGCCTCACCATGAGCCCCAGATCAGGAGGGGCTGAGGTAGTGGTTTTCTTACCCCAGAGTGGCCCACGTGTCCCATGGTGAGGGAGAAGGGGACTTCAACCAATTTTATCTGCCTTACACACTGGAGGACCCCCTCAAATACTGACCAATTAAAAGTTCTACAGCTATCAAAGGAAAAGGGCAAACCCAGTGGATCAGAGAAGGGAACTTAGCTGCTGAGTTTTGGGCACCAGGCACTGTCCTAGGTCACTTTGTAGAATCCCCCCATGTTCCCAGGGGTAGGGCTGGGGTAGAAAATCAGGCTGACGAGCAGCAGGAGGTGGACTGGGACCCAGCTCTGAAGACTCAACCTGCCCAGGAAGCTAGGGCACTGGCAAGACCACTAGGGTCCTGAAAATCTGAGAGTCTAGGATGAAAAGGACAAGGGCAGGAATGTGGAGAAGAGACAAGTTCCCACATGACAGGGGAAGTAATGCTACCATCAGGAGGATGACAGAACAAATGAGGTTTTCCCTGGAGCAAGACCCATGTGTCCAGCTCCTATTCCTTCCCTGCCAAGATCTAACCTTTCTTCACAAGATAAATGCACAGGTCTTCCCCCCAGCAGGACACAGGTATCAAGGCCTCTCCTGTACAAGCAGGCAGTTGTCACTTGAACCCAATGCCCACCACACTGCCTGGGAGCCCCAGCCTCCCAGAATGAATGAGGGACCTTTTTTGCCAGCTCTCACCACCATCCCACATGTAAGCAGACTGCAGTTTCCCAAGTATTTATTAAACTTTTTATGTTAAGCACTTTCAAACTTAGAGAAAACTTTCAAGAATACAAAGAACCACTTGTTGAGAAGAATGGCAATGACCTAAAAAGGATACTAGGGAATAGGCAAATATACTTTGTCCCTCTTCCCCCACATTGCTCTCAAACAAATCAATCAGACAACACTGTCCTTGAACACCAGGTTTCTCAACATGTCTCCTCATCCTACATGAAGTCAGTCAGCTTGCGCTGACTTGGCTTGCTGCCTGCCTTACAGAGGTAAATAACCAATGCCCCACAGCCTAACTCCATTCATGTGGTATCCAGGGCCAAGTGGTATCCTACCTCCACCAAGGGTGGTAAGGTGACAGAGCAACAGTTTGAAGGTGCTCCACAATGCTGGTGACTACATCTGAACACGTTTCTGAGGCTCCTGCCACAGAGGTTCTGTACCAGCCAAAGCCTGAAAACCTGGGACCTACCAGGCACCCCTCCCCCTCACACACAATCATTCTCAAGAAGGAGCCCAATGCATAGCAGGCTGACAGTTCTTATTTTAAAATCTACTACATAAAAATACAATAGCAAAAATCTAAAGAAATCATCCACCACCTCACCTCCCTGACCAATGGTCTACATTCATCTTCCTCCAATTCCTTTCTGTTCTTGTCTCCCAACTTTGCAACTAAACTCCTCCAGTGGAGGAAGAACCAGGCCCCCAGGAATCACACCTGCTTGGCTCCATACCCAATGTCAATGGAATGTTGCTGCTCCTTCCATCAAGAAACAGAGTCTTGATCTCTATCCCCTTGGATCTGGGCTGGACCTGGGACCTGCTATCACCAACAGAATATGGTGGAAGTAACAGTGCACAAATTCCACAGCCCAGAGCTCAAGAGGCCTTGCAGCTCACACATTTACTATTAGAACCCAGGCTTTATGGGAAGCAGCTCAGGTTAACTGCAGAATGATGACCAATCACAAAAAAAGAGATGTCTCACCTTCTATCATCTCTATCAAGGCCACAGCCACATGGGTTAGGCTACCCCAGGCCCCAGCTTCAGCTGACCCCCAAGCTGAATGTAGCCACATGAGTATGCTCAGGTGAAACCCACAAAGGAACCACTCAACAACCCATAAAATCATGAGAGATTAAACCAAGTTGTTTTAAGTCACTAAATGTTGGAAATGTTTTTTTATGCAGCAAGAAACAGCTAATGCAAAGCATAATGCAACTCTGTATCTCATTTTGTTCACTTGGGAACATATTCCATGTTGCTATGTAATTTTCTTCATTACCACTGGTGGTGATGTGCAAGCTCATATAACCTTTTTTTACTGCAGGACATTTAGTTTGATTTCAGTTTTCCACTGTTATGACTACAGTGAGTAGTATTATATAATAGTACCAAAAAGGAAGAGGGAGGGAAAGTCAGATTTCCTTAGGAAAATATACCAGGGTGGGATGACTGGATCTGGAGGTATAAACCTGGTAATGACTCTTGAACAATGTAGACATGGAATTCAAAGAGAAAGCATAAAAAGGATAAAAAGAGAAAGGGGGGAGGAGGGAGAGGTATTAGTGTAAGCTGGGTTTTGTAGAATCACAGGGATGATGTTCTGAAGCCAGGCTGCACATAAAACCCACACTGGTATTGTTGATGCTTATCCAGGCCACTCAGGTCCAGCCAAAAGGGAAAGAACTTGGTGTACCTATCCACACAACACACCCACGGCTTCCTCCTAAGCATTCAAGGGACATAGAAAGTTATGTCTAAGAAGTTCTTCAGACTTTCTGATGAAATTTCAGCCAGATTTCTTCAACATGGTGAAATTAAAGAGAATGTGGTTATTCTAGAAAATGACCCAGGTTTATAGGAACAGTAAAATTCCCAGAATCCTGGTCACCTGATAAATCCTTAACTGGTTCTATATCCCTCCTACATGTGTCCACCACATGTCCATCCCCTTAAGGAAAGCTCCAACCCCTATTACTGAATCTGCTGAGTGGGGTGCAGAACCACAGTCCTACTCCAGGACTAGGGCCCAACACTATATGGTGCTCCATGGAGCACCCTACCCACTTTGTTCCACATCAGAGACAAAGTGTCATAACCAAGCTGGGGCCCTCTCCTATTTCTACTCTGTTGTCACTGCTGACCTGCCCAAAGACAGCTAGCCCCCAAGTTTGTAATTGCTCCCATTAGCAGATGGAACCATAAAGAACTATCTCCCCCATCTCCCCTGAACCTCCTCTGAGGCTTAACACTTGCCAGGAACAGCTGACTCAAGTTCCCCTGGCAGAGAAGGTGGCAAAAAACAGGGATGGGGCTTGCAGCCAGAAACCCTCCTTTCCAAGAACTTCTGCCTTTATTATCAGCGACCTGCTACATTCCACAAAGTTGTGCTCACAGGCAGTTAATGCAAGAGAATGGCAAGCAGGCAGAATGGTGCCTGAGGCACTCACACAAAAGAGACCTGATTTGCAAGGGGCCAGGAGTAAAAGTATGCCCACTCATGTTCACACAGCAGCATTCCTCATGACAGCCAAAAGTGGAGGCAACCCAAGTGTCCATCGACTAGTGAACAGATAAATAAAACATGGTGTATACATACAATGGAGTTTTATTCAGCCTTAAAAAGGAAGGAGATTCTGACACATACCACAACATGGATAAACCTTGAGAACATTACACTAAGTGAAATAAGCTAAAAACAAAAGGTCTTGCTTTTGATTCCACTTATAGAAGATATCCAGAGTAGTCAAATTCACAGAAATGGAAAGTAGACTGATGGTTAACAGGGGCTAGCAAAGGAAGAAATAAGGAGCTGCTTAATAGGGATACATGAGCCTAGAGTTTCAGTACAGAATGATGAAAAATTCCTGGACATGGATGATGGTGATTACACAATGCTATCAATTTACTTCACATCACTGAAATGTACACTTAAAAATGGTTCAAGTGGTAAATTTTATACATTAGTCATCTTTCCCTTGCTGAGACAAACTGCCTGACATAAACAAGGAAGAAGGGTTTATTCTGGCTCACAGTTTTGGAGGTCTCAGTCCACAGTGGCCTGGACATAGCACATAGCACATCAGGAGGGAAGGGCTTGGTGGAGGAAAGCTGTTCACCTCAAGACATCCAGGAAGCATAGAGCAGGGGAAGAGCCCAAGGACCAGGTATAGTACCCAAGGTCAGGCCCCAAACATACCCAGAAGTGTGCTTTACTAATCTTCTAGGCACCTCTCAAGCCAATCAAACTGACATCAAGATTAACTGAGAGAGAGAGAGACTGACTGTGAATAAATACCACATATATACTTTTTCCACAATTTGAAGCCTTGCTTCAATCTAATTCCTTCCCAAAGCAGACCTAGATACACAGTCACAAACACAGGCCCAAAAAGCCATCAAGTCCCCTCCCCTCCTCATACCTCTGCCAAATATAGCTCACTGTTTCTAGGACTGACTCCAGGGCTAGGGATTTAGCTCACTGGTTCTGCCACCTGCCTTGCAAGCACAAGGTCCAGAGTTTGATCCCTGGTACCAAACAAACAAACAAAAACAGTCACTGCAGGACTTCTAGGACTGACTCCATTTCTCTGCTCCAAGAAGGAAGTCAGGTTAGGTTCCCTGCCTGGCCAACTCCACCTAAAAGAAGACACATGGCAACACACAGTACTGATCCCCAGAAACAGCATCACATAAGTACCCCAAGTCACTGTCCCAAGAGAATACACAGAAAATGAGAGAATTGGCCTGACTAAAGAGAGACAGCTAGGAGGAAACATGGGCCTTCCTGGCCACAGAGGCTGAAGGAAAATCCTATGCCACAAACTCTAGGAGCAGTGGCAGCTGTAATGCCGAGCCAGGTGGGGAGGCAAAGCTAGGCCAGGTTTTACCTGTATCTTCTCTTTCATCTGTTTCATGTTCTAACGGGTCATCTAAAATGTCATTTGAGAAGAAGGACTCTATCTCTAAAACAAAACTGCCTGGAAAAAAAAATCACTTCTTGGCAACAGGCACTCCGAAGCGGCCAACATCCTCTCCCACTATCTGTCATAACAGCAGCTATGATAACAACAATAGAATGAGAATAACAAGTGTTATTAAGCGCTTGAGGCGTGCTAGAAGCCTGGCTAAGTGCTTTTTTTGCATGCATCATCTCATTTAATCTTCACGGCATGTCCCTGAGTGGATGACTCCTCAGATTTCTATTTTGCAGATGAAGAAACTGATGTATTTCATCCATTGTCAGACACACATTTTCTGCAAATTTCAATGTAATTTAAAGTGAGGTCTTATATCTCTGCCTCTTACAATGATACAAGTGGAAATGCTGTCTTCCTTCTTAGTGCACATCTGCTAAAGGCATTCCCTGAGAAAATCTTAGAGGGCACAGTGTGCAGGGACCTGGCTCTATGTCCCTCCCAAGTTTAAGCCCCTAGCCTCTGTGCCTAACTATCCCTCAAAAGAGGGACTCTCAATGCCTCTCAAGCCAATTCCAGCCTCCTGTACAGAGCCTCACTCAGGACCCTCAGGGCTCCAAAGCATGAGTCAGTAACACTGCCATCCCACAGCCTGGCCAGCACCCACCCTAGCAGGCCAAGGCCAGGAATTCTCGCCTAGGATGGCCAAGCTGGGCTGTGAGTGTCCAGAGTGCTGCAGCCCTCAGGGGTCAACTGCATCCTCTCCAGGGTGGGTGCCCCAAGACTCAAATGAGCAAAGAGACAGCCAGGTAGATGAGTCCATGGGTCAAGTTAAGCCAAGCAAAGGAGGCTCTTGTGACCCTTTCTCAAGAGTAGCATTGCACAGGAAAGACTAAAAGTTGAGAAAATGCTCACAGGACTGCCAGTCTGTGTCCCTGTAGAGTCAGCATCCTTTCAGCATTTGGTACAAAGCTGGTTATCCCTCACATCTCTAAATCCTCTATGGACAAGACACTGATTTATGACCACATAATTCATACTCTGGACTGGATAATACTCGGAACAGGGCGTGCAGCTTGCAGCTGTCACATCTCTTGGCCAGAGAGCAGGTGCATCCATTTTCCTCTTCAGTGAGGAATCAAGCCAAAGCAGAGTCATAAACACCCTTCCCATCAGGATTAGAATGGGCAGCCTGTGGAGATTATGCATACCGGGGGAGACAGTGGGTAGACACAATCCACAGTAGCAAGTCTACAACATGGCCCTGTTCTAGAAGCCCTGTTTTCCCAAGACAACCACTGAGCCGCTTCTTCGAGAGGCTGGTGGCCTAGACCAACCCCTACAGAGCCCAGCGGGGTTTATTTTTATTTCAGGCCTCCTTAGGCCTGTAGATTTTCTGCATCTACACAGCAACAACTCCATCAAACTTCTACAACCTAGTGAATGTACCCTGTTATGGCTCTGGGGTCATAGGCAATGGGTGTCACACAGACTCCAAATACACTAGCAGTTCCCAGAGGATACTTGTATGCAATATCAAGTCCAAGCACAACCGATAATGAAAGGGGCTAACTGTGGCCACAGCTCATCCTGCAGGGTCCTAGGCAGAACCTAGGCATCTTCCAATCCCTAACACAGCCAATCCTATTATATATACCTCAGACTCCAGATAGCAGATGACTATGACTGTGCCGTGACAGCTCTTTTCCTCCCTCCAGCCCCATTCTAAAGCTAGGCCTCCCAAGCAGCAAAGAAAACAAAAAGGAATTCAGCAACCAGAAGAAGAGAAGCAAATGGGTAAGTTGCATGTCCTTGTCAGAGGTGACATCCCATCCATGTACCATCTCTGGAATTCAAATCCTTGTGGGAAGCTGAGGGTAGAACAGGGAAGATCCTCATTATGGGACAAAGGAGCCTTGCTGACAGGGAAAAGTAAGAGAGAGAGAAAGGTTTTGTTCCCTGGTTTCCTGAGAGGAGCAACCCCAAACTCAAGAGGGAAGGGCCCAGGCTCAAGGAGGATCTGAGGGAAATCTGAGCAAGACTAGCCCTTCAACCTCCAACCCCAAGATAATGACTTCTGTAGGAAATGCTAAGAAAAGGACAGTGTCCACCAAAAGCCACACACCATGGGATGCCATTTGTATGACATATCCAGAAAAGACAAACTTATAGAGTTAGAAAGCAGATTAGTAATTGTCAAGATTAGGAGGAGAAGGGAATTGGGAGAGACTGCTAATGCGTAAAGGGGTTCTCTTGGGGTGTGGTTAAAATGTTCTGGAATCAAAAAATGGTGTGACTGCGTAAGTCTGTGAACACTCTAAAAACCATGGATCAGTACACTTTACATGAGTGAACTACATGGTATGTATGTTTATTTGAGAAAGCCATTAAGATGCAAAAGAAAGGAAAAGGACAGTATTGACCCATCCATAGAATGGAATGCTCCTCATAATAAAAACATAAAATTGGGGCCGGGGATTTAGCTCAGTGGTTTCGCTGCCTGCTGTGCAAGCGCAAGGACCCGAGTTCGATCCCTGGTACAAAAAAAAAAAACCCCCAAAACATAAAATTCCCATAAAAACTTGGATGAATGTCAAGTGCATTATCTAAGTGAAAGAAGTCAGATCCAAAAGGCTGCAGGACTCCATTTATACGATGCTCAGGAAGAGGCAAAACTATAAGGAAAGAAAGCGCATCAGTGGCTGCCATGGGCTGTAAGTGGGACAGATGCCTACAAGGGATACTGGTAATGGAAGTTTCTCGAGTGATAAATTTCTTGTTAATGGACCAGTTGTGTATCTTGATTATGATGGTGCTTACACAACTCTGTCATGCCTCATAAACAGTACACCAAAAGAGTGCCTTTTGCTTGTCTATAAATTATACTTCAATGTGTACATCTACACACACACAACCTCAAATTATACCATAACATCTTTCAAGTTTTAATGTCTTTAAAAAAGAATGGAGGTGTTGCAGATTTAGCTCAGTGGTGCTGCCGCCTAACTTGCAAGCATAAGGTCCTGAGTTTGATCCCTGGTACGAAAAAAAGAATGGATAACTTATTAGATATGCATGCTTTACCCTCAACTTCAAATTTCCTCGTCCTAACATGGGCAGAAAAATCCTATACTAGAATTTCTTGAAAGATGAAAGGGGGTTGGTTAAAAAATAAATAGCTGAAGCTGGGGAGGGGCAAATACATGCAAAAAAAAAAATCCCAGGTTAATAACTGTTGAGGTGATGGGGTGTAACTCAGAAGGACAGCATAAGGCCCTGGATTCAGTCCCTGGCACCAAAATGAAAAACAGATCATTGAATTTGTAGACCCATGATCATAATGGTATTATTCCCAAAGGCAGAGTTAACTCAAGTATCCACTGGCAGATGGATAAACAAAATATAGTATGTAGGGCTGGGGATTTAGCTCAGTGGTTCTGGCACCTGCCTCGAAAGCACAAGGTCCCGAGTTCAATCCCCGGTACCAAAAAAAAAAATGGTATGTAAATATACAATGGAATATTTTCAGCCTTTAAAAGGAAGGAAATTATGAAACATGCTACAACATAGATGAACAACATGAACTTTTAAGGATATTCACACTATGTGAAATAAAGCCAGTTACAAAAATACAAACCGTATGATTCCACTTATATAAGGTTATGAGGTACCTAGTGTCATCAAATTCACAGAGACAAAAAGCAGAACAGTAGTTACCAGGGGCTGAGGGAAGAGAAAATAGGGAATTAGTGTTTAAAAAAAGGTTCTGGAGACAGATAATGGTGATGTTTGTATGACAGGCATGTTCTTAAATGCCAGGAGCTGCACAGAGTTTTATAGCATATACAATGCTTTGACTTGCAATTTTTTGTCTTTACAATGATGTGAAAGTGCACCCTTACAACCATTCTGTTTTTCATTTCAGTACAGTATTAAAGAAATTTCATGAGATATTTAACACTTTGTCATAAAATAAGCTTTGTGCTTTCTGAGCACATTTAAGGTAGGCTAGGCTAGTCTAGGCTATGATGATTGGTAGGTCAGATGTATTAAATGGGCTTTTCAACCTAATGATATTTTCAACTTACCACAGTTTATGGGCCATAACCCTATCATAAGTCAAGGAGCACCTGTACTTAAAAATGGTTAAGATGTAGCCGCGGATTTAGCTCAGTGGTTCCGCCGCCTGCCTCGCAAGCGCAAGGTCCTGAGTTTGATCCCCGGTACAAAAAAAAAAAAATGGTTAAGATGTGGACTAGGGGTGTAGCTTAGTGATGGAGAGTGTGCTTAGCACACATGAGGCTTGAGGTTCACGACCCAGCACCACCCTTCCCCCCAATAAAAAAGGTTAAGATGGAAAATGTTGTTATTCATTTTATCACAATTAAAACAAAAGTAGGAAAACAGGGAGGCAGACTGTGAAGAAGAGGATTAGAGGAAGGGGGGAAAGAGGAAGGAAGGGGAGTAAAAATGATTAAGATTCGATATGTACATGTACTGATTACACAAAATGAATCTAATTGTTATACATTGCAAATATATACTAATAAAGAATAAAAATAACCAACCATACAAAACCCCAATGACTCTTAACCACAGTCCACCATGCATGCTCTGGACCTGGCAAGGCAGCAGCAGCGGCAGCATAGCTCTGGCCACAGCTTTCAATCAGCTTCAGTCAGTCTTAGTATTCCACAGACACAGCACAGCTGAGGGAGGGCAAGGAACTCAAGGAGCAATGGATGCTTCTCTCCACATTTCTGGCCAGTAGGTTCCAGCCCAAGATTTTTACAAATGTTAAAAGGGAAACAGCTGGCCCCAGGGGCCTTGCAAGGTACCACCGGAAGCATGAAGTTCTACAAACACTGAAGGTCTGGCGTGTCCATTTTGCACTCAGATATAAACACCATGCTGTCTGAACACTGCTCACCAAAAAGAGATGGGGAGCCAAGGTGTCACAGCAAAGGTGAGGCCTGGGGATGTGGCTTAGTAAAGTGTTTGCCTACCACATATGAAGCCCTGAGTTCAATTCCTAGTACTACAAAAAAAAAAAAAAGAAAAAAAAAACCAGAGGTGAGTATAGGTGGGCACAACTACCTCAGCCAGAGTGGACAGGCAAGGGTCTCTGTCCAGAAAGGACCCATGAACTATGAGTTGTCACAGGCACTGAGCAGGGTCTATATAGCAGGCTGTCATCCCCACATTCACCCTATCATCCATGCAGGAGCCTTCTCCAGCCCACAGGGGACATACCAGGCCACCTGAACTCACTGACATCCAGTCTTGCCCCAACACCATGTTCCAGCCAAGCCAAGCCTCAAAGCCCTGCAGCAGGTCATGCTATTCTACCCTACATTTCTGTCCTTGCTTCTGGTTGGAAGATCTCTCCCCTCCCCTCATTCACAATGCCCTAACATACTCCTTTTTATTTAAATCAATTCAAGACCTAATTCATGGGCCACCCGCCCTGTGATGCCTTCCTTGATCTAACCCAGAATGAGTCCCTTTCTCTGCCTGCTTATTACTGACTTCTATCACAGTATTCATTAATCAGCTGTTACATGACTACAGGTTCCTTGTGGTCAAGGATGAAGCCAGAGCATAAGCATTGTGCTTGGACCCCAGTGGGTGGTAGATAAACTGCAAATGGATGGTTAGATGATAGATGGACAGATGGATAAACGATGGGTGATTGAATGGATGGATGATGAATGGACTGCTGGTGGGACGGATGATGGACAGATGGATGAATGACTGGAGAGATGCTGCATAGATGACTGGAGGGTAATGAATAGATGGCTGGATGGATTAGATGGATGACGGATAAAGAATAGATGAGTGGGACTGGGGATTTAGCTCAGTGGTTTCACCGCCTGCCTCGAAAGCGCAAGGACCTGAGTTCAATCCCTGGTACCAAAAGGAATAGATGAATGGATGGTGAAGGATGATGACTGGATAGATGGTTGAAAAAAATGACAAGCGGATGATAGATGGATAAAGAAGGGAGGAAAAGATGGTTGGACTGGACAGGTTGAGAATAGATAAAATGGCTCACATGCTTTCTTGGGAGCACCTGTTGCTGGGAAACAGGAGCCAGAGCTTATATTCATTTTGGAATTTCTGAATGATTTGAGATTCTAACACCCTGTTCTATGGAGGTTTTTCATAACTGATCAATAAATAGCTATTTTCTTAGCTTTTTACTGTGAATAATTTCAAACCAACAGGAGACTACAAAGCACAATACATGAACACCCTACCCTTGTGCCTCATCATTCAGCCTCAAACATCATTAACTCATGGCCAGCCTTGTTTCAGGAGCTGAATTCTTGGCAATAGGAAGCAGCAGGAAATGCAAAGAATAGGGAGCTAGAAACCAGGCAATCATCTCCCAATCCAACTTTACACCTCCGGCTACTTCCTTGAGGGAAAATTCCTTGTGGAGATAGGAACCTGAACCTACCTGCCTCACAGGTTCCACAAGAGAAGCTTATGCAGGCTCCTGAACATAGATAGGAGACACCCACACATGGCTTTATTGTCTTTTTCATAATCATTAGGAATTAGAAATAGAATCATAGACCAGAGGTCAGAAAACTTGAATCCACATGCCAAATCTAGCCTGTTGCCACCTGTTTTTGTGCCACCTAGGATCGAAGAATGGTTTTTATACTTTGAAATGACAGCATTTTAAATGATTATATATGTACCTACACAGAAGTCTCAATTTTTGTTTTTTAGTCACAAAAAGTAAATTAGTTACTTTACTGGCCCTTTAAGAAAAGGTTAGCCAATGTCAGTACAGCAGATAAAGACTCAAATAACCACTCCTGGTTCAAATTCAGGTTCTGCTTCTTACCCTTGCTAAGCTTTGGCTGTCTGAGAAACAGTTAGTGGGCCATGACCACCTAGCTCCCTGCAGGAGCAAAGCAGAGATCCCAGATGGTGCATAGAATCCTGTGAGAAAGTGCAAAGCCAAAACTAAGAGGAAAGTTCCAGTAAAGGGTGGAGCCCGGAAGACTGCCAGAGAGGGAACCTCTGTGTGTGTGTGTGTGTGTGTGTGTGAGTGACAGTCAAAATGCACCTCAAGCAAAGTTCATCAGATGAACATTCTAAAGGAAAACGCACATTTCCACAGAGGCATCCCCATCCCATAGGAGCATAGGCATTCAGCTCTGTCCCCTTCCTGTCCGCATGCCTTCTAGACCAACCAGCCCATCCCAAGGCCTAGTCAGCTTAGGCACAAAAAATTAGCCTCCAACTGGCAGTAGGAACTCAGGAAAGTATAACAGGGATCAAACAGAGCTTCCTCTGCAGGAAGTGAGCCTGGATTCCAATCCCAGGTGCGGCCTGCATAAGATCAGCAGACTGCTGGGGGACAGGTCATCTGTGATGAAGGTAAACAATGACCTCAAAGTACCTAATGTGTGTAGAGATGGGGCAGCCAGGGGCACAAGCCCTGCTCATCTCAGCACTGGCCTCAGCACAAGGATTTCTGATCACGCAGGGCTGCACTGTGGCTGGCAAGACACCAGCTGGCACTACCAGGTCTACCGCTGCCAACCACCTGCCTGGACACCATCACCTCCACCCTGGAAACCGCCCTCCCCACACACATTGACGGCTGGGCCTCCCGCCACCCAGACTCTGCATTTAGGCATGCTGCCCCAGGAGACATCTGTTCCAGCTTTCAGACTGGCCAGTGGGCAGTGATGGAAGACAACAAATCCACCAGCAAAGAAAGGTCTGACTGCCATTAAATTTGCATGCAGAGCCCAATCCACTCCTCAGCCCACCACAAGCTCTCCAGACCCAAGTCACTGGAGAATGCCAGACACCACTAGGGTATGGCAGAAAGACTGGTTCAGGACACTTGCTAGTTAGGGTTTCCAGGTAATTTGCTGGGAACTCAGAGCAACATGATTTAATTTTATCTGGAATCACAAAACTAACCAGAGCTGAAGACACTACTGTTTGGCTTTCTCATTTACAGATGGCCTGGGAGTATAAGTGACTGACCCAGAGTCAACAGTAGTTAATGGCACAGCTAAGAAGGACAACAGTGCAAGAGAAGGAGCAAGAGTGAGACTCAGCTCTACAATCCATGAATGCAGAGAGCTAAAATTGCAGAACTGCTGGCTCTCAGCTGCAGTGAGGACCAAAACAATAGCATGGAACTTCCATCATAGTGTGGGGCAACTAGTATGTGTCAGTAATCTGTCCATTTGTCTCTCTTCCTCCCCAAAGCCCACTGCACAAGCCTGCCCTCCCTCCCGATATGGCCATGTCCTATCTACCCCTCCCCAAGCCAAGATCAACATAGGACAGTTCACATCAGCTCCAAGTCCTCATATGAGGGGGAGTTATTTGTCCTGACCAACCCAACAGCATCCTGCTGCTAAGGTCTGGCTTCTGCCAGCTGTTTGCAGCCATACTCTGCCATATAAGTTTCTCTGCCTTTGCAAAATTCCTTTCCTACCACAGCACCCCGCTCCTTTGGAGGGTCATTTAAAGCCAAGCAAGAAATCTATGAGCCAGAATTAACCAGACAATGCTACCTAACAGAACTAATTCACTGCGAGATGCATAGAAAAAGAGCCAAAATGGTTTTTAGATTCAGTTACAGGCAGCCTAGAGAAGAATTCACTAGCAAGTTTCATGATAAACAAGGGGACAGTTCTTTCCCTAGCAAAGACCACTGAGCTGACAAAGAACTGTCACATAGCTAGTGGCCTCAGGAAGCATCCCAAAGTAGAGAGTGAACCAGTGTGGACCCAGTTCAGGGCATCTTTGGAGCCAGACCAGGATATTTCCAAGGGTCAAGGAAACAGGATGTTACAGTGGGGCCCCAACTATAGCATCTCCACTTTCACCCATCTTAACCTCAGATCTTGCCTCTCTGCTTCTTTGGATGAAAACTCCACATCTTAACTTTGGATTTTTGGAAGGCAGAGCTAGATCTCCTTACCCGATGGAACTCCACTGAGATCCTACAAAAAGGGGGGCGGGGGATTCAATGGTGGGCAGAAGATTAAAATTAAAACCAAAGGCAGTCTGGAACAATATTTCTGGAAGGTAATCTGGTAGCAGATATCAAGGGTCTTAAAACCATCCACACCTCAGGTTCATTAAATCCACTGACAGACCTCTACCCACTCATGGACAAATTCAGATCTGAACAGAGTTCTGGGCATAGTGGTATACAGCTGTAATCCCAGAGGTAAGGCAAGAGGATCACAAGTTCAAGTCCAGTTTGGGCTACATACTGAGGGCTTGCCTCAAAAACAAAAACCAAAGAGAGAAAAGAAAGCCAGATTTATTTCGTTGTTTTGTTTTATGGACAGAGTCTCACTGTATTGCCCAGGATGGTCCTCAACTCCTTTCTTGTGCCTCAGCCTCCAGAGAGGCACATGTCACTGTGGGTAAATTATATACTTTGAATAGGTGAGTTATATGGTTTATGAATTATATCTCAACGAAGTTCTTTATCTAAGAAAGATGTACCAGGCATGGTAGCACACACCGGTAACCCTATCACTTTGGAGGCTAAGACAGGAGAATCACAAGTTCAAGCCCAGCCTGGGCCATTTAGTTAACTCAGCAAGACCCTGCCCCTCTCCCCAAAATGCTGCGGACATAACTCAATGTAAAGGCCCTGGGTTCAATCTCCAATTTAAAAGAAAAGATGTATTCTGAAACATTATAACCAGCTGCACACAGAAACCACGCTAGATGTCCAACAAAATTCATTAAAATTAGATACACTATAACTCTATTACAAAGCAAGTGTGCCTCTTAAAATGCTTATAATATTTAATAACACAAGAAAATAATCATTTTAATTGACAAAGGATGGACATCCAACTGTAAAGCAAATCCTCAGCTCCATAAAATAATTTAAATTCTGATTATATAAATATAGTTGGGGAGAAAAAAATGAGATCTTAAAATTAAGCAAAAACATTGATCCTAAAAGTTTCTAATCACTAATGGCAATCCAGCATTCTAGTTACGACACCAAAGAAACCTACAATTCTTCATGAGAGCCTTTCATGATGCATACTAAACATCTATTGATTCCCAGTGATTGAACTGTGGCTACAGAATAAAACCACTTACAGAACTTTTCAAAAAACCCACATACGGTGGCACATGCCTATAATCCTAGCTACTTGGGAGGCTGAGGCAGGAGGGCTGCAGTTTGAGGTCAGCCTAGCAACATAGCAAGATTCTGTTTCAATAAAAAAAACAAAAAACCCCACACTCACTGCGAGGAGGAAAGCAGACTCCTGGGTATGCCACCCAGGATGAGGGGTAGGCTCCCAGACTAGCAAGATCTGAAAACCTCACCGCTACAACTGCCAGGAACTGAATTCTGTCAACAACCTGAGTGAGCTTAGAAGAGGACACAGAGGGATGGGAATCCAGGCCGGGCCAACACTAACTGCAGCCTTTGGGAGACCATGAGCAGAGAACCAGCTATGGTGCAGAGGGAAACTGTGACGTTAAATACCAAAACAGTGAGTGAGGCACTCGCCTTGACTGTGAAATTTAAAAACAAAACCCTCATGAATCAGACTCTCCAGGAGTGACCATATATGATATGCACGCTTGTGTGTGTGACTTTTTCACTACATGAGCTGCTGACACGGAGATCTACCACCCTTCATCTCTGCCAAGCCAAATACCTACATCTCCCATAACCACCCTATTCTTTGGGCTTTGTGGCACCAAGCATTGGGAGACTATGGCCTCCTAGGGTCTGGACACTTCTGTAAGCACCAAGGAAGTGTGGGGCTCCTAAATACCTGTTATCCTGCTGATCTGCAGGAGGTCTCAATCAAAAAACAAAAACAAAAAACAAACCAAACTTCCAAATGAACCACAGTCCAGCTCACCCTCTAAAAAGTCCCCTTGTAACTTCAAATCATGGTGGTGCATCCCTTTAATTCCAGCAGTTGGGAGGCTGAGGATCGCCATAGAGTTCTAGGCCAGCCCAAGATACGCAGTGAGACAGTCTCTATATGAATAAATATATTAAAATAAAATATTACCCTAGAAATAGAAAAACTAAGGACAGAACACCAGTCCTAAGCCACCTGCTCCAGTCTGTGTACCCAAAGCCCAAGCATGGGGCCAGCGTGGGTGTCTGAGTAGCCACTGTGATGCCTATAGCTCTGAGGAAGTTCCCCAGGGGGAAGCCCTGCTTCAGCCTTTGATGTCCAAGATTGTGCTTAACATTATGCCTGTCATGCCTGGTCTTAAAATTCAGTAAACACAAAGCAACTCCCTAGGAATGAATCCAATGAATTCACAGATTTGAGGGAGTTCAGGGTTCTGGGAGCAGAGGGAAGGAAGCATGCATTTTCCATTTTCCTCAGGTTTATCCCTACATTCATAGGGAGAACTGGGCAGGGCACAATTCTGGTGGCCATCTCCTATTGACTGCATTTCCAACTGCTAACTGTAATAAACCCTACCTATGGAATTAGGGAGCTGGCCTCTTTCTAGCTTCCTAACGACACAGCCACAGCAAATCTTCCAGGAAAAGTCTGCAACTTCCTGAGTAGTCACACACAATCAGGTGTCCTTCCCAGATGGCCTGGGAGCCAAGTCTCAGGCCATTAACCCTTCCAGACTTCCTTGCTAGAGTTTTTGAACCTGAGATTGCAGGCACAGCATCAAATAAGCCACCACAGGACTCAAAGGGCTGGGGAAGCTGGGAGACAATATTAGGATCAAGTCTCCCATGTTTCCTCAGAAAACTCCTTCTGGAGCCTCATACATCCCTTTTTGGGGGCCTTCATACACAGAGAAAAGTCTGCTGCAGTGACTCACACCCTCTGGCCACTGAAGAAATGCCACAGGAGAGGAAACCAAACGTAAGGTTAGTAATCACAGTCTGTTATTTGTTTGGGCCAAATTCTAACCAAATGCTTTGGGGACGAAGGTTCATCAGACTACACAACATGATGCTATTCAATAGGAGATGTCCCATAAGCCCACACAGTGGCTGGTGGTCCTGGGCTCCAGACTCTTACCTCAATCCTTGGTATCCCAAGGCCAGGGTCTATACTTGGCACTCCACCAGTTCAGTCTTTGGCTCTGTGTTCCTCATCATGCACCCTTGGCCTCCAGCCACAGGATCAACTGTCACAGTCAAACTTACAACCCAGCCACCATGACAGGCAGATAGCTGATCTCCCTGGGCTCCACCTTTCTCCTTCTGAACTTACTCTCTATCCTCACTGCCACCTTCATCCCTCTCCCCTCCTAATCATCTTGACCTTCACTCAGCTGGGTCCCAAGGCAACCCATATCAACACTCTCAAGGCAAAACCACACGCATAGGCCGTGGAATGGACCTATGCAAAGCCATACTACCTCTAACTGCTATGCAGTAGTAATCTGGCCGCACCTGTGTAGGGGCTGCTGACCTCCTCCCACATACTTGCACTTGGATTACCCTCCCACTGGGACACTGTGGCCATTAGGATAGTTTCAACTTGACTGGCTTTGAGATCTGCCCCAGGATTGGTACAAAATAGTTCTACGTGTATCTGGGTAGCTTGTGAAGCCGTGGCCTTGAGGTCTATGTCTGGTCCCTTCCCACTTCTGGTCTAGAGCTGTTCCCCTGCTTTGCTTTCATGCTGCCATGAATTTCAATACCAAGGATTGAAGCAGTTTTGCTCTGCCACGCCTTTCTGCTACAAAGTTTCTGCCTTGGAACCTGTTGACCAGGTACTGAATCTCCTAAAACCATGAGCTAAATTAAGCCTTTCCTCCTTTAAGTTGTGACTGTTGAGTATTGTGTCTCAGCAACCGGAATGCTGAATAATACAATGTCCCATCAGTCACCTCCTTGGCATACAGACAGGTATGTGGCCCAGCCCCATACCCTGCCCCTAGAAGAAGACCCAGAGGTGGACCCTTGGTGAACATTCAGACCCTGATCCTAAACCCCAGACCATACAAATATCCTCTCTTCCCATCTCCAGAATTCTAGACAGCAATCCAAACACAGCCCTCTGGCTTCTTCCCCACCCACTCACAACCTTTTGTACCATGATCTCCTAGAGATCACTTCCCTTTAGTCTTTCTGTAACAAAGTCTTCCATTATCCCTTCCATCGGTTATGGTCCCCAATATGCAAGGTCTCCAGGCCTGCTCCACCTCTTATCTCTCCACAAAACCCTTCCACGATCCCATCCTTCTTCATTCCTGGCCTCACCATCTCCCCCAAAGACTCAGCCTGAGGTGCTCCAGCAAAACCCTTGATATCCCTGGGATCAAACAGTTTCACCTCCTTTCTCTTTTGTCACCTTTCCTCGTGGTTGGTACTTCCTGTCCCCCACCACTTCTCTAGCGTGATTTCTAGCACCACAGGAAAAGAGAAGGGGAGGCTAGAGGAAGACCATGGCCCCGAGAATCCTAGTTAGAAAGGCAGTGCTTGCAACCAGCAGGTTCCTGAAGCACAGGACACTTAGGCACCTTGGAGTCACCAACATGAGGGTTGCAAAACAAGCTCAGCCACCCTGGGCCCCCTGTCCCGATGAGCCCAGCAAACTCTCAGCCATCACTTGGCTTCCAGCAACCCACAGCCCCAGGAACTCCTCCCCAAAGCTAGGGTGAACAGGAAAATCCACCATTCCTACCACAACCTATACTGAGAGCCCTCAGGGGTGAAAGCCCCCAAACAGGGCTGGCCAGGCCTCTCTGGGAGCCAAAAGCAAGGACCTCGAGGGCTCTGCTGCCCACATGGTAGTTAGGGATGCCCCAACTACCAATTCACAAAATCACTCTGTTATGGTTTATATCTAGACACCCTCCCCCACAAAACCTCCTGCACTTAATAAGTGAGGTTTTTGGGAGATGAATGGATCATGGGGATGTTATACTCATTAGTTCGCTCATGAGTTTATAGCTAAATGTGATGCTGGGAGGTGAATCCTAGCTGGAGGTGGGTTATTGGGGGCATAGCCTTGAAGGGCCTATCTCCCACCCTCTGCCCTTCATCTCTCTCTCTCTCTCTCTCTCTCTCTCTGCTTCCTGCCTGCCCTGCCATGAGCTATTCTACTCTACCATGCTGCCTTGCGTTGGCGCCAGCCAATTCTGGCTGAAACCTCTACAGACTGTGAGCCAAGATAAACTTTTCTGCCTTTAAATTGTGGGTATCAGGTTATTGTATCTCAGCAATGAGAAAGTAAGAATATTCTCTGGAGCATTATTTGGCCACCAAAAGGAATGACGTTCTGATATATGTTACAATGTGGATGAACCTTGAATATCTAATACTAAGTGAAAGAAGTGAGACACTAAATGCCACATATTATATGATCCCATTCATATGCAATGTCCAGAGACCAAAGGAAGATTAGTGGCTGCCCAGGACTGGGAATATTTAACGTTTTCTTTTGAGGTAATGAAAATGTCCTAAAATTAGACTATGGTGTTGGTTGCATAACTGAGACTATATGAAAATACTGAATTGCACACTTTTTAATTAATAAATTTCTCAGTGTGAACTGAATCTTAATAAAGCTGTTTTTTAAAAAAGACCAGGGCCAGGGACTTAGCTCAGTAGTGGTGCCACCTGCCTCAAGCGCAAGGTCCTAAATTCAATCCCTGGTGCTCAAAAAAAAAAAAAAAAATTAAAACTAAAAATTTTTTTTAAAAGACCACCACTGTGAGAAACAAGAAGGCAACGCGAGTGGGAGAGAAGTCAGGGAGACTGAGTCGGACCTGCCTGCTGCCCATCCTCATCCCAAGTACCAGAAAGGGTGGTACTCACATTGTCTAGGTTTCCAAGCAAGAAGGCTTCTTGGAGGGTGGAGAGGGAAAAAAAAAAAAGAGAGAGAGAGAGAAGAAGACATAGTCTCCAAATTTACTGAAGGTTCAACCATCCTAGCACTCCAAGAAGGTAGATGGTCAGGCACGGCTTGGGGATAGCAGATAGTAGGGGTCACTAAGGGGCCAGGAGTCAAAAGTCACCATGGCCCTCCTCAGTCACCCTAAATGCTCCCAAGGCTCTATGGTAACATTACACAGCTCCTCCTCGAGTTCTGCAGCTCACCAACTAGGGCAATGGGTGGAACGACCCCATGGGGGTTGCCAGGCTAGCCCTGAACACAATGGGCACCTCAGTACCTCAGGAGCACCTCTGGTTTGCAAAAGCCTTTGTCAATCAGCAGACTGAACCTATATATGCCAAAGATTTAGCAACAACTTTCCTTCTTTCTCTCTGTTGTTTTTTTTTGGATGGGGGTGCTGAGAATTGAACTAGGCCTTGTGCTTCCTAGGCAAGCGCTCTACCACTGAGCTAAATCCCCAACCCTTTGCTGCTTATTACAATGAGAAAGTCTATAGTTTTTATAGTTTCCACTTCCTCTCTTAAAGTCTTTGTCATTAAAAATGAGGGAAAAAAGTTATTTTAAGCCTTCCCTCTATAAACTTGGTGGCAGTGGTCCATGAGAAAAATCAAGATGTCTCTCTTCTTCCAGATCCTAGCTTCCAAGGGCCCCCAAAGTTAGAGCATGTACTCCAAGCACACCACAAAAAGGACCCCATTCTGCCCACCCAAGAGTGTCATAAGGAAGACAGTGGCCACACTTTCTCGGGTGCTCACCCATTTTCACTGTGGGGCCCCAAGTACCTTAGGCTTGTGTCTGAAGCTGAACAGATGATATAGTCTATTTTCCCTCAGGAGCCATAATGCAGAAAACAGATACTGCATTTTGCCTTAGCCCACTCAGGCTACTATAATAAAATGCCACAGAATGGACAACTTACAAACAGTCAAAATTTACTTATCACAGTTCTAGAAGCTGGAAGCCCAAGATTAAGGAACTAGAAGATTCCCTATCTGCTGTGGGACCACTTCCTGGTTCACAGATGGTACGTTCTTAGTGTGTCCTCATATGGCAGAAGGGGGAAGGAGGCTAAGACCTCTTTTATGTAGGCACTAATCCCATTCATGAGGGCTTCACCCTCATGACCTAATTACCTCCACAAGGCCCTGCTTTCCTAATACCATTCATTACCTTGGGGGTTAGGATTCCAATTATGTGAATTTGGGGTGGATATAACTATTCAACTTATTGTGCACTTTTAAAATATAAAAAAAGGCCAGTAGGCCCAAGAAGATGGGGAGAGAACAAAAGGTAACAATAGGGAAGGCCACAGGAAACACCTGTGCCCTGTTAGAACTCATAGTGGGCAAGCACTGGCTGGGCGAAGCAGGTGAAATGGCCTGTCCCTACTGAATTACACATTTCTCCTTAGAAATCCTTGCTTAGTGGCTGTTATGGTGGATATCCCCATCAAAACAAATGTTAAGGCTTAATTCCTCAAAAAGGCAATGTTGTAAAGGGGGACTGAGTGGAAAGTGCCTGGGTCACAGAGGTAAAGCCCTCGTATACAAATATTAATCCCATCTCACAATAGTGAGCTCCCACTCTTTTGGGACTAGATTAATTATCTTATGAGCAAAATAAGGTGAGGTTACCCTTTCTGTTTTGTTTCTTTGGATGTTACCTGCTTGCCCTTCTGCTTTTCTACCATGTGTGGAGTGGCCTGAGGTCCTCACCAGAGGCCAAAGAGCCACAACTGCCCAATCTTGGACTTTTGGCCTTCAGAACAGTGAGCTAAATAAATCTCTTCTCTTTATAAACTTCCCAGTGTCAGGCATTCCGTTAATGCAACTTAAAAATGCACTGAAACAGTCGTGTTCAATCAAGTGACATTAGCTACATGAAGCAGAGACTCCATGAGAAGGCTGACAGAGGCCAAGCGAGAATGAAGAGCCTGCAAAGGGGCACACAGGGCCATGGCTATGGCTCCCTGGTTTTTGTTACATGCAGAAAATTCTCTTCCCATTCTACTGCATACCAGCTACCCCCAGCAGTACTTTAAGAAAGGAGCACGTCAAGCCTTTCAAACGAAGTGACTCTTCAAAAGCTATTCTCTAGCCAACAGCAGTACTTGAGTCAAGGAATCCCAAAAGTTGCTCTGTTCTTGGCTCTGGTTGGCTAGCTTCCACTGTCCATTGGGCTGGTGCAGGGGAATCTCCCATTCTTCTTTCAGTGTCTCACCTGTGTCTTGGCCAGTTAGGAGATGGCTCCTTCCTTGTGTTCCCTGACCACCTCCCTGGGGCCCTAGGCCATGCACCTGGCTCTTTGCACAAATAGCTGCATTCTTTGTATATCTCTGCTCCATCTTTCCCACCAGGCCTTGCTTCTCTGCACCTCCTGGAACCTGCTCACCCTGGACCATGGCCAGCAGCATGGTCAGCATTCACAACCCTTGACTGCTGGATAAGAAAAGCAGATGGACAGGCAGTCCTTCCAAGAGATCTGTCTTTTTTGAGTCCCTCACATGCAACTTGCTGGAGGAGCCTCAGGAAAGTACCCTAGAAGGAGCTATCAAGAATCTCTCTTGGGGAAAAAAAAAAGAATCTCTCTTGGGAGATTTGCAAAATTAATAGAAGGGAAAGGATGTGCCTGGATGGCTGACTCCTTCAAGAGCCTGCCTGAAGGCTAGGACCAGATGATTTCTATCATGGGACTAGGTTTATATGGCTGTCTTCCCACCAGATTGAAAAGGACCTCTGGGGACAGCCTACCTCATGATACTCAGCATCATCAGTGCCTGACACAGTAGGTGCCCAAACTTGTTTGCTAAACAACCAACCAATCAAGGTCCCCCTCCACCTAGGTAGTCACCTTGTGTCTGCTCTCATATGATTAAAATCACTGCTCAGCCCCTCTGCCAATCATTTGACCTTGGGCAGGTTATTCTATGTGTTTGTCTCACTTGTCCTCAGACCCAGTCAGTGGATGGCATACAATTACAATAATAATCTTGCTCCAGTCACTTTATAAGAATGTTTTAAGAGCTTATGAAACAATCTCCATAAAAGTCATATTTACTACCAAGTGGGGTATCTCAGTCTTCTCACTCCCACCACATGAAAGCACATTTAGGAACTTGCCAACTGCTCTTCCCTTGGGCTGATTGTGAATCTGGGTTCACAGTCATTTTGCAAGGTCATGGAAGCAAAACCCAGAGCCTGAGTCAACTAACTAGCAGGCCCCAGTCTGAGGATTACAGATGCTTTCTAAGGAGGGGAGGACTAACCATCAGCAAAGAAAGAAATATAAGCTGGGCTCAGTGGCACATGCCTACAATCCCAGCGACTCAGGAGGCTGAAGCAGAAGGATTCTAAGTCCAAGGCCAACCTAGGAAACTTAGTGAGACCTTGTCTCAGAATAAAAATAAATTTTAGAAAAGGGGTAGGGACGTAGTTCAGTGGTAGAGCAGTAGAGCACCCATGGGTTCAATCCCCAGTACAGAAAGCAAAGGAGAGGAGAGGGGAGGGGAGGGGAGGGGAGAGGAGAGGAGAGGGGAGGGGAGGGGAGGGGAGAGGAGAGGAGAGGGGAGGGGAGGAGAGAGGAGAGGAGAGAGGATCACCAGCCAGATTAATCTCCAAACCTCACGGGTGCACCTATATCATTCAGCCCTAGAAAATCCACTGCCACTTATTAGATGAAATGAAATAGAGTGTGGCCAGAAGAGAGCAGGGTCTGAGCAAACAGAAGCCTTAGAGATGCAGTCTCATTTTATCTTCAACCCTCAAACACTTACAGTGGTTAAAACACAGACAGACACGAAAGGGCTCAGAAGCATCAAACAACAATCACTGCCACAGGGTCCAGAGTGTGGCACATCCTATCACACAGGACAGTAGGACATGCTCTGCTCCTGTCTTAAGGATCTCATCATCCTAAAGAAAATAGATAAACACAAGATTAACAGGAAATACTGCAAGCATAATAAAGAAAGATGAACAGTTAGGAGAATATCCTGACATTAGAAAGGTTTTTGTTGGTTGATTAAAAAAAAACAAAAACAAGGCCCCTAGAGATAAGCCTTTCCCCAAACCTATGAACAAAGACAAAAGTTTTTCCCTAAAGACACTGCTAGGCACATAGTAGATGATCAATAACTATGAGTGATTGAATAATGAGAGGTGGCTGCCTTAGTTAAAATAAAAGCAGGCAAAGTACCATGGCAAGTAGGAAAGATATGGATAAAGCTATATTAATAATAATTTAAGAGCTGGAGATATATTGGGCCGGGGATTTAGCTCAGTGGTTTCCTGCCTGCTGCGCAAGCGCAAGGACCTGAGTTCGACCCCCGGTACCAAAAAAAAAAAAAGAGCTGGAGATATAGCCCAATGGTAGAGCACTTGCCCAGCATGCATGAGGCCCTGGGTTCAATCCTCAGCACTACAAGAATAGTAGTAATTTTTCAAGTTAAAAAATGAAAGCTAAGAGGACCTTAGCAGTGATATGATCCAAACACTAACTTTTTAGGTGAGATGCGGGGGCCCATGCAGCATTAGCTTGTGGTGTCCTGATGCCTGTTATCACTTCAGCTCCACCATGCTGCCTAACATTAAACAATGCTTTTACTCAATTTTTTCCTCAAAGATGGCTATAGGAGTCCAGCCCAAGTGTGCCCTCTCTCCTTCTCCCCACCCCCCCGTCATGGCAGCCCTTTCCTATACTGCCAAATATAGAATTCATTAAGCACAATGAATTAAACTGTATCCTCCCAAATTTCACATGGCGAAATCCTGAATGCCAGTCCCTCAGACTACAACTGTATTCGGAGACACGGGCTTTTGAGAGGTGATTAAGTGAAAATTGGGGTCACTGGGGTGGGCCCTAATCTAATCTAATGGATGTCCTTTTTTTTTCTTCCACTTATGCTACTGGCAATTGAACCCAGGGCATTTACACTGGGCTACATGCCCAGATTTTTGAGACACGGTCTCACTAAACTGCACAGGCAGGACACGAATTTGTGATCCTCCCGCCTGATTTCCAGAGTGTTGGGATTACACATGTGCACACCACAATTGGCTACATGTCTTAAGGAACAATTTGGATACACAAGAGATACCAGGAAGGAACACCACGTGAAGAGTCAGTAAGAAGGTAGTACTCATAAGCCAAAGAGAGAGGCCTCAGAGAGAACTAAGTCTGCCAGCACCTTTTTTGAACTTTCAGCCTTCAAAAGTGTGAGAAAATAAACTGTTTCGTCCACTCAGCCAGTGGTAACTATGGGGCAGCCCTGGCAGACTAACACATTAATCCATCTCAAAATTGCAGGCAAGAAAACCAAGGAAATAATCACCATCACCAACAGATGTTTTCCTAAAGAAAAGACACCTGTTATGACCAGGGATGAGGAGTTAGTTAAGTATGACAGCGCTGCCCCAGGGAACTTGAAAATCATACCTGAATGATCGACAGCAAAGGACAATTTTGTAGGATTCCATTTTTTTTGGTACCAGGGATCAAACTCGGGACCTTCCACTTGCAAGGGAGGCACAGGAACCACTGAGCTAAATTCCCGGCCCCTGTAGGATTCCATTTTTACGAGATGCCTAGGATAGGCAAAGTCACAGAGACAAAAAGAATGGTGGCTTCCAGGAAGTGGGTAAAGAAGGAGTAGGGAGTTATTATATAACGAATGAAGTCTTCAGTATGGGAAGATTAAAAAAAAGCTCCAGAGATAGGCCTGGGTATGTAGATTGATGCTAGAGCATGTGTTTAACATGTGGTAGGCCCTGGGTCAATCCCAGAACCAAAACAAAAAAGTTCTAGAGCTAGATGGTGGTGATGGTTCACAACAATGTGATGTACTTAGTACCACTGAACTGCACACTTAAAAATGATTAAAATGGGACTGGAGATATAGCCCAATAGAGTAACTGCCCGGCATGCACACAACCCTGGATTTGATTCCTCAGCCCCACATATACATACACAAGATTAAAATGGTACATTTTGTATTATGTACCCTTTTAAATATATACATATAATTTCAATTAAAATAACTATTTTTTCAAGGAAAAAAAAAAAATCCCTCCTTGAAGCCAAACAGTTGTACATCATGCAGGGAAAACTCCAGCGAGCAGTCAGGTATGGTGGTGCATGCCTATAATCACAGTTTATAATCCCAGCACTATGAGTCTGAGATAGAAGGAGGATCCCAAGTTCAAGGACATTCTGGGTAATTTAGGTGGGACCTTGTCTCAAACCCTACCCACACACACACACTCCAGTGAGGCTAGTTTAATGCACCCGCCACCTCCTGAGCCTTGATTCAAAAAGCAGCAATCTGAGACAAAACTCAGACTTATTATTTGATAACCTGACAATGCCTCCAAGATATCCATTTACTTACTGTGAACATGGATCCCTTTCAAACCAGAAGAATGAGCTGTAGCAGGGACCCTGTGCTTCTGGGTCTTCTCTCAAGTGGGCTTGAGCATACTGCTTGCCAGGACTCTGTCCTTGTGGGGGCACCAGTCAAATACATAGGCCCTCCCAGCCACAGAACTCCAGGAAGGAAAGGATGTGGATCCTCAAGCCAGAAGCAATAAGTTAGGCAAGAGGGAGTCAAGGAGCAGGCACATTCCCTAGACACACTCAAATTAACAGCACCCCTAGCTTCTTCTTTAATGGAATGTTCCAGAATGCTTCATTCTGTTCCCAAAACATCAGCTTTCCCAAACAAGAGAACCCTTGTAAAAATTTGATCTAGACTATTTTTATTCTCTTGGATCTATCCACTTGGTCTCTGTTCATCACTGAATACAGAGGTGGCCACAAGAATCTAAAGAGGTGATGCCGGGGCCAATGTGAGGTCTGGGTGATTTTTGATGGCCTCACAATTGCTCACTCAAACTGGCTACCTATCCAGTCAATCACCCAAGTGAAAAACAAAGTAGTAACCATTCTGGCACCACCACGTCCCTGGAATCCAAATGGCAAATAAAGCTGCTCAAAAAAAGGTAAAAACACAGGACAGACAGCAACTCACCTAAGAGGCTACTAGGAAACACAAGATCTAAGAATCAGGCTGTAGCTCAATGAAAGAGCACGTTTAGTATTCGCAAAGCCCTAGGTTAAATTACGCACATGCACACACACCCCCACCCACACACCCCCACCCACCCACCCCATATATGCAAAAGGGTTGAAGGAGACACAGGGCTAGAGGAATGAATCACAAATTCCTCTTACCTAAAAAAAGGACCTTCTGCCTCCTGAAATGCCTTGCCAAAGTTCACTGAAAAGAGAGATAAAGTACACTGATAGAAGAGGAAGGGGCAGATACAGTCAATAGGATGCTTACTTCCCAGGGACCTGTGAAAAGAAGGGACCTTCCTGTATAAGCCATGTGGAAAGCTCTGACACAGGAGACCTGGAAATGTATCACTTACTTCTGTCTTCAAAAAGCACCCCATGCACAATATGACATGGATGAGCCCTGAGAACATTAATCATATTCAGCGAAATTAGCTAGTTACAAAAAGAAAAAAGTATGATTCCACTGACATGAGGTACTTAGAGCCATCAAATTCATAGAGACAAAAAAGAATAGCAGCTTCCAGGTCCAGGGGCAGGGAACAGAAGTTTAATGAAGATAGAGTTTCAGGTTGGGGAGGATGAAGAAGCTCTTATAGATGGAGGAGATGGTCACACAACAATGTGAATGTGGTCAATACCATAGAACTGAGTGCTTAAAAATGGTTTCAATGAGTTAAGAAGTCTTTTGTGTATTTCACCAAAAAAACTTTAGTTAAAATGGTAGATTTTGTTTTATCATTAAAAACTACACACATGCACAGTCCAATCACAGAGGGTGAGCATGGGTGGCCCTGAGCCTTTTAGATAGTTCTCAGAGAGCTACTGCCCCAACCTTCAGCTACTGAACTCCTAATGAGCCAAGGAAGCCCACTGCCCTCTAAGCACGTTACATGTATATATACTTCTCTCTCTTTAACTTCTAAGCTTCTAAGGACTACATTCTCTCCTCTGTGGCCCATACAGTACCATGGGGAGGGCTTGCACAGGGCAGGACTCATGGCCATCTGTTACCACCTGAGAGGTGGGCCCTAGGTGCATAGAGCTGGAGGGACACTTGGACCAATCCAGTCATGCTTTTCAGGTAGAAGTGTGGGGCAGCAGGAAGACTACAGGGCCACTATGTGCCAGAAGGAATGGGGTTTGCTGGGCATGGTGCCACACACCTGTAATCCAGCACTCAGGAGGCTGAAGCAGGAGGATTGCTGTGAGTTTGAGGCCAGCCTGGGCTACATAGTGAGCCTAAGGCCAGCCTGAACTACCATACTCAGACCCTGCCTCAAAAAAAAAGAAAGAGAGGATCCCAGCTACGCCACTTCCTGGTTGCATCCTTACCTGTAAATGGGCAGCCCCACCACCAGGTAAAGAAAAGAGCTCATGAGGGGCCCTACAAGAAGCACCTGGTAGGGGCTGGGGATTTAGCTCAGTGGTTCCGCCACCTGCCTTGCAAGCGGAAGGACCCAAGTTCGATCCCTGGTACCCCCCCAAAAAAAGAAGCACCTGGCATCATGCTTGGCATAGAACAAAGTATGACGGTTTCAGCTCCTTCCCTTGATCACCAGCAGCCCTCAACTCAGAAATCTGAGTGCACACTCATACAAAGGGATTTTGAAGTTATTAGAGCCAGGCCACCATGTCTGCCACTGCAGAACATCAGGGTAACTTCTGCCCTCTCCCACACTGTAATTTTCCTCATTATTCCTTTCAAGGCCAGCAGGCCCCACAGCCATCTAAAGAACATCAGTAAACAGTCCAGACAGACAGATGGCTGAGCCGGTGCAGGATCCCTCTTTCCCTACCAGCCACACACAGCCACACGTCAGAGGAGACTGCTGGGAACAGAGTGTAAAGGTTTTGGGGACTAAAACAATAAGAATTTTAAAGCCTAGAAGGAGCCAAACCCACAGGATACCATGAGAGAACCCTAAGGCAAACTATAGACTGGGGGTGATAATGAGGTAACAATGTAGATTCATGACTGTTACCAATGTGCCCAGATGATGGGGCATATTTATAATGGATGAGGTGGGGGCAGGGAAAACGCGTGTACACATTTGCTGTTAACCTAAAAGTTCTCTAAAAAACTGTCATAACTAACCAAGCAAGGTAGTACCTGCCTGTAATGCCAACACTCTGGGAGGCTGAGGCAGGAAGATGGCAAGTTTGAGCCTCGCCTGGGCAACAAAGCAACTGGTGAGACCCTGTCTCAAAATAAAAAAAAGAAAAAGGGGCTGAGGATATAGGTCAGTGGAAAGGCCCTGGGTTCAGTTCTCAGCACCAGCCCCATCAAAAAAACAAACAAGCCAGGGATTTAGCTCAGTGGTTTCACCGCCTGCTGCCCAAGCTCAAGGACGGGAGTTTGATCCCTAGTACCAAAAAAACAAAAAACAAAATCAGAAATTGAGAAAAATACTGCAGTCTCTTTAAACGATACTGTTTTAAGGTCCTTTTTTTTTTAGACAGTATCTCGTCTTGCTATGCAGTTCAGGGTGGTCTCAAACTCTCAGTGATCCTCCTGCCTCAATCTTCTGAGTCCTGGGATTACAAGCCTATGCAACCACATCCGGCTGTTTTAAGGTTCTTAAACACTACAAATATCTGAAGGAAAAAATAAAACCTAGTAAGAGAGAATACATAAGACCTTGAAGATATTCAGAGAAGGATCCAAGAAGTTATAAAAATTGTAAAATTAACTTCTCAGCTATTTCTTAGAGCCTATCCCATGCCTCTCCTCCTGGGCCTCACTTCCTTCTAGTTCTTACTTTCACCTCTTCTGACTTGCCTAAAAGCCTGATAATGGTGGGCAACATGGCCAGGTACAATACAAGAGCTACAGGAAAGGCCAGGCTCAACTTTCTGCAAATGCAGAATTCCCTGCTAGCAAGAAAGTACCACTTCAGACTGCAGGTCTTCAGAAAACTACTTATTTTCTTCCTTTATTAGTAATGTACTCCTGTACTAAAGTGCTGAGGACCAGTTCAAGCTGGTTCTCCCAGCCGACAGCTGGCAGGACACAGGCGGGTGCCCAGTAACCACAGGGCAATCCTCCAGACCCCAAAGGCGCTGATGTGCCTGCAAAGCAAGCTTCTGAATACTACAGCTTCTCATCCTGCCACTAAGGAGTTAGGGAATGCAGCTGGGCCAGGCCGCAGGTCCCAGTCACACACCACAGCCAACCCCAGCTGCAAATGGCAAATCAGCAACTGGAAGTACCTAAAACAAACATGACAGAGGGCTGAGCACAAAAAAGCAGCTCCACAGAGCCAAAAATAGCCTCACTTGTTTCAAGAGGATTCTAACAAACCAAGCATAAGCAACTCCATCAGCAGAAAAAGAAAAAATCCATGAAGCAGTAAACCAGATCAGACCAACTGGGACCAGAAATTTAAGAGATTCCCAAGAGCCTCACAGACTCCCACCCCACCCAAGCCCACCAGCCTACCACCCTCCTCTTACCCCAGAACCTGGTTCCAAACACTTCATGGCCTCTAAATACAACCCAAAAGTTATTGTACAGTACAATAGGCTTAATCTTAGGGCTGGGGTCAGACCACAGATTGGGGGCTTAAAATAAGCACCTGTAGGTACTCATCCTTGGGTAGATCAAGAGACAAGAGCACAATGAAGGATCAGAAAGTGGGATAGGTTAACATGCACAGAGGATCCTGTAGGTAATAATGGGCGACAGCTCCCATCAAAGCCAGGCAGATCAAAACATGTGTGGCTCTGCTTCAGCCCCAGATAAAATCTTCATCTGATTGATTTTCAGGGGCCCACTGAGTCAGAACTAGCTGTCACCTCACTTCCTTCTAATTCCGATCTTCACCTGACTTGCCAACAAGCAAACGTGACACTTCCACGGCCTGGAAGCAGCTAACACATCTTGGGTTCCCCAAACATGTCATACAACCTCTCTAGGAAGAGACGATGCAGTGGAGGGAATGTCCAAAACCCAGACCAGTCTCCACTGAAAGGATCTGATCTAGGTGGCAAAGATGACTCCAGCTTTATACCACCTTCACTTACCATCATAGAGAGAGATCATAGATCCCTCCTGATACATGTACTCTTACAAGCAGTACAGGGCTGTACAATCAAAGGAACAAGCCACCTGCCATCCATCTTACCAACCCTCCCAACAAAATCCCATTCCAAACACAGAATCTGCACTCAGGAAAAAGGGGTTAGCTCAGGTGCAAGATCAGCCACAAAGGCACTTGAAAAATCATTCAAAGAAGTATCTACCCATTTCTTCCTCAGAAACTTCCTTTGGTATTCTCTAACCCTTAAGAGTTTCCTGCGCAGGTGCAGGTGTACTCACCCAAAGTGGCTTCAGGTACCCACCTGTGTCTCCATGGAAGGTGCTGTCCCCATCACTGGGCCAAATCTGCCCAGTCTTTCGGACACCTACAATGGTAGCCTCAGACACCACGACCTGGCACTGCCGCTGCCGCTTCTGGCACTGCGGGGTTGGGGGACTACTGCTGTCAAAGGACTGCTGGGAGTTCTGTGAGGGTGAGCGGCTCTTGTCCCGGAACATACGGTAGGTGGTGGGGCTTGGGGACACTCGGCTGGACTGTCCAGAAGAGAAGTCTTCCTCGCTGGAAGTGAGGTTCTCATTGGAGCTGCAGTCCGGGGTGTAGCCACCTCCGCTGTCCTCAAAGCTTCGGGGGGAGTAGGACCTGCGGGGCCAAGTGAGACGCTTCTCCTGCTCTGAGGTGCTCTGGCTGCGCAGGAGTGGGCCCTTGCCCTCCCCTTCCACCATCATGCCCCCAACATAGATGCTCTGGTACGGCTGGTACTCCAGAGGCGGCCAAGGGGCCCTGCTGCTACCATTGGCACTGATCAGGTTGTCCTTCAGGAAGCGGGGGTTCAACTCTGCATCCTCGAAGTCACCGTCGATGCCACAGCTGCTCTCCGAGGAGCGCCCACGGTAATGGGGCCTGGACGCATCCCCCTGAGCAGATCCGGCACTTTGCTGGGATTTCTTGCGCTCCATTTGCATGGCCTGGCTGCCCAGGGAACTGATCCGGTCCGACACCTCTTTGTCGTTGACCTTCACCAGGCCGCGCTCGTGGTGAAACTCGACGTTCACATAGAACGGCTTTTCAGGGTCCAGGGCCCCAGGCTGGCCTTGGCCCTTGCGGATCCTCTCGAAGTTGGACCTGAGCGCCGCTACGCTGGTTGGGGGCCCTCGGTCGTCTCGGTCCGTGGGTGCGGCGGCCCCAGGCCTGCGGGCAGTCGCCGGCCTGGCCTTACCTGGGGACCCTTCTCCGTCCGGACGGGCCTCGGGCTCCTCAACCGGCTGTGGATCAGTGCCGTCGGCGGGCGGGGGCGGCGGGCGCGGCGCGGGCGAACGAGGCTCGGCGGCGGCGGCAGCGTCGTCCGGGGGCTGCGCCGCGCGCCGGAAGCCCCAACGCTGCCGGTCGTAGCTCTTCTTCTCCTTGGCTAGCAGCGTCTGCAGGTAGATCATGCGGAAGCGCTCCTGGTTCACCTCCTGCTCCAGGCGCCGAATGGAGGCCTTGCAACGCTCCAGCTCCTGCTCGATGTCACCCACCGAGCGCAGCTCCATGCGCGGTGGCTCCGAGTCCGGGAACTGAGCCTTCCATGCCTCCGCGAAGCCCACAGGGTCCACCATGGCGCGGCCGGTCTCACCTGCGCCGCCGGGCTGCGCGCGGGGCCCGCCTCAGTGGCGGTGCGGCGACCCCGCCAGGCCCGGCCCAGGACGCAGGGCGGCCCCCATAGCCCCGCGCGGCGGCGGCGGCGGCGGCGGCGGCGGCGGCTGCGAACAATGCCCGCCCCCTCCCGGGCGGCAGGTGAGGCGGGTGGCTCGGCTACCCCGGGCGGCCAGGGGCAGGGGGCGGGACGCCCGCGTGGGGGCGGGGCCCGCGGAGGGGGCGGGGCCCTCGGGGCGAGGGGCTGCGCACGCCGCTATTGTGTGCGGGGCTCCTTGGCGCGGGGAGCTGCGGGACGGACGCTGCCCTCGGTCGGGCAGCTGCTCGCTATTGGCAGCGGACCGCGCGCTTCTCCCTCTCTTTCCCGCGCTGCCCGAGCGTGGACATCGTCGCTGCCTCCTCCGCGGGCGCCACGCCAGCCCCGGCCCACTCTCGCCGCACTCCCGCCCGGCCCGCACTCGGCGCCGCAGGAAGGGGAGGTCCGGGGGGCGGTGGCCGCGGTTTGGCTGACGGAGCCGGACGCGCCTCTTAAAGGGGCCGCGCCCCAGGAGCCGGGCTGAGGGCATCTTGGGAAGAGGGGCCATAGGCTGGACCCCACCATCACCACCACCACCACCAAGCCGATGTCCTCTCTACTCCATACGCTGGGGGAAACCTAGACCCCGATTGCAGCCAACCTGGCTGTTCCCCTCTTATTTCGTAAAAAGGACAGCTGGTTCACTGGTTCTGAGATACCCTGCCAAAGGAGGTCCTGGGTCAGTTGTGCACACCTGGAACAAGAATAACTGGTTTATTTCCCCACAGCCCTGCCACTCACCTGTATCCAGAGAGGTGCCGAACAGAATTGGTCACCCAGAGAGACACAGGGCTAGGCTCGGTCTCCGATGCCAGTAGCCCGGGTGCCAGTAAGCCTCCAGTGCTGTGAGCCTGGGGTGGGTGATAAAGCAGCAGTTCCCACACTGGACTGCCACGGAGACACCTTCCACAGGATAATAATTGGGAATTTCCTCCCCAGGTCACTCAGCACCACATTTCCTTTGCAGTGTCCTAGGCATCCTGGGCTGTATTGTCTGGCCACCTTGCTTCCCCTGAGCTCAAGAAGTCTTTGATGGTTCTCCAGGGAAGCCCAGAGAGCTGCAACTCAGAGCAGAGCTATTCTCCGTAGGGAATCTGAGGAGTACAAAATGAACACAGCCAAACCAGACTGCTGAGTGAAGGGATAAGAAAACAGAATTTGACAACCAAAGAACTGGACTCGAGTACTGACCATCTCTGAGATACCTCAGTTTCTTGAACGTTTAAATGAGAACAAGAATATCTGCTTTCAGAAGCTGTTTTTCCTACGTGAATATGAGGGGTTATCATGCCTTGCCCCAAGTTCCAGTACCACTGAAAGTGGATGCCCTGACATTCAGTCTGGAGCAGCCGAACTCAGGGCTAGCACCCAGGCTGGCCTGGTTCCAATTCAGGTCTCCCTCATGCACACTTGTGCTGTGTGACCTTGTCAATTCTTCCCCTATCTGGGCCTCACTTCTGTCCTCATCTGTAAAGTGTTGTGAGCACGACATGGGTGGGTAAAGTGCGTGGATGGTCTAAGCAAAACACATCTGAATGTTTGGCCTGTGGGTTTCCATCTGTGATTGCCTGTTAAGGTTGACGCTGCTGAAGAACCCTTGAAGACCAGCTTGGAGACTCTGTGGCATTTGCACAGCTCACTGCCACCCTCTGCAGGACGCTCTGATCTCCTGCGCTGCATGTTCCCTCTCCCAGCAGACCTCATTTCATAAACTGGCTCAATTTGCAGAGGATGAAACTGCGATGAGGTAACCTGACTTTGGGGCTGGTGGAACAGAGAAGGGCAGGGATTCCAGCAGTGCAATAATGAACAATGTTCTCATCTTAAGCAGCCTCTCCTTTAAAGTGGGTATTATAAATCCTGACCAGGGCTGGGGATGTAACTCAGTGGTAGAGCACTTGCCTACCATGTGTAAAGCCCATGGTTAGTGCTGAAGATCTAACCACACACAAAAAATTAATCCTGGCCATGATCAATATCAGCTGCCCTTTCCAAATGATCTGATCAAGTCACCTAATGAGTGGGCCAGGCAAGATGATAACCCAGGCCTCCTTCCCTAGCTATCAGCAAAAGGAATCCCCCCAAGGACAAAGTGCTTTTGTTCCTTTGTTGACTGGGTTCCTTAGTTTTTCATTTGTTTGTTTGTTTGTTTTTAGTACTGGGGATTCAACTCAGGACCTCGAGCTTGCCAGGCAGGTGCTGCACTGCTGGGCTATATCCCTGGCCCCACATCTCTCAGTTTCTAAGAGCTCATCAGGGCTCATATGATCATTAAATGCCTGGGAAAGAAAGGAGTACTTTTGTGGAGGGTGGGTTTCATTTACCAATAAGATGTCCCTTTCTCTGGTTCTCAGGCCCCAGCTCAGCTCCATCTTATTTATTCATTTATTTAGTTTGAGACAGGGTCTCCTTGTGTTGCCCAGGCTGCCTTTGAACGCCTGAAAGGATCCTCCTGCTTCACCTCGTGAATAGCCAAGGCTTTAGCCAGTGCCTGGTTTTTAATATTTTATACACAAGCAAATTCATTTCATAAGCTCTGAGCTGTGTAGTTTGGATTTTCAGGCTCCATTCTCTTGGCATAGTGAATGGTTTATTGGGCACAAGCTACGTATTCAAATAGTGGCTTTTTCCCACTGGTCCTCTTCTGGCCCCAAGGACACTCCATCCATGGGACTTCCCTGAAAGTGCTCCCACCCTGGGCCTCTGGTCTTTTTCTTTTCTTTTCTTTTTCTTTTCTTTCTTTCTTTTTTTTTTTTTGGTACCAGGGATTGAACTCAGGACCTTGCGCTTGCAAGGCAGGCAGGCGCTAGAACCACTGAGCTAAATCCCTGGCCCACCTCTGGTCTTTTTCTGCAGACCTGCCTAGCTAGCTGACTTGCTTGTTTTCTTTCCTTCCTTGCAGAACTTTTTTATCATCCATCCCTCCTAAGGGGGAGCAAGGAGGGAGGAGATACGCGGGGTCTAGACATACTTAACACCCTGTAACTCTTTATTTGGTATCTGTCCCAAATGGCCTGTGGGGACATTAGCTAGATCTAAACTCTGCAAAGATGCAGTCCATTTGTTTTATTTCTCTGTGTCTCTAAGTGCTCAGCATGAGTATGGTCAGTGGAGAGCACAGCCCAAGGAGAGATGCACATGTGTGTAAATGATAAGCAGCCAGTGTTGGGCCAGAGCAGAGATGTATGTGTCCTCAGGGAATCCAGGAGGAGGCAGAGGTCTGGGGAAGGCTTCCCTGAGCAGGTGACATGTGGGCTGGTGCTATGTGAAAGAAACAGATAGGCAAAGACCAGGAGACTTCATATTGTTGGTGTGTTTGAGGAACAGCCAGGTTAGAATGTGAGGCTGGTGTGGGCAGTAGGAGGTGAGCTCAGAGGTAAGATAAGACAGGGCCTTCCAGCCTGTAAGAAGTTTAGGTTTCACTCTAAATGCAAAAGATTCTTAAAAGATTCTAAGCCTGGACTGTCCGATAGAACTCACAATGGGCATATTCTATAATCTTCATGAACAATTCAGCAACCATTAGCTTTCCCATATGATTACTAATTGTGGCTTTTTCTACTAAAGAATTGAATTTTTAGTTTAACTTTAATGACTTTAGAATGAAATGGTTATAGTGGCTGCCATAGTAGACCACCCTGTATGACTTGCTCAAATCTGTTGGGTGGAGAGTTGGGGAGGTGGGAGGTGGGAGCAGGGTGAGCAGTCCAGGTCTATGGCAATTGGCCAGGTGGGGGATGTTGGTGATCAGGACTGTGGTAACAGTAAGGTGACTAAGAGAGTTAGATTGCAGGACCGTTCTGGAAATAGAGTCATAGGACTTGCAGATGGGAATGAGGGAGGGCCAGCCATGGGGCTAACAATGGAATGCTGTCTGACACGAGCAAGCAGAGCTGCCCATGTGAGGCTTCAGGAGCCCATGGCCCATCCACAGGGAGGAGTCAGGTGGACAGAGGGTGAGTCTGCAGGAACATTCAAGACCACAGGTAGAAATTGGAGTGTAATCAGTGAACAGCTGGTGTTTGTAGCCACAGGGCTGAAGACTCTTCTCCTCGTTGAATGAGGCCCTGGGTTTAATTCTACTGTATGGGATGGAGGGTGCAGAGGAAAAGAAAAGAAATAAACTTTTGTTGTTTATAAGCCAGCCAGGCTATGGTATTTTGTTATAGCAGCCCAAATGGACTAAACAAGACAATATACTTGTTTGAGTCCACTTTTAGTTTTTTTGGGCACGCATATCTAGGAGTGGAATTTCTGGATCCATATGGCAGTTCCATCTCTCACTTTTTGAAGAACTGCACAGGTGAGTTTTTTTTCTAATTCACCCAAAGGTGCCAGGTGAGTGGGCACAGTGAGAATCTCACAGTCTTCAGGATTCCCATGTACCCAGCCTTTGACAGGTGCTCAGCCTGGGGCTTCACAGAGATAAATTCTTTCCATCTTCACAGCCATTATTCCAGTGAGGATCAGGTAAGGAGCTCAGGTAAGGGGGCGATCACCCCATCACACAGCAGTAAATGAGAGCCCTAGTCTGCCTATGTCCCAAATCAGTGTTCTTTTTTTTTTGGTACCAGGGATCAAAGTCGGGTCTTTGTGCTTGCACGGCAGGTGGTGAAACCATTGAGCTAAATCCCCGGCCCCCAAATCAGTGTTCTTGACCAGTGTACTATCAGGCAGATGATCAGATGAGCATTAGGAAGTTGGAAGTCTTTCTGCCCTAAGACCTACTTAAGGGTGACTGAAAAATGCCTTTTCTTTCTCCTTCCCTGTCCTATCTCTAGCCTCATCTCCCTCTGAGCTGGAGGCTAGAGGAAGCATGCTTCAAGCAGATGTGAGCATATGAACCCCCTCCCAATCCAACGCCTGTCATTTATCATCTGTCATCTGACAGTCCAGGGAGCCAGGGGAAAGATCAGAAAACAGGTCATCCATATAGCTGTTCTCCAGCCCTGCCCACTTGCAATGCACTGGACAATGCCTGGGTAGGGCAACTCCTCCAGGCCTGCTGACCCCTGAACATCTGTAAGACATCCTTGCCAGTGAGAAATGAGCAGTTCTGAATGAGCAGGGCTGTGGGTCCCTCCTCCCAAGCCTGGAGCCTGAGGCTTATAAGCTCCTATTTGTGACTCCACCTACCTTCTGCAGAATCATTTATTGATGAGGCCCCTGCAGCCAATATGATCCCCGTCAAGCTTCCTGAGTGCTATTTCCAGCCTTTGCAGCAAGAGGAGGAGCTGAGACGAGATGCAATGAGCTTGTTTCTAATGGTATAGCCAGTGAGATGATCCAGGCTCCAGCTTCCAGGGGTGAGAGGCCCACAGCACCCTCAGGGAAGGGGTTCCCTCCAAGTGCAGGGGAAGGAGCCTGAGGCCTGCTTTGCCTCTCAGCCCACCCACCATATGTTCTAGAAGACTAGGGGTGAGGAAGCTGAGTGAAAGGCCTGGCCAGGGGCAGAAGCTCTGCACCTGCCTGGGACACAGACTCAGACAGGTGGCTGGTGGCCCTGAATGCTGGGAAGGCATCTGGATGAGGGGGAGGAGGCTGGGAAGGATCTGTGTTGCCTGGAAGGAGGTGGTGTGACAGTCACAGTTCCCATCTGTCCATCAACTTCCCTCAGGGGAAGGCCAGACATATGGAAGGTGATATGGGGAGACCACAGCAGATGGCAGAGGAGCCTGGGAGCTGCCAGAAGGGGGTCCTATCTCAGGGTACTGCTTGAAGCCATGGGCTTCTTGGATGGGGCCCAGGGCCCACCCATACTCACATCTTGGCCAGAAGAGGAGGGACCCCTCTCAGAGTTATGTGTTTCCTCTGAAAGTCTGACCTCCCATGCCCTGGACCTCTGTTACCGCTATGAGCATTGGCCAGAGCTGCCTCCTTATCCCACCTTGCACCTGTGTGGCCCAGAGGTCATGTCCCTCCCTGACCCTCAGCTCACCTGTGAAATGTGGCACCCGCGGTGCAGGCTGTGGGAGGAATAAATGAAAAAATGCAGAGACCACCCTGGGGGGCTCTAAGAAGACACGAATGAGGGAGAATTAGTGAGTGAATGGTGACCATGTGAATTTAACCAATACACCTCTATATTAACTCAATACACTTCTATAATTTAACCAATACACCTCTATAACCTAGATGATTGGTTATCTCAGGTCTCCTGGTAAAGCCACCCTGGGCCTCTCTGTAGAGTGAGGTTCATCTGGGAGCGGATCTCACCCATCCCCCAGGCTAAAGTATGAGCTGGAATGATCCCAGTGGCCTTCCCTTCACTCCAGAGGCCCGAAGCTGAGCTGGGGAGGACAGAGCAGGCAGGCACCCCAGACACAAGACTCAAAGAGGCCGAGAGTGAGGACCCTTCTCTGGTCACTGTAGAGTCTGCAGGGCTGGGGGACAGCCTGACACCAAAGGGAAACAGGGAGCAGGCTGTGATAGGGGAAGGCATCGTTGGCTGGTGGACCCTGAAGACAGCTAGGTGTGGTTGAGCCAGTGCAAGTACATCCTGGTCCATTTTATTTTTATTTTTAAATTTTATTTATTTAGCAGTACTGTACTGAGGCTAGTAATCCCTGTTCTAGTGGCAATCTTGGATGGCCCTGGATGGAAACACCTGATTGGGGCACACATGTAAGGGTCACAGAGTCCCAAGGGTAATGCCACCTAGAGTGTGATCTGAAGCTTAGGTGGGGCAGAGGCAGAGGAGGGACCAAGAATGTGGAGAAGGTGTCAGACCTATCTTATCTTTTCAGCTCTTGGTTTCTTCATCTGTAAGACAAATAGGTGGATGGACAGATAGGTGATGAGCAAAGGAGCTAAGGGAACCAGGGAAGAGGGAAAAGATGCTTCTGAAGAACTTGGATGTGGTTACTTACTGTACCTTGGTACCAGGGGCTGCTTCGCTTGGACCTTCAGGACAAGACTTACAGGTTCTCTTCCCCAGAAATCTGCTGTGGAATGTTGAGATGCTTGAAGAGAATGTCTTTGTATCAAAGGAAAAGGGTAGGAACTACACTGAAGTGATTCTGAGATGATGCTTGCTGTGTTTTGGGTTTTTTTTCTTCAGTGCTGGGGATCAAACCCAGGGCCTCACATATGCTAGACAAGCATTCTGCCACTGAACTATGCACCCTTATTTGATATAGTTTGAATGCCCCCCTCCAAAACACAATGTTGAAATTTAATCCCCAATGCAAATGTTGGGAAGTGTAGTCTACTAAGAGGTGTTTAGACTTCACAAATACGTTAATGTAATTTATCACAAGACTGGTTTGTTAAAAAGATTGAGTTCAAGTCCCCTCTTGACCTTACTCTGGTGCATCTGCTATGATATGATGTGGCATGAAGGCCCTTGCCAAATGATACCATCTTCTTTGACTTCTCAGCCACCAGAACCATGAGCTAAATAAACTTCTGTTTATAATTTATCTGGTCTGTGGGTCTCAGTTGTAGCAGCACAAATACACCAAGACAACACTGTTAACTGTCTGGGAAACGAGTCCCTTGCTTTTCCCTGATGCACATAGTCTCCCATCCTTCTGGGTCAAATATTGAAATTGAAGATATCATTACTGTCAGACAGGGGCTGCAGGAACTGGCTGGCATACCACAGTGGGGAATATGAGAGTTTAATAAAGTACCATTTACAGAAGTTCAGGTGTACATGAAACACTGGGTGTCCAGCTTAGGAGCTGGTAACAGCAGGACAGCATATTCCCCTCTACCACCACTATCCTGGGGAGTGGGGAAGGGGAGGGAGCCAGGCCATCTTGGCTGGTCATTTCCATTCTGTTTGCACCCGACAAACTTGGTCCTCCCTAATGCACCCCCAGTGTGCTCCCTCCCCCATAGTGGACCAGGCCAGGAGGACCTCCTGTGGGAATCCTGAGTGTACACTATCATTACAAAGATGGCTATTGCAGCACCATCAGTAAAAGCTAACTGCTGAACACAAACTAAGTGACCTGTATATGGGGCCAGTTAGGTGAAATTGTCTACACTAAAGAAAGCTGAGTGGCTGCTGAAGGAATGAGGAGGCTGTGTGCATCTGCAGTAAGGAAGCCCAGGTGGTCCATGGGGAAGGTAGCCTGTTAGGCAGCATGTACAACACAAAGTCACTCTGGGGAAATAAGCTAACAAATGTAGGGCCAGGGATTTAGCTCAGTGGCACTGCACCTGCCTTGCAAGTGCAAGGTCCTGAGTTCAATCCCTGGTACCGAAAAACAAAACAAAACAAATGTGGTTTGCACACAGGTAAACATATCCCAGAAGGAACTGTACCAACTATTGATCACGTTTATGTTTGGCATGTGACCAACCAGAGGTGGTATTTCTAATCTGTATTTTATATACTTTGTACTCTTGTTTTACACTAAGTACACAATTCCTTTAAAAGCAATTTATGTAAAGAAGTGATATATATGAGCTAAAAATACAGCAAAGGAATAATTAACAGAAGAACATGCCGGTGTTCTTGTCTGATACTTGGCAGTTGCTATGATTCAGTGAACATTCATGGTGCACAACTGGTGTGCTAGGCATTAGGAGAGGGTGCTGACTGGCATAGGCTGCCTGAAAAATGCTCACCATCCCTGAGAAACAAGGATGCTGGATGTACCCACCTACCTATGGGAAGAGGGTGGGGATGACAGGGCAGAGACTCATGGCCACAGCAGCAGGGGGCAGCGAATAGCAGTGATGAGGGGTCAGGGAGGACCTCCTGGAGGAGCAACACAAGGGGCAGAAAGGAGGGCAGACCCTCTGGGCAGAGAGCTAGGTAGGGAGGATATCCCTGCCTGCACTGGCTGTGCAGGAGGAATGGTGGAGTCAGGAACATGCTAGACTCTGAAGGGTTTCCAAAGTCCTGCAGAGGTGTGTGGACACCATTACACAAGTCCTAAGAAATATGCAAGCCAGTGGGAGAGAAGACTGGAGAGGCAATAGTACACACTGGCATGGGTCACAGTAGGGCAGTGCCAAGGTAAGGGGGTGTACAATGATTCATCCAAGGGGTGGCCATGCAATCTTCATCTCACAGCATGGCCAGGAAAATTTATCCTCCAGATGGGTCAGAGGCACAAGTGACTGGTTCAGCCCTTCCTTACCCTCCAACCTTGAGCGCAAGGCTATGAGGAGCTCAGAGATGCGAGAGAGGGTCGCCTGGTCAGAAGGGGACCAAGAGAACTTCTTGTCCTTTGCCCTTGGAAGATGCAGGGCTGCCCAGGGAACCTGGAAGTCTGTGGCAGAGGGGAAGTGGACAGGAGGCCTCAAGCTCTGAGGCCCAGAACTGCATGTCCTGTTGATAACAGAAAATTTCCAGGTGGGACAGCAGATGGGCTTTCCCTCACAGGCCAACTTTGACAGGTCCTGGTTGCCTGAAACATTGTGATGAGAAGGATTCTGAAGCCACATCCAGGATTGCTGGGAAACAGTGCCATGGTGAGGGATGTGGGCCACTGCAGAAGTGTCCTGAGGCCTTTCAAAGCCATGGGTGACTGAATGATGAGTGCAGAAGGGACTGGCCTTTCAGATCACTTCGGTGTCCCCACTAGCAGGCTGTATGGATCCCTGAGCAGGCAATGTAAGGTGCATCAGCATCCAGTTATCTTACTGCTAAAGAAAAGTAGCTGAGCCCTGGGTACACAGGCCCTCCAGATCTTGAGGGAGACAGGCTCCATGTTACCCCTCCATAGTCACAGAAGCCTATGCCCATGCATGTACAGGAAGTGGGGGACCTCTGGTGCCAGTCCAGCTAACAGCAGCCTAGGCTAAAAGGCCTCTTGCTTTCCTGGGTCTCGGATGAATTTCCCTCCATTCCTGTAAAGAGAAAAATAAGGTGGCATCAGTTAAGCATCCTGAAGCTGTCACTGGTCAGGGGCCATCCCTATCCTGACAGGCACAGCCCTAAGCTTGAGCTCCCAGGCCTATCATATGATAGGCCTAGATAACCTGGCACAGGATGAGAGACCCAGAGGATATTCTGCATGGTAGAACATTGTGGACAAAAGCCCAGGCTAGCAGAGGCAGAGCCAGGTCTTTCTGTGGAGCCTGGGATGCCCAGCCTGGCCCACAAGGCGGCTGTATGGAGGACAGGGAGGGCCAAGGAAGGTGTCTGAGCTGGCAGGTGGAGTCAGGGAGGGTACAGACCTGTACAACCCACAGAAGAGGATCCAAAGAGGGCAACAAGTTAAAGAAATGGCAGGGTCTGGGGTGACAGGAGGATGGAAGATGTGGATTCTGGTCTCCAGTCTTTCCCCAGCCCATGCAGCCATGCCTGTACGCACGGATAAGGTCTCCATCGCCGACCTGGGGCTGGGTGCTGTTCCTCTTCTCCAGGTCCTGCAGTACTGACTGCTCAAACGCCAGGGCAGCAACACGGCTGAAGAATGCCTTCACATTCTCTCCTGGGGACCCACAAGATAGCTGTGACCCCAGCTGCACCTCTAGACACATTTAGGTGCCAGAACCAGGGCAGCCCACCCTCAGGCTGGAGTGTGGCTCCTTCTAGAGCATCTTTGAGAGTAACGCCGACATGTGAGGGTGCAGCCTTACCCACCCACAGGAGCAGTGCAGTGCTGGGGGTAGGACCTTTCAAAGCCTGGCTTCCCACCTGGCCTCAGCCCCATTCCCACTCTGTCTGGCTGCCTTAGCCACTCCCCTCAGACCTCTGAGCCTTTGTTTCTTGGCTACTATGGGCCAGGTGCTGGGACAGGCAGAGCTCAGGACAGACATGTGCCTGCTTTCCTGTAACTTTCTTTGTACACTTGGACCTTATATGGAGTCTGAGCATCTTCCTCCAGCTATCAGGGAGGAGGAGGCCAGGTTCCCACACCCAGCTACATAGGGTGGTCCTACTTGGCCTACACTGAGTTATTAGTGAACTCCCTGTTACTCTGATAAAGGTGGATGGGTCCTCACAGGGCAGAAGGAAGGGAAGGAGCAGCAGAGAGCAGCAGACAGAGGAACTGCCAGGTGTTTGTGGTGGGGGTAGGAGGCACTTCTAACCTCAGCTCTCAGTCCCTAGCCAAATGCCTGCCATGCCTGCTTGCCCTGGGCCAGGGCGCTGGACCTCTGGGACCTACCATGTGCCAGGGACTGCACATTTTTTCATTTATTATTTATTTATTTTACAATTTTTATTAAATTTTAATTATTTGTATTTTAATTTCTATTTTCTTACACATGAAATTGTATTTTTATTACAATAAAAATATTTATTTTTATTAGTACACGTTTACAGTACATAATGATTGCATTCATTGTGGGGAGTTGGTACATGTACATAACACATCTTAAGTGTTCTTTCATTTAATCTCCCGTACAACCTGTGAATACAAATTCTGCTCTTTGCTTTTCTGCACTTTCTACCTTTTCCTCAGTAAATACATACAGCTTTTGTAATATAAAAATATTTTATTAAAAATAAACTGGGTGCAGTGGCACACGCCTGTTAATCCTGGTTACTTGGGAGGCTGAGGCAGGAGAATTGCAAATTCAAGGTCAGTCTGGACAACCCAGCAAGGCTCTGCTTCCAAATCAAATAGGCTGGGGGGAGAGGCAGAGGTAGAGACAGAGATGGATAGATATCACCCTGCTTCCCAGAGGAGAAGACTAAGGCTTGGACCTGCTGGACATCTTGCCTAGGGCTGGCAAGGGCCAGCGGTCAGTGTTCCTCTCATCCATGGGACAGGCTCCCAGTGTCCTAGAGAAGAGGAGACCACTGTAAAACAACAGTGCTGCCAGTCACCAGCACAGCTGAATTGTGAACCAGCACCCAGAAGGAAACACAAGAAGCTCCACAGCACATTGGGCTCCATGCAACAGCCTATGCCCCCCACCTTGGTAAGCCCTTGCCCCAAGACTCACCTGTCTTGGCTGACACCGACCAGTACTCAGCCTGCATCTCATTGGCCAGGTGCACAGCCTCTGCTTCAGCCTGCTCACATGCTGCCCCTGACTGGGAGAAGCAGCCCTTGCTGACCCAGGGCCCAGCCCTCCTACAGGTGGCCCCTAGGGTCGTAGCTGCCCCCTTCTCACTGAGGTACCTCCCGCCGCATTCCCATTTCCCCCCTGGGGCAGGCAAGGTGGTGCCAGTGCAGGGATGCTGCCTGCCTAGGGGTGACATGTCAGTGGTCCACAAGCAAATCTTGAGTGTCAGCAGTCCTGCTCTTAGGAGACAGCACAGGGAACCTGAGTTCCCCTGACTTGCAGCTCCAAGGCCTTCGGTCTTTGAATGCTAAAACCAGGCATGTCAGTGCCACATACTGCTCTTCATACTCGGGCTGCAAGCATGTGCATTTTCCCAAGAGGCGCCCAGGTTTCCAGCCTTGTCCTGCTCACCAGAAGGTCCTTTTTGGTTCCCACGAGGAAGATAAAGCAGGATCCCATCTCATTCTCCCTTAGTGCATCCTCCAGCCACTGCCTGTAATACACAGAGGGGAGACAGCCTGAGGGACATCTGTACCCACCCACCTAGCGGGTGTAAGAAAGCCCAGGGGATGGGTTAGAGGCTCAAGTCCTTCCCAGGGCTGAAAGCACTGAGCTGGGAGGCACAGGGAGCGCCCTGGCCCATACTGGCTAAGTGGGATGCTGGTCCTATGGCCAGAATGGCCTCAGTGGGGTCTGAAAGGGGCTGGGAATACAAAAGCATTGGTCAGATAATGAAGATCCATCCTCATCCTTCAAGCCTTTGGGTGACTCTTGTACTTTATCACCTTGAATGATACTCATGCATCCCTCACAGGGTTTGGAGACAACTGGATGTGAATGCCCCAAAGAAATGTAGGGTGAGGGGGTGAGGGGGCCTTTGGTCCATTAGATTTCTGGCAGGAGCAGGATGGCCTCTTGGAATTGGTCACACTGTTCACATCTCTGCCCAAGACAGCAAGGGCCAAAGTCATGTACCTTCAGACAGGACAGGCTATAAAATTATCAGAGCCCAGGGCAAAGGGAACATCTGGGGTCTTTCAAAAATTAGGAGGACTTCCAAGGTGGTGACATCAGGATATCAAAACAAGCACAGGTCTTCCAGAGCACTATCCTGGTGCAAATGCCCCCTTGAGGCATAAGGAGGCAATGGGACAATAAATAGTTTATGGGCAATTGGTCTTAACACGTGAGCCCAAATTCACCATAAGGGGACCAGCCCAGTGGTCTGGGTCTGCAGAGCTTTTTCAGGCAGCTTCCTGAACCCAGGTGCCCCAAAGGGGTCACAGAGTCAGGGATTACTTACCTGGTATGCTCCAGGGTTTGCACATCAGTGAGGTCAAAGGCTGTGATGATCACTAGACACACAGGGGAAAGCAAACAGCGACATTTGAGGGCAACAGTGTGACAAAGGGGACTTCTCCCTCAGGCAGCTCTCCAGATCTCGAGGAACTTCTGTGTGGTCCCTGGCACTCAACTCTGGACCCCAAAGTTGAAGCTCTGGAGAGGAATCCTCCCACTGCCATCCTCCCATCTGTACCTAGCAGCCCAGACTGAGTAGAGTCTAGGGAGGACAGATGAGGCAAGTGTGGAACATGTATGTGGACTTCCGCATCTGAGATCCTTTGCCACTTTCAGCAAAGGGAGCTTGGGTGAAGGCCTTAACTGCTGAGAGCCTCAGTTTGCCCATCTGTAAAATGATGAGAATGATATGTCTAGCTCTTCAGGTCGCTGTGAAGATAAAGGAAGCTAGGTTTTTTTGTTTGCTTTTTTAAGGGAGCTGTTTTGAAAAGGTTTTGGTCCAATGCCTGACCCAGGGCAGACTCTTAAAATTGATTAATTAACTAATTAATTTTTGAGGTACTGGGGATTGAACCCAGGGCCTTCACACTGAGCTACATCCCCAGTCTGTCTGTCTATCTATCTATGTATCTATGTATCTATGTATCTATCTATTTATTCAGAAACAAGCTCCTCTTGTCACTGGCCCTGCCTTGTAGCCATGGTGTCCAGGCAAAAGGTTTGCTCTCTACTGATGACTGGGGGTGTGAGCAGGCTGAACAGTAGCTTCCTCCACCCTGTGGCTAATGACTGCAGGACAGCCCCGATGCTCTCGGGACAGAGGGGAACAGAGGAAAGGATATGGATGATGGTAGTCTGGCTGCTATTTGTAGAGGTGTGCCAGGCACCTTACAGCTCTCACCCTGGGGAGGCAGAATTTCCGTGGGAAGAGAGAGGCCTGAAGAAGCAAAAGCTGAAGGAGGCCACAGTGGACGTGGCTGAGCTGAAGTTCCAATCCTCAGCTGAGGTACTCATGGTTTATTACCTATTTTTGTTCCTTTCAAATCTGATGAAGCTGCTGTGATTCTTATACCACTACTTAGTAGACATAATTGTGCCTTGAGTCTCGTTTTGGATCCTTTTGATAGTTCTCTCACATCCCACTGAAATCCATTTCTGTCTTCCTCCTGGGAGGCTGGGGTCAGTGTGGTGAGCTTATGCTGCCATCTCTGCTGTGAGCCCTGCCCAGAACCTAGGCTGTACTTGGCCACCCTGGTGGTAGGCACTGAGCCCTGTTGACCCCTACCTGGGACCTGCCAGTCCTGCCAGGGTCCACCTTTCATTCCTCCTTTCTGGCTTAGCTTCTTCCTCCTAAGATAGGACAAGCCACTGCCCATCTCCTCTTGGAATGTGATGCTGTCTTTCTTTCCCAGAATCCCTGGTCAAATACATCCTTCTTCCAGAATCTTTCTAATATGAAAGCTGGGGCTGAGACATACAGCTAGAACCCACCACCACAGGCTCCCTAAAGCCTCCCTAAAGGCTTGTCAAAGCCAGCCAAGGCCCCAGATTGGAGGCAGCTTTTCCATTCCCAAAGCCTGGATAGGGTGATTTCTCAGTGGTTCTTGGAGGACAGAAAACTGGTGCCTGTGTAGAGGACCTGGGCTTCCTGCTGTTGAGCCCAGTGGGGAGGCTCCTGCTGCACATCCCACTGTCACACAGTTGCTTACCCTGAGCACCCCGGTAATAGGCAGATGCGATACACTTGAACTTCTCCTGACCGGCTGTGTCCCAGCTGAGCCATGAAGAGGAAGAAAGGAAAACAGTGGTGGTAGGTTAAGAATCATAGTATTCTGAGTCAATAGGCTAGTAGACCACGGGAGGGAGACGTGAGGACAGGCACCAGCTGTGCCAGCTGTGTGGGCTTCAGGAAGTGCTTGTATGAGCCAGCTATCCTGCATCCACCTCCTGGTGATCCCTCTGGGGAGCCCCAGGGGGAATTGTCTTCCTGGATTCACAGTGCCTACGGGGTAGGGGGCATGGGAGTTCTACTGCCAGATGAATGGAGTTGTAGCTCAGTCCCTTCTAACTATGACATTAAAAAGGAGCATATGCTCTACAGTGTGGCTTGCTCCCTGTGAATGGTGCTAGGCTCTAGCCTGTGGCTCTACCACTTGGTCATGTATGATTGGGACATTGCTTCCCCTTCTGCACTGTAGCTTCCTGGGTGAAGGGTGGGGATGCCTCACAAGGACATAATTTGTATTCCCTGGGTGACTCTGATTAGTTAGCTCTCAAGCAAACATATCAAGAAGGACTTAGAAGCTGAGCCCTGGCTCCACGGAAAAGAATGCAACAATAGATTAATGCTGTTTGCCACAGTCACAGTATAGAAAATGGGATGGCGCACATGCTGAGATTTATTTGCTCTGGTTTATAACAAGGCAGGTGGTCAATACGTAGTGATGAGCCTTAAATCCTATTCCCAATCCATCCTTAAAGTCAACAGGTCAACTTTCTCAGTAAACTGAACAGGAGACAAACCATGAATATGACATCAATGGTCTGAGATTTTTTTCAAGTCATCTGGCATGATGCAGACTTTTTGGTTATGTCTCTTCACTAATTCACTCATATTTCCTTTCTTCTCAAAAGAATACTCTCGGTGGAGAGCTGGGGATGGGCCTGGAAATGGGGCCAGCTGGGTGGATAGCAATGACTTCAGCGTAAGACATGGAGAAACTGAGGCAGAACAGTGTCCCTGTTTTGTCCTGGTCTCTCTAATCAGACACAGCCTGCAGCCACAGTGAGAGCCCAGCCATTAGCCCCTGCCTAGATGGTTCCACCTGGACCATTCCCTTGACTCTTTTCTTTCTCAGTGTTCCAGATCCCTTAGTCCCATATCTTCGAATTTTCATAGCCTCCTTTGCTCAGGACTGACCCTATACTCACTCTTGGAAAAGATGTGGTATCACCTGGCTCCAGAAGTGCACTGCAGAATCAGCCTAAGCAGAGCATGAACTATTGAAGAATGAATCCAGTGAGGAAGAAAGGAAAGAGAACCAGAAGACAGAAGTGGAAGGAAAGAACAGCAGGGGGAGTGGGAGTTACTTCCCTGCTGAGGGAAATGGTTCGAGGGGGAAGATGAACACATCAGGCCTAAGGAAGGGAGGCGGACAGCACGGTCTCTGCCAAAACCCGCCTCACCCACGCCTAGCACACAGGGACTAATCCAATCGCACTTCACAGCTGGGAACAGAGGCTCAGAGCTAACAACTTGCAAAGTCCACCTGCCTCCTGCAGGATCAAAGGAGGTCCAGGTGGGGAGGCCATCAGGGGTGGGTGGATAGGTTAGGCTGTGAAGACCTTCCCCTGCTCTGTCAGGACCAAGGAGGATCCAGGAAATTTGGGAGCCATGAAGCCTAGTTTCTCACAATCATACCAGGCTCTGCTTGTCTAGACAGGTCCCTGCTGAGCACCATGAGGCAGAGGGGATGAAGGGCTTTTCAGGACCTTTCCCAGGATCTCCAGGAAGCCCACCCTCAAACCATACAGGAATTGGCATCACACAATTGGAACTTACATCTGGAGGCTGTAGGGAATTCCAGCAATCTCAAAGCGCTCGATTTCAAAGTCCACCCCAATAGTGGCCTTATAGTCCCGATCAAAAACATTCTTGCAAAACCTGTGGGAGTTGATATCATCAGAGAGGTGCCATGGAAGGTTTTCTCATGGAAGGTTTGCACCACAGTTAAAGTGGGAAGGGAAATAAAGTCCACTGATAGAGAATTGAGAAGGAAGGATGGTTCACAGAGGGCATGGGTAGACAGGTGTGTTAGTTAGTGGTCTGTCACTGTAACAAACACCAGAGACAACTTATAAAGAGAAAAGCTTTTGTGGGCTCACAGTTTTAGAGATTTCAGTCCATGACTGATTAGCCACATTGCTTTAGGCCCGTGGTGAGGCAGCCCATCACAATGGTGGCATGTAGCTGAATAAAACCTCTCACCTTGTGACCATGAAGCAAAAAGGAGGAAAAGGAAGGGGCCAGAGTCCCACTGTCCCCATTGAGGGCATGCTCCCAATGACCCAAAGACCTCTTACTAGGTCCTACCGCTTAAAGGCTCTACTAGCTCCCAATAGTGCTATGGCTGGGGACCACACCTTTAACACATGCACTTTGGGGGACACCTATCTAAACCATAGCAACAGGGCAGTGACAGCCTGGAAAGCAAACACTGTTAAATTTGCCTCTCCAGGACCCCTCATCGCTGTGAGAATAACTGAGTCTATTCCCAGGGAGGGCAGTGGAGGGGCCAGCCAAGATCCCAGGGGGACAGTGTGATGAGTGCCAGTCTCCTGGAATGCCCTACTGTCTGCCAACCCCATCATCTCCCTGATTTCCTGCCCCAGGCTGAGGCAGTGGCCTAGTTCCCAGCATCCACATGGTTCCCACTATGACAATATTATCTGGGCCTCCCAGGAATAGGTGTGAGCCTGGTGCTGGTGCTGGGAGGTATGGCTGACCCGACTGGTGGAAGGAAGCTAGCAGGGCATACCTGTGGATGAGGCTGGTCTTCCCTACATAGAGATCGCCAACGACAACCACCTTGGAGAGCTTGAGCCTGGAAGAAATATGGCTGTGTTACCCTCAAGCATGGTTTCAAGAGGATTTTTAGCACACACAGGCCTTTCCTTCCCTGAGCTCTCTGTGGTGACCCACCCTTCAATCCTGAATATAAGGCAGACCTTGCTATAGCAGCACAATTCATAACAGCTAAATCTTAGAAGTGGCCTATACGGCCATGAACACGTGAATGAATAAAGAAAATATGGTATTTATATATAATAGGGTACTACTCTGCCATAAAGAAAGATGAACTTGAATTATTTATAGGAAAACAGATATACCTTAAGTCTATAATGTTGAGTGAAATAAATCAGACACACAAGCTTAAATATCACATGCTTTCTCTTACATGAGAAACCCAAAGTAAAAATAAAGAGTAAAATAAAAGGTAGATAATAGGAAGTAGGGAGACAGATCTTCTTCATAGGGGAAGGGAGGAGAGGGATAAGGAATGCAACAAAGGAATTAAGATGTATCAAGGGCCAGGGATTTAGCTCAGTGGTTTCGCTGCCTGCTGCGCAAATGCAAGGACCCGAGTTTGATCCCCGGTACCAAAAAAACAAAAACAACAACAACAAAAAAAGATGTATTATATACATGTATCCACTCCCCACAAGGAATGTAAACATTATGTACTACAAACATGTACTACTACTAAAAAAACAAAAAAAGACCCTACTGAGTCATTCTGTCCCACCTCCTCAGCCTTGAGAAGGCAGAGGGAAAAACCTGCATTTTTTGCTGGTACTTTCTGTCCCTGGGGCCATACATCTGATCTCATTTGGCCAAAGTCACTGTCTTAAGAATTCGAAATCAGCACGAGGAGAGGCAGAGTCATAGACTAAGAAAGCAGAGGCAAGAGCACAGGTGGAGCTGTAGTAACCAGGAGCAGCATGTACAGTAGACACACGCACAAGGGGTAGGCAGGCAGCCTCTGCATCCCTCTCCACACTCCCTGGGGTGTCCACCTACAGGATGTGAGCTTGGCTCCTTGCAAGCAGGCACTTCTTGACCAGGACCCCACTGTCACCTGGCCCTTGGAAGTGTTTCTAAGGATCTGATTAGACAAGAGGTGTGCCATTGTTAGAACACAGGATCTGCATATTGGGTGTGTGGCTTGAACCAAATCAGCTCTGAGGTTCTTGGGCTCCTTGGGGACACTGCTCATGGGGAGAAGTTGCCACCCTTACTCTGTGGATGTGCCTCCTGCACTTTGGAGCCCAGAATTTCTGGGATTGCTGATAACATTTTAAGATTCTGTACAAACTGGAGCATGGTGGCACATGCTTGTAATCCTAACTACTCAGGAGGCTGAGGCAGGAGGATTGCAAGTTCAAGGTCAGGTTGGGTGATTTTTTTTTTTTTTTTTTTGGTACTGGAGATTGAACTCAGGACCTTGTACTCACCTGGCAGGCACAGCACCACTGAGCTACATCCCAGCCCCAGCTCAAATTTTTTTTTTTTTAAATGACTAGGAATGTAGCTTAGTACTCTCTGGAGTTCAATTCCTAGTACTGGCAGGAAAAAATAATTTCTGCAGCTCATCCCAAAGGACCTCAATGAAGCAACAAACCCAGGCAAATATCTGACAGGCACTTCCTCTGCTTGCAAGTTACGAGCAGACCCCTCTGTATTGCCTGGTGCCCTGGCCTACAGTTTACCTCAACACATGTGAAGATAGTGGCTATGAGTACCCTGCTCCCAGGCTGCCCACGCCTTCTGGAACAGGTTAGCCCTGACTTTATTTCTCAGGTAAAGGAGTAAAGGTACTGCCCGGGTCTTACGGTGGGCACCTAGGTGCCTCAGTTTCCCTACCTCCAGTGCTATTGTAAGAGACAAGGGAGATAATCTATGTGAAGCCCTTGATATGGAATATACTCCCCAGCTGATGCTATTACTCTTATCCCATGAACTGCTTTGGCCATTCTGAGTGGAGCTCTGCCTCCCTTGTGCAGCCTTGGGAAACTCCAAGCTGGGCTCCTGAACAGACTGTGAGCTCTTCAGGATGAAGGACAAAGCAAGCCCTTCTATCTGTTTGTTAAAAGAAAGGACTATTCGATCCCTGGTTTGAAAAAAAAAAAAAAACCACACAAAAGAAAGAAGGATTATTGCAAAATCCCTGTGCCAGTGGTGCCAGGTGCTGCTGAGGCAGGAACAGGACAGACAGCCCTGACCCTGACAAGGAATCCAGACAGCAAAACTGTGATTCTGTGACGTAAGTTTTGGGGCTCAGGAGCACACAGGAAGGGTACTTGCTCATCTCAGGCTAGGGCCAGGGGCAGCATATTTTAGAGAAGGCTTTCAGAGGACCTGATACACCGGGACACTAAGAAGGAACATAAAAAAGATGTTCCAGACAGAGGAAACAGACCTTTCCTGAGACCTCAGGCTGAAGAGTCCCATGTATGACATTCTGAGAAAAGAAGTTCTTTCACATGGCAGAGTGTGTCAAGCAGAGCCAGACAAAACCCCCAGTACTGGGGTGCATCTGCCTAGTCTGTGTGTTTCATTTGTTAATTTTTCATTCATACATTCGTTTGCTTATTCCTTCTGGCCATCTGTCCCCCACATCCCAGGTCCCACAGGCTTACCCAACAGTCCCAGTGTTCCTGCGCTGGTAAGCTGCGCTGACCTGCCCATGGAAGTGCTCCCTGAGCTGCAGACAGGCATCAGGTGTGTACCACTGCAAAGAGACAGACAAATAGACACACAGGCACATCCTCCCACAAAGCTACAGCCCTGTCGCCTAAGCCAGAAACCATGGTGGTGATCTACTTCCCAGTCTTCCCTCCTCTCCTCTCTCCTGAGTCTCCAACTGTCAGCCTCATTAGCTTTGCCTGTTCCCTGTCACACTGGAGACTGCAGAGTAAGTAGTGTGAACTAATTTCAGAGTCAGGGAAATAGGCACACAAAGTAAAGGGAAGGACTTGCCTTGGAAGGCACTATGTGGACTCAGCCTGATCTGACTGAGAATTCCTCAGGTGTGAAGTGGTGTGGCCCTGAGGTGGAGGACGGACTTGGCTAGCAGTGGTCTGTGATCCCTGACGGCTGCAGACAGGAAGGACAGAACCCCACCTTCCGTGAAAACAAGAGGGGATGCCCCAGGCTGCCTCCCTGGAGTAGGCAGCTCTAAAGCCAGACTCAGCCAGGTCAAATCCAGCTCCACAAAGCCCACCTGGGTGACATCAGGCAATCCTCCCTATCTCTTTGAGCCTTACTGTCCTGCTCTATAAATGGAGTCCTTTGTCCATAAAACCTGGACTGTTTTGTGCCAATTGTTCTTCCCTTCCTTTCAGCTCATAAAATACCAGTCTCTACCATGCTTGTTATCACTGTCAAGCTCCACAGGAAAGGCAATGGCTTGAGCTGTGTTGTAATGGAAAATGTGGGGGAATTATTCACAGGTCCAAGGCACTAAGACCTTCCCTGTGAGTGTGTAGAGAAGGAACTTGGCAGGGGAGTCAGATGGAATGGCTGCAGACCCAAAATATCCAGATCCTACAGCTACCTTCTTCCTCCTCACCAGCCTGGACACAAAATCTAAAAGACACAAAAGACCATTTGGTGGACAGGTCTCCCTACGCACCACCCCCAAGACAAATATGGGCATCTACTGACAACAGGGTCTTATGTAACCTTCAGAAATATTTTACACATGTATTAACAACACAGACATTTCTTTTCTTCTCCTTTTTTTTCAGTTCTGAGGATCAAGCCCACACCCTTGTGCACGCTAAGTATGTGCTCTACTACTGAGCTATACCCCCAGCTCATCAACGTTTTTATATGCATGAGAGTGTACTACACACACTTGACTACACATATCTCCACTCCTTGCATTTTACCTAACAATTTACTTTGGCCCTCATTGGCACCTGAAGAGGTACCTCATTCTTCCTTATGTCCATGTCAGGAAGTAGCATCACCTCTTCAACTGGCCTCTTCTCTGAGAACACTGACATGTCTGACCTCCGCTTACTAAATGCTGTAATACCTGGCCTTGTGCACATTCTCAATCCATGCCACGGTATCTTCAGAGTAAATTTCTAGCAATGGAATGGCTGCCTCAGGGGGAAAAGCATTTGCAATGTTGGTAAATACACTTCCACAACTGCCCAAGAGAGGTCAATGATTTGCATTCCCAGCTACGTTTAATACTAGATTTTAATAAAGACAGAAGAGAGCTGTGAACTTTTAGCAGAATGGCAATGGAAAAAAGCCCTGGATTTGGGGGTCTAGAAGTTGGAATGCTGTAGGTTTAATTTTTAAATTTTTTTGTGGTGTTTGGGATCAAACCCAGGGCCTGGCACATGCTACACAAGTGCTCTATTACTGAGTTACACCTTTAGCTCCTAGAGTGCTATTTTGATAACAGTAATAATAATGAAAGCAGTAACTATATACAACTTCAAGGGAGCTCCTGTTTCCAATCAGCTAGGCAGACAATGTTAGAGGCAATATCCTCAGGTAATAGTGGCTTTGGACTGAGTAACTCGTCACTGGTCATGAAACTTAATGACAGAGGGCCAAGGATGTAGCTTAGTGGTGTCACACCTGCCTGGCAAGTACAAGGTCCTAAGTTTGATCCTCAGTACCAAAAAAAAAAAAAAAAAAAAAAAGAAAAGAAAAGAAAAAAGAAACAATGACAGAATCAAGATTGACATGTAGGACTATCTGGCTTATAACCTCCATACCACACTACTACCTTGTCTCACCACTGGCCTATTTTGGACAAGTCAAGACTGAGTCTTTTAGCTTCTGAAGAAGACAGACTTCCTGATTCAATGGCTTTATTTCTGGGGGTGAGGGTAAGCTAGGAAAGCTGGATATGATCTCAAGATCAGGAGAACAGTACAAATAAAAAGGGGTCATCTAACAACTCTACCTTAGGAAGGGTGTCAATGATGCGGTCTCGGCTCACAGGAGGCCCCAAAGGTGTCAGGGAGGATTTCATTCTTCCAGAGTCCTGTGGACCCAGTGAGGGGAAAGAGAATGTTAAATGCAATTTGTAGGTGTCATTGTTTTGAATTAGCCTACTGCATTAGGTCCCAACAGGCAGATCAAGCCAGATGGAATCACTCAGGCTACGTGTCACATGATCAAACTGGACTCTGAACTGGGCCAGTTTGAGAAAAAAAAAAACAAACCAAGAGGTTCACAGCAATCAATCAAAAGGGACCCAATTTACCTGGGCCAGCATGGTGAAGAAGTATCCTTTGTTTTATTTATTTATTTAGGTACCGGGAATCAAACTCAAGGCCTCCAGCTTGGCCCAAGTCTCCTCTGTTTTAAATCTAAAAAGTAACTTTGAAACAACCAATTTGCTGTTCATTCTGTTTCTGCCTTCCTTAGTCTTTTTCTGTTTATAAAACCAACCTCCTTTGCTCAGCTCATTAGAATACTCAGTATATCTAACAGAATTATGTGTTGCCTGATTCTAGAACCACAAATAAAGCTTTTTGAACGTAATTGCTATTTTAACTTTTGACAAGAATTAGTGGTGCTGGGCCAGGGATTTAGCTCAGTGGTTCCGCCACCTGCCTCACCAGCGCAAGGACCCAAGTTTGATCCCTGGTACCAAAAGAAAAAAAAAAAGAATTAGTGGTGCAAATCTCCAAAGATGCAGCTATAAGTTTCTGCCTAACTTTTCATTAGCTTTAAAATTAGATCTGAAAGCCTCCCTCTTTATCAGGAACATCCAGGAGAGGTCATCTGGAGACAAGAAGGCCATCTCTTTCAATCTGCAGGTGGCATGTGTGTGTGTGTGTGTGTGTGTGTGTGTGTGTGTGTGTGTGTTGCTCCACCCTTCCTGGGAGTCTGGGACCTGGTTCTCTCCCAAACAAACATCTAAGCAGGAGGGACTCCCTCTCCGAGAGCTTTACTCCCAGGGGTGTGATCTGGCCCCAAACCAGGCTTTGGATCACCATTCAGGTAGTAGAAGTAGAGTCAGAAGAAGTCCCTTACTTCTACTTTCTAGTAAAAGGCGAAAGATTTATACGATCTGAAGAGAAACCAGAGTATGACTCCTCCTTTCTAAAGGATGACGGCTTTGAGTGGCCTGGGGGTTTAGGTTTCAGGCTTTTTCCGTTGTTTTCACCCGGCCTGGCCCTTCAAGGTTATGCAACGTCCCTCCATATTCTTTTCATGCCCGGCTCCCTCTCCCCCTACTATGGCCCGGACCAAGGTCAATTGTTGTCCTCTCCCATCTGACATGACTATCTTCCCGGACCAGCACAAGCCTGACATGGTGGCTGCTCAAGAAATGAGGAAACCGGGGGCTGTAGGCCATATTCAGGTCCTGGGGTTAGTAGCTGGGCGGGGAACAGGGCGCTCTGGAGACCACAACCTCTGGATTGTGTCTGCACAGGGGTGGGCCAAGGGTGGGACAGAGAAGGCGAGTGGACTCACCTACCACGCCTGCAAAGGCTCCGGGCTCCGCGAGGCCTAGTACTGTAGGGCGGCGCGGGATCACCACGGCAACGCGGGCCACGCGGGATCCGCGGGCGTTCGACGAATCCTGGACGCTGGGGGTGGGATGTGGGCGGGACTGACTTTGGAAAGAGATCGGCACAGACGATCACCATAGCAACGAGAGCGTCCCAGGGGTCTGGGCCAGGTCGCGGGAGGAGAGACTTCCGGACGCCGCTGGAGCTCCGGATATCACCATGGCAACAAAGTGTGTTGCTGGCTAGGCGGACAGTGGACGGGACCACTGATCCCAGTGGGTGGAGTTGTGCTCTGGAGCTGGTCTGGATGGGGCTGACCACGGAGTGGTTCGCCAGAGCTGTTCACTCTGGAGATCACCTCGGACTGGAGGAGTGGTGGCAATCATGGGATAAGAACCGTTGCTGTGCTGCAATAAAGCAATACTGTACTGGTATTTGATCAGAGTCAAGCACCCTGCCTTGGCAAGGGATGGACATGCATTGTGTCCACCATTTCCTGACCTCACAGCGTAATTCTAAATCCAATGCTCTCTGAAAACCGTATGCCTGGCTTCTAGAGCTCATGCTGCAGAATTAATTTCCTTGATGAACGGGTGTTAAAATTCGTGCTGACTCTAGTCACAGAACTCCTATTCGTTAGCTTCTTTTTGGAAAATGAGGTGTGTGGGTCTAGACGGTCTCCAAGCCCCTTATTTTCATAACCAGGTTCAGAGAAGTCCAGGGTTCCCAGTTTTGAGAACCAACTTGATTCAGTCCCCCCTTTAAACAAAAACTATGACTCACAATCAAAGGGATTTTCCTAGTGAGTTAGAACTACAATTGAAACTCATATTTCTTGACTCCCAGTTCATTGCTCTTCACAGCAACTTCCTTAAAAAATTAGGATGCTCTGGGTTGGAGAGACTCTTTAGAACTTGATCCTTTGAAGGACAGCAAGAGGGGATTGGATTCTGTACACAGATCTAAGTGTTCTTCAGTTTAAAGCTAAATGTGTTAGAGGTTAATGTTTGATGCCTTTATTAATAAGTTTATTGCTAAGGTCTCAGGCTTAGAGGGTGCTCTAGTGTCTGCATCTCAGTCTACTGACTAGCTATAAAATGACCTATCTACTTCAAGGATTTCTTGTGAGGATCACTTGAGATGGTAAAAGTGCTTTTAGATTGTAAAGTTCTATTCAATTCTATTAACTATTCATTTGTTTTCCACTTACCAAAAGCCTCCTGGTATATACCTGGCGCTGAGAAGGCAAGGAGACAGAATTTACATAGTCTCTACCTTCAGAGAAGTTAGACTCTGCTGGGCTATCAAAAGTAAACAGAGGGCTGAGGTTACGGCTCAGTGGTAGAGTGGTTGGCTAGCATACTCCAGGCCCTGGCTTCAGTACCCAGTACCCAGGGGTAAAAAGTAATTAGAGAGTTGAGGGAAGGATGTGTGCCAATGGGATAATTAAGCTATGAGATCCCTTATTAACTTGGATTTGAGAAGGATGGCTTACAGATAAAGTGTCCACCAAGTTGCTTCCTGGAGAACAAACAGGTCATTAGAGTTACAGACAGCTCTGGCTGCAGGAGAGAGGTGGCCATTTCAGGGATTGAGAGCAAGTCCAGCGTGGCTGGAAGAAGCCATCCCTTACGGACTTGTGTGTAAGCTAGGAGTGTGTGTGTGTGTGTGTGTGTGTGTGTGTGTGTGTTAGGCAAGGTCTCACCACGGTGCCCAGACAGGGCTGAAGTGACTCTCCTGCTTCAGCCTCCCAAGTAGCTGGGACCACACCAGGCTCCACACCATCCCCACACTCATCCTCAGGGTAGCAGGAGGGACTCAGGCCTGAATCCAGTGGGGAGCCATGGGAATGTTTTAAGCAGGTGCTGGCTGGGTCTGTCTTACTTTTGAGAACAATTACTAACCAAGAGTGTATTGGGTCCACTGCAGGACCTGACTTCTGTCATTACTAGGTGGTCAACTTGAAGAGCAAGAAGCGTGGGCCATTGCTAGGCAGTTCTAGATCAGGTATGTGTGATTTACAGGAAGCGACTGAACCTCTTGAGATTCTTACCCTAAACCACATATGGCTTTACTCTCATGATCAAAGGCATGCAAATGCCCAGTACAGAGAGAGGCGGAAACAAATCACTTCTCTTCTGTACCTTGAACAAAGCTAAGCAGCCTTTGTTCTTCCACAATAACTCTGTAAAATATTATTGTCCCCACTTTGCAACCGGCCTCAGCCCCCCGCTGTTCGCGCCTGCGCGGTGGTTCCCGCGTGTGCAGAGCAGGACGCAGACACTGGGGAGTTGCCTGGCAACCAGGTTGCCAGGAACCACTATCACGCTCTACCAGCTGGCTGGCTCCTGGCTTGGGAGGCAACGGCGTTGAGGCAGGTGAGGTGAAGGCCGCGGGTGAGGGGCTTGGGGACAGTGGTGCTCCCTGACCTATACGGTCTCACAGGGGCCCACGTCCTCATACCCCAAGTCACACATTTTCTTCTGTGGCTGTGCTCCCTCCTCACGTGCCTTTCAGAGGACAGAGGGACCCTGTCACTGTGCCTACGGTTCTCTGTGAGGGAAGGCTAGATTAGGAATGGCGGTGTCCTTCCCAGCCCAGCCTTCCTCCTCTCCTTGTTGTCTGGTGGCCCGTTTCAGAATCTGGCTCACTTTTATTGGGGAGATTTCTGCAGGACGGTGTCCTGTTATAAATGCAATAACAATCATCATAATAACCACACCCAATCAATCTATCTGGGGCTCTGGTGAGCCAGGCTCCTGGGTATCAGTTAATATCACTAGACTGGAAGGGTAGGAAGGTGTATTATTATTACCTCCTTTTGCAGCTGCAAAAAAACACAGATGTAGGAAGTAACTTGTTAAGGGCTACCCATGTCCTGGGTCTGCAGCCAGTTCTTAACCTGCCTATAGTTGCTTAACATGTGAATGTGGAATAAAAACAGATCATCCTTTAACCTTAATTCCTTTTTGATGATGTGACCTAAGCATCTGAATATGGGTCCTTAACAGGTGAATGAGCTAGACCTGGATTTGAACAATGACTTCTAGTCTTACCAGTTTGGTGACCTCTAGCAAGCTCCTTGGTCCTAATCTCAGCTTCTTTCCTTGTAAATTATGGATAATACAAGTCCTCTCCTTATAGTGTAGGTGTTTAGTTTAGTTTAGTTTAGTTGGTTCCTAGGATTAAACTCAGGGCCTTCACACTGAGCTATATCCTTAGCTCTTTTTATTTTATTTTTAAATTTTGAGACAGGATATCACTAAGTCACTAAATTGCTCAGGCTGTGCTCAAACTTGCAATCATCCTGCCTTAGCTTCCTAAAGTGTTGAGATTACAGACATGTGCCACCAGGTCTGGCTTGTGGTAGATGAGTTAGGTACTAGCTGTTGCTGGCACGAGATGACCACCAAGTGGAGAGACATTTTGGTGTTTGTTTGTTTGATCTCTTTTGTCTTTTTGGTGCTAGTGACTGAGGCCCACGACTATTCAGTACTAAAGTGGTTTCTTCTGTTATTAAGAACTGTTGCATGGGAGAACTCTGAGGTTTGGAATTTAGGCTGTTACTTAACTTTTGTTGTGACCTTAAACAAATATCTTCATTGTTCTCAGCCTCTGTTCATCTGTAAGATGGGCATAAAAATGCCTGTCCACCTGTTCTCACACTTTTGAGATTCAGATAAAAAGTATCTTATAATAACAACAGCTTTTTGGATTCTTTTAATCAGTGGTCTCTGCAGAACTTCATTTTGAAAGCCCTTTGTAGATGTGGAAAGATGGCTCATGCTCGTATCTCCATGCACCTGCCTCCAAACATCAATCCCACCCAGGCTGACATTGCCTATGGCTGTTGGGCCCTGCCCAATCTGAACAAGGAGCTACAGTCGGAGGACCTGCAGACAAGGCAGAAAGCCCTCATGGCCCTGTGTGACCTCATGCACGACCCTGAGTATGTCTACGAGGCTATCAACATAGGTGAGAGTATCATGGCCCAGGTGACCAGGACTGAGGTCCTGGCATTGATTAGACACTGGGTGGAGTTTCAATAATAAGTGTTGCTATTTATTTGAACCTGACTTTGGGCCAGCAGTACCCTAAATTCAGTGTCTGCCTCATCTTAGTCCTCACAGTGGCCAACTGCAAGGGAGGGAAAATTCACAACCTGCAGATGAGAAAACCAATGTGCACCATGGTGGTACACACTTGTTATCCCACTTACTTGGGAGGCTGAGGGAGGAGGATTGCAAGTTTGAGGCCATCCTGAGCAACTTAGTGAGACCCTGCCTCAAAATAAAAAATATAAAGGGCTGGGGTTATAGCTCAATGATAGATCACCCCTGGGTTCAATCTCCAGTACGGGGGACCTTAAGAGAAGGGATGTGAGCGTAAGGTTGCCTAACTAATAAATCAAACAGGAGTTTTACTTGCTAAATCTGGCATCCCTAGGTGTAGCCCATTCAAGGTCATGTGACTAGAGTAGGACAGGGTTATAATTTGACCACATGTCTCTCTTGGGATCAAAGAAATGTCAAAGAATATTGTCTTATTCCTGTAGCAGACTTCAAGAGAAAGAACTAGTAGAAAGCATTCAAGGTGTATAGTGAGGAGGATTAGATGAGATGATCCTAGGGTGTGAGTCCCTTCAGTACCTCTCAAATGCTGTGTAACTGACATGATTCTCCGACATTCCAAAGCAAGAGAACCCATGGTACTTTCTTGTTGCCCAAAATTGACTCACATATTGACTTCTAGGTTAGTTGATTTCTGGGACTGGCAAATATTCAAAGGTTTTTCTGCCTTGTAGGCTGCCTGGAGAGTCTGACAGCTTTGCTGAAGGATAGTGACAGCCTGGTTCGGATAAAGACCACCGAGGTGCTCCACATCATGGCGACCCATAACGTGGGCAGGTGGGCAGCTGTCTCTGGAAGCCAGTGTCACACTTGGAAGCTATACTCCTTTCCTGCGTGGATGTCCTTAAATGACCTTGAATGCTCTTAAATCTTGTCTGTAGTACTGGTCTTCAGTGGGACTTCTATTTGGTCAGAGCAAGGCTCTCTGCAGGGTGGTTTTGATCGTCTCTGTGGGGGCCTCATAGAACTCTCTGTTGCAGACTAATTTTTATGTAAGCTTCTAGCTCTGGGCTTCCCAGTTTGAAGGTGGAAAAAAGTTCAGATCCTACATCTGCAACAATTTTGCCTTGTCTTAGCCTTTTAAGGGGAGCCAAGTTCCCTGTCTCAGATGCCCACAGGGCCTGTGGCTTTGGCTCCTGTCTCCGTGAAGGTGTTAAAACACCAGCCTCAAAGTACACATCTGGTCTGGTAGCCTCACCTTTTGCTCAGAATGCTGAAGTTCTTTTGCTTTCCTATTAAATATCCCTTTCCTGTGTAAAGCTTTGCATTTTGCCCTTACACTATATTTCACCTAGCATTTTGGTTAGGGGATAGGGATCGGAAGTGCTTTCCCAAACTAGCTGAATGCACTCTTTTGATCTGGGATCACTCATTTCACTTTGTATTAAAAGCAGGACCCCAAATCACACCCTGCAAGCTCTTCCCCCATCTTCTGTATAACAGAGACCCCTTCTGAGTATGCAAGGACAACTTGAAGGGTAAGGTGCCGACTGCCTTCAGGCTCTTTGGGTGTAAACAATAAGCACCCGTTCAGAGAAGCTTCAAATCAAGTCACAGACCCCTGATGCTCCCCAGGCTCTCAGACCCTTGCTATCCTCCTTGGTACCTTATGCAGTCCTGGTCTAATCAGGTGTTATGAATGGGAGTGTGTGAGGGAGTGGACAAGTGGTGGTTGGGAGGCAGGGCCACAGTTGGCACTCTAATTCACAGCCTTTGTATCACGTAGAATGGATCCAAGCTGTGTACAGAGGCATGGAGAGGGCTGTCCTGTTAAGGTTGGGGGGGTACCCTTTCCTGTTCTTTGACCTGGATGATCCTTTCTCAGTATTGGGGATTGATACAAGGATTGCTCTACCACTGAGCTATATCCCAGTCCTTTTTATTTTTGTTATTATTATTATTTTTTTTAAGTTTGAGAAAAGATCTCAGAAAAGTATCTAGGCGGGACCCCAACTTGCAGTCCTCCTGCCTCAGCCTCCCTAAGTCCTGAGATTATAGGTGTGTGCCACATTGCCTAGCTTCCTGGCTGAGTCAAGTCTTGGTCCAAGTCTCTCTTTGCCTATCTGAAATGACCTCACAAAGGTGCTTTAAAACCTTGGGGATAGGGGAGCTGAGGCAAGAGGATCATAAGTTTGAACCCAGCCTGGGTGACTTAATGAGATCCCATCTCAAAATAAATCACAAAAAGGACTGAGGATATAGTTTAGTGCCAAGGCCTTGGATTCAAAGCCCCAGTAGTGAAAACAAAACCTTGGGCCAGGGATTTAGCTCAGTGGTGCCACTGCCTGCCTCTCAAGTGCAAGGTCCTGAATTTGATCCTAGGTACCAGAAAAAAAAAAAAACCTCAAGGGGGCCAGGTGTGGTGGTACACTCCCGTAGTCCCAGCTACTCAGGAGGCAGAGACAGAAGGTCATTTAGACCCAGAAGTTCAAGACCAGCCTGGGCAACATAACAACATCCTATTTCTTTCTTTCTTTTTTTTCTTAAATTCTTTTATTGGTACATTTTAGGTATACAACACAATTACATTTCTCATTGGGAACTGTACCTTTACATGATGCATCTTGGTTCTTATTTTTTCCCCATTCCTTGCCCTCC
>NW_004624747.1:9425713-9494833 GCF_000247695.1 Heterocephalus glaber | reverse complement strand
GATTCTTTCAAAGAACCAACTCTTGGCTTCATTGATTTTTTTGCATTGTTCTCTTAGTCTCCATTGCATTGATTTCTGCCCTGATCTTTATAATTTCCTCCCTTGTATGAGCTTTGGGTTTGTCCTGCTCTTCTTTTTCTAGAAACTTGAGGTTGAGCATCAGAACAACATCCTATTTCAAGCAAAACAAAACATTTAAAAACAACCAAAAAAACCCAACCTTAGGGCCAGATATGGAGGCAAATAACTATAATCCCAGCGCTGTGAGAGGCTGAGGCAGGACAATTGGAAGTTGGAGCCCAATCTGGGCAACTTAGTGAGACCCTGTCTCAAAATAAAAAATAAAAAGGGGTTGAGGATCTAGCTCAGTGCCAAAGCCCTGAGTTCAATCTCCAATACTGAAAAACAAAAAGCAAAAACAAAAAATTGACACAGGTGTCAATTATCCCTCATTCTTCCTGTTGTTTTTCCCTCTCTCTTCTGGACCTGTTATGGACAGTTAGGTAGGAGACAGGATCGAAGCCCAGGCAATTATAAAGAAGCAAAATGCCTAAGTGGGGGTGACTGTAGATTTGTTCAGCAGCATGAGGAGAGTCTGGGTGGGGGAGTCTTGGCTGTGCCCACATTAGCAAGGCAGGAAGGCAAGATAAAGAATCTGTCCTTGGGCCTGGGGCTTGTTAGAGCCTGGCCCACATGCTTGTTCAGCATTCTTACCCATTCCTCATACCACGGCTGTGAGGCAAGGAGAAGAGGCCAAGAGAGGCACTGCTGTGTGCCCAGGGTCTAGGATTCCACAAGCCAAAATACCAACATGGCCCATTTCTAAACTTCCCCAGAATTAGCAGCAATCTTATAACCAAAGTCAATGGCTTTCAGAGCCTATTGAGCCCTAAGTAACTGCCCTGAACACCTGTGTTGAAACCCTTCTGCCTTCTTCTCACTGCCACACAAACAAAGACTGGCAGGGAGAATGAGGATGGCAGCCCAGGCTTGGCACCTTGGGACCTTGAGGAGTTAGTTAATTCACAAGACATTCGCATGAGAGCGGGAGAGCTTCCTGGGTAGCTGGACCCTCCCATCTGGCTTGTTTTTGGTGAGGTGGCACACTACTCCACAGGCAAACACAATTAGTGCTTTTTATTTCTTTCTTTTTTAAAGCAAAACATTTATTGGTACATTTTAGATATACATAACAATAACATTCATCATGGAGAATTTGTATCTTTACATGAGATATCTTGCTTCTTCTTTTTTCCTATCCCCCCTCCAACCCTTCTTCCCCTCCTTACTTAAAAAAGCTTTGTTTCCATTTTTCCTTCTATTCTCTTTTTTTCTTGTTCCTTCTTTTCTTTCCCCCTCCCCGTCCCTGTTCTCTTTCTCATTCGAACATTTCTTGTTTTCCAATATCTATTATGCATTTTAGTCCTTATTTCCACTCTTGGTTTCTGACAAAGAAACCAAGTGGTATTTAAACATGTGTGTCCGGTTTATTTCACTTAAGTGTATGACTCAAGGTGCATCCACTTAGCTAGAAATGTCTCCAGTGTATCCTTCTTTACGGCAGGGTAGTACTCCATTGTATTAAACAAATCTTTATCCATTTGTTAGTTGATGAGGATTTGGGTTGTTTCCAGGATTTAGCTATTACAAACTGTGTTGCTATAAACATGGGTGTGGTTATATAGCTGTGGTTCGATGCTTTTAATTCTTTTGGGAAAATATCAACAGGGGAATAGCTAGGTCAAATAGAATCTCTAGTTTTAGTTTTTTAAGGAATTTCCACACTGATTTCCACAGTGGTTGCACCAGTCTACACTCCCACCAGCAGTGCAGAAGGGTGAGTCAAGGTCTTGCTCTGGAGTCCAGGTTGGCCTTGAACTCACAGCCATTCTCCTGCCTCAGCCTCCTGAGTAGCTGTGATTATAGGTACACCTCACTACACATACCCCCCTTCCTTTCCTCCCTCTCTCCATCCTTCCCTTACTCCCTCCTGGTACTGGGGATTGAACCCAGGGATTTTGCATTCAGCCGTATTCGTAAGGCATTTTTCAAATTTTTGAGACAGGGTCTTATTAAATCACTAATTTGTCCAGGCTGGGGTCAAACTTATGATCCTTCTGTCTTACCCTCCCAGACTCCCAGAGTGCTGGGACTACAGGTGTGTGCCACCATGCTCAGGTTTTTTTGTTCTTGTTTGTGTTTTTTTATGCTGGGGATTGAACCCAGGGCCTCATGCATGTTAAGCACATGTTTCACTATTGCATTACACAGCACCCCTCCACCTTTTTTTTTTTTTGTTGCAAGAGACAGGGTCTTGCTATGTTGTTCTGGTTGGCCCTAAACTCCTGAGCTCAAGTGATTCTCCAGCCTCAACCTCTTGAGTAACTGGAACTACAGGTGAGCACCAACCATCTTTTAAAGCTTGAGGGACATAGAGTGGGTCACGGGCAGTGACTGAGGAAAACCCAGTGATCAAAGAAGGTCCCTGCAACTTGTGTGTCCCACTGTGATTTTCTCCTTCCAAAACAATTCAAAACATACCATAAAGTTACATCCCAACCAGTGCCACAGTAGCATGATTGGTTGGGCATGTCCTGTGTGCTGGTCACTTACTGGAGGGCTTCACACATGACTTCTCCTTTGTTCCTGACCCCGACCCTAACAGGTATGACCTCCTAATTCCTTTTTCCAGATGCAGTTGGGCCCAGAATTCAGTTGGTTACTTAAAAGAAATGGTTGAAAATCTGAGAATCAAGTAAATTGTATATTTCTTTTAAATAGTTTATTTTAAACCCCAAACACAAATAATAAAGTGTATGCCAATCCCAGCGTGGGAACCAGCCCTTGTCTTGGCTGTGGGTCCACTGGATGGCATATCCTGCCTACTTTTTCTTTTTTAAAGTAAATTACATATCTGTTTTGCAGCTTTGGTTTCTTGAAAGCAGAGCAAGAGCTGAAAGACATTGATGAAGTAATCTGTATGCAAAAAATCTAGAAGCGTTTACAATCATCTTACTTTTTTTTAAGAGACTCACTTTTGAGTCTTTGAAAAGCATCCTTTCTTTTTTATAAGGAAATTAAAAAACTTTTCTCATCTAATTGACTTACCTAATATTTAATTAACTTTTATGTAATTATAACAGCAAGCATAACAGGCACCCATAGGTCTGGAGGCACCAGCTGGCTGCTGGCAAGCTCACAACTCAGCTGGGAGAAGACAGGAGAAACAGGGGCCGGAGGGGCTGGTCTTGCTGGGCTTGTTCCCCTGGAGCCACAGAGAGAGATGGGGAGCTCAGTCCCACAGGTTGGGCAGGGTAGATTATAGGCTTCCACTGCTTTATCCATTCTCATTTTACTGATGGTGGGACTATGGCTCAGGAGAGTGAAAATAAGAATCCGAGGGCATGAATGAATAGCCTGGGTCTGAGTCATGGTTACCAAAGGGCAGAGCTGTGTGATTCTTGTTACCACATAATCCACACTGCTCTGTCCTCATGGCCTACGGGGATCCTGGAACGTGGTGTCTATCTCTAACCCAGGTAGCACAGATTCAGAGACCAGGAGGGGCTGCCAACATACTCCCCCCGCCACCCCGCCCAGTACTGAGGATTGAACCCAGGCCTCATGCATACTAGCAATTGCACAGCTAATGAGTTACATCCTCAGTCCTTTTTATTTTTTATTTTAAATTTTTTTTTCTGGTACCCAAGTTCGAACTTAAAACCTTGCACTTGCAAGTAATCACTGAGCTAAATCCCCAGCCCTCTTATTTTTTATTTTGAGGTTGGGTCTTGCTCAATTGCCCAGGCTCGCTTTGAGTCTGTGATCCTCCTGCTTTAACCCTCCAGGTTGCTGGGAGTAGAGGCAGGTACCACCACACCCAGCTGCTGACCTGCTCTTACTTGATCCTTTCCAGGCATGGTTTTAGTTATGTTTAAATACACCTTCCCTTCCCTAGAACCAGCTTTTTAGAGCACGACATCATCCTTGCCCTGTCCTTTCTGCTGAATGATCCCCACTCAGCCTGCCGGGAGAACCTGCACCGGGTATACAAGCAACTGGCCCAGCTGCCTTCAGGTAGGCTCACATCTCTCCCACGGATCCTGTGGGCCTTCAGGTTGCCCCTGGGCCTCTCCTTCAGGTCATGTACATGCCAGGTTGTAGATCACAGTCCATTGCACAATTTAAAAAAGTTACCTTTTAGTGGGTCATGGTGGTGCACCCCTGTAGTCCTAGCTATGTGGGAGGATGAGGCAGGAAAGTCATTTGAGCCCAGGAATTTGAGACCCACCTGGGCAACATAAGAGATCGTCTCAGCAACAACAGCAGCAATAACTACAAAAGTTACCTTTTTATTAAATTATGCATATTTTAAAAAACATATACAGGGACTGGGAGTGTAGCTGAGTGGTAGAGTATATGCTTAGCATGCACAAGGCCCTGGGTTTATCTCCAGTACCCATCCCCTCACTAAAAAAATCCCCACAAATAAATGACCATTTGATTAAATTGTTCTAAGTGAGCATTCCAGGTAACAACCATGGAGGTCAAGAAATACCCTATTACCAGGACTGGACACTCCCCCCAGGCCTCATATGGAGGTACTACTCCTCACCCTGAGGGAAACTGTACCTTCAATTTGTAAGGCTAGAGCTTAGTTCATGCCTTGTTTTCCTTTTTGAGGTGCTGAGGATGGAACCCAGGACTTCACATATGCTAATCATGCACTCTCCTACTGAGCTATACCCAAGGGCACTTTATATCTTTTAAAACTGTACAGAAATGGAAACGTGTAATCGGTTATATTTTGCTTTTAGCTTCTGTCACTCAACATTTTGTTTCTGAGATTCATGTGTGTTGTGTATTACTGATTATTGCTTATTTGTGCTAGAATTTGGTATTCGCATTATGTGAGTACTGTATACTACAGTTTATCCACTCTGCTGCTGAGAGACATATGAATTGTTTTTTTTATAGCTACCAAGAACACAGCAGCTATAAAAGTAGTTATAAATATTTTTTGACGGACATGTGTACGTTTATTTTGGGGTATACCTAGAATAGAATGGCTGGAATAGTATAAGTTTGTGTTCGGCTTTATACAAGGTACTGCCAAATGATTTTCTAAAAGAGTTGCACCAAATTTCACTTCCAACAGCAGTATATGAGTGTTACAGGTGCTCCACATCCTCACCAAATTTCATCTTTTCTGACTTTTTATTTTAGCTATATTGGTGGGTGTGTAGCGGTACCTCATTTTGTTTCTAATTTGTATTTTCCTGGCGATCAAAAGGGAGGCCCTTTATTGTTTTATATTTTTGAGGTGAGGTCTTGCTATGTTGTCAAGGCTGGCCCAAACTCCTGGGCTCAACTAATCCTGCTGCAGGCTCCTGAGTAACTCGTCCAGCTGGTGAGGCCCTTTAAATGCTCTCTTTTGTGTAGTGCCATGGCAGTTTTTTAAGGAATTAAGAAGGCCTGCCCCAAAGGCCATGCTGCATACATTTTCACTGAAGGCCACCCCACCCTTGACCTGTGGTCCCCTTCAGCTGAAAGCTCCTGCTAATTAAATAGGGAGTCTAAAGTAACAGCTACCTGCCAGCCACAGCTGGAGGGTTGACACTTGTGTCAGGGTGACATCCAACTGGTTGCAGGGCTGCAATGAACATTTTTAAATAAGGTACTCATTTCAAGAGATGGGATAGGCCTCGAAGCAGTACCTTAGGTAAAGATAGACCAATAGGTGTTGTAGCCCTGGGGTCAGATGAACCTGTGTTTCCTCTCCCCTTTCCCTTCTCCTTGTTCCTTGGGTGCCCTGAACAGATTATTTTATGCCTAAAGTGAGGACAAAGTGAAGATGAAGGGAGAAGAGGCTGGCTAAGCATATACAGTAGCTCAGCACCCTGCATGAATGAATAAGTATAAACATCCAAGGGCAGCTGTGAGCACTCCCTGAGTTAAGGCTCAGAGAGAAGTAACTGGGATCAGGCATGAAGAGGCAAGTCCAACAGACCAGATCTCAGGAAGGCCTAGCAGTGCCACCTGGCCCTTGAGGTACATCTTCCTCCAGCTGGGCCCAGCTAGATGCTGAAGACCATGAAAGGCTGGAAAACAGAAGCCCCCAGTGATCTTTTTAAAAGGCTACTGTGTCTCTGGGCCTATCCCAGGCTACCAGATCAATCTCTAGGGGTGGGCAGCTGCACATGTATTTGTAGAGTGCAAGTTGGCCCCTTCCTCACATTGCCAGGAGTTGAGAGCCACTGGGGTATTGTCTGTCTCCATGGAGGCCTGGAACCAGGGCCAAATTAAATGAATGCCCTTTGTTTACCATGCAGGAACCCAAGGTATGAGCCAGGGTTTGGTTCTCTCCTTCTTGGGGTGGGAGCTTCCAGGGGACTTGCTGATCTCACTCAGGGCTTTCACAGTTACTGTGACCTATTAAAACATTCAGAGAAACATACAGATGATAATGACAAACATTAGTACCATCACCCAGCTTTGCACAATCATAACATTCTATTGTATTTCATATTTGCTTGAGAGTTTCGTTTAAAAACATCATAGATACAATCCAAGCATCTCTTCCTACCTAGCATCCTTTTCCTGACCTCCCTTGAGCCACCAATAATTTAGTGACTATATTCCCACTATATTCTGTGCAGTTTTCTGCCATTTGAAGGTGTCATAATGTGTTTCCATGTTGGTTGTTTCCGCTTCTGTGCTGCAGACAGAATGAGCAGGGAGCTTATTTGCTCAGGTGAATTCATCTAGGTCAGTGATGGCAAACCTTTTAGTGCTTTCAATAACAAACAGCAGCTGTGGCACATGTGCCATAGGTTTGCCACCACTGCTCTAGAGCATCAATGTCCAACCTTTTGGCTTGCCTGGGGTTCACTGAATGATGAGGAATTGCCTTGGGCTGCATATAAAACTATATGCAGTTAATGTATATAAGTAATAAAAGTTCCTTTATTATTTATATTTTAATTTTAATTATTTTATGAAATAACAAGCCCAAGTTTAATAATTAAATAGGAAAACTTACATGTCTGCTTAATAACAATAAATGCTTGTCTTCACAGGCACACACATGTGTACGTAGGTTGAAGTACTATTATTAGTAGTCACTGCATTTTACTCACCAAGTCGCACAACTGCATGTAACGATCGATATATGTGGGTTTTGACTATGTGTGGAGGGTATAGGAGGTGGATTAGCCCTATACTGCGGTTCTGTTGTTACTTAAGCAATCAATAAATTGCTCGACCACTGAGCAAATGGGTCATGAAAAATATCACTAAGAAATCACATAATAATGTTAAAAGTTGATGATCTTGTGTGGCTGGATTACTAAGTGACTGTCCAGTGCTGCATGCAACTCGTGGGCTGCCGATTGGACATGCCTGCTCTAGGGCCTCTACTGGGGAGGGTGACCACAGCCCTCAAAAAATACACTCTCACCTTCAGCTTTGCACGATTTTCAATTGCTTCCCAGCCATGCTCCTTTGGTGGGGAAGAGAGCCTGGGGCCTCAACCCTGCCTGCAAACCCAAGGCTATGCTGTGGCATTTCACTGTCATGTATCATTGCTGATCCCTGTGGCTTCTCCCTGTTTATTCGTTGATTCATTGGCCCCATGGTTTTTCACTTGAACAATATACAGTAGTCAGTTTTATCAATCTTTTCCTTTGTGTTTTTTCCCGTGTGTTTGTGTGTGTGTGTGTGCATGCGCTAAGAAAAATTTCTCCTGAGGTCTTGAAGATATTCTGCCATATTTTCTACTGAAGTGAAAGAGTTGATTTTTTTCACATTCAGCTTGTGAAGGTACCTCTAACGGAGTTTTGGTCCAACATTGCCTGGTTTCTGAAAGCTCTGTAGTGATCTGGGTTTTGGTTGACACCCTCCCCATCTCCCTGAGGATGCTTTTATAATCCACAAACACTGGGTACACCATGAGGAGTAGGGACACATGGTACTGACAACCCCAACCAGTGAAAGCCTCACTGCAGGGTTGGGTGCTGAGCCTGGGCCCTTCATCACGGAATTTGCTGGGTGCTATTCCTCATCCTGGGGAGGGATATACAGCAGTGGCTAGGGCTGGGGAGATGGCTGGACAAATGGAGGAAGATAAGGAGGCAGTGTGGTGGGTACCCTGGTCTATCCTGGGTGACTGAGTGCTGTGTCTTCTGGGTTGACCAGTGTGGCCATGCCCCAGTGTTGTGTTTTCTAGGCTTCTGCATGGGGGTCTGGGGAGGGATGGATAGGCTTCTATTTCAGTGGGTTTAGTCTTACCAGTGTGGGACCTCGGGCAGTAGTGTAGGCCTTGAGAGCCTGGATTTCACCACCTGTGTGGTTTAGGGGGGAGTCTGTACACAGGGCTTAGCCAGCTCTCAGCATACAGTGCTGGTCATTATTATGGGTTTCCTATTCTTGGCCACACTGGAAAGCCTTCTTAAAAAAATTAGTATGTTTATAATCCAAAAGAATGATGTTCATTTTGGGGATTTGGTACATGTATATAACATATCTTGATCATTTTGGATCCCTTTCCCCCTCCCTCTCCCACTTCTGCTGAAGCAGCCCTCCTTTTTTTGCTATTATGAATTGTGCTGCTGTAAACATTGGTATGTACGTGTCACTATAGTGTGATGTCTTAAGTTCTTTTTCTGTTTTTTAAATTAAGTTTATTGGCACAATTCAGATATATGTAATGATCACATTCATCATAGGGAATTTGTACCTGTATATGACATATCTGGATTCCTCTTTTGTCCCCCATTCTCCTCTCCAGCCTTCAACCCCTCATCCCCTCCTTATTTACAAAGCTTTGTTTCCATTTTATCCTTCTTTTCTCATTTTTTTCTTTTCCCTTCCTTTCTTTCCTCCTCCCTCACTAGTTCCCCTTTCCTTTTGAAGAGTTTCTTCCTATTTCACATTATCTATTATAGTTTGGTCTTTATAGTTTCAGTTTCTTACACCAGAGAGACAATATGATATTTCCACATGTGTGTGTGTCCAATTTATTTCACTTAAGAATATGGTCTCAAGAGGTGCATCCATTTACCTAGAAATGTCTTGTTTATCCTTCTTTGTGGCTGAGTAGTGCTCTATTGTATAAAAAACCCCACATGTTTTTTATTCATTCATCAGTTGATGGGCATTTGGATTGTTTCCAAGATTTATCTATTACAAACTGTGCTGCTATAAACATGGGTGTACAGGGGCCGGGGATTTAGCTCAGTGGTTCCGCCACCTGCTGCGCAAGCCAAGGACCTGAGGTCGTTCCCTGGTACCAAAAAAAAAAAAAAAGTTTTGGGCAAGGGATTTAGCTCAGCGTTTCCATCACCTGCCTCGCAAGTGCAAGGTCCTGAGTTTGATCCCCTGTGCCCCCCGCCCCCCAAAAAGTTAAAAACATGGGTGTACATATATCGCTGTGGTATGAGTCTTTTAATTATTTTGGGAAGATACCCAGAAGGGGAATAGCTGGGTCAAATGGAACCTGTAATCCTAGTTTTTGAGGACTCTCCACAATGATTTCCACAGTGGTTGTACCAGTCTACAACTCCCATCAACAGTGGAGAAGGGTTTCTTTTTCCCACAGCCATGCCAGCATTTGTTGTTGGTTGATTTCTTTTCTTTTCTGTTTTTTTGGTACTGGGGATTGAACTCGGGATCTTGCATTTGCAAGGCAGGCAGTGGCACCACTGAGCTAAATCCCCGGTCCTGTTGTTGGTTAATTTCTTGATAAAAGCCATTCTTTCTGGAATGAAATCTTAGCATTATTTTAATTTGCATCTCTCAAAATGACCAGTGATGTGGAACATTTTTTCATATATTTATTTGCCATTTCTACTTCATCTGAGAAGTGTGTATTCATCTCAGATTCCCATTTTGGGATTGAATCTTTAAATTTGGGGGATCTGAATTTTTTCAGTTCTTTATATGTTCTAGGATATTAGTCCTAAATTTTTTCTCACTCTGTGGATTATCTTTTCACTCTGTTGGTGATTTCTTTTGCTGTGCAAAAGCTTTTTAATAAGGTGAAATCCCAGTTGTTGATTCTTTGTAGTATTTCCCATGTGATCAGGGTTTTGTTCATGAAGTCTTTGCCTACATATCTTCAAGAGTTCTATCTATTCTCTCTTCCAGCAGATTTAGTGTTTCTGTTTTAATATTTAGATCTTTGATCCATTTTGATTTTAGTTTAGTGCATGATGAGAGATGTTTTAGTCTTTGGCATATGGAAAGTCAGTTTTTCCAGCACTATTTATTAAAGAGGCTATCTTTCTTCCAGTGAATGTGTTTGGTTGGCCCCTTTTTCGCAGATAAGGTGGCTGAGCATGTTTGGAGTTGTTTCAACATCTTCTAATCTTTTCCATTGATCCTCAGGTCTGTTCTTTTGACAGTACCATGCTGTTTTTATTACGTAGCACTGTAGTATAATTTTCTAGTCAGGGCTTGTGATGCCATCTGCCTTGCCTTTGTTGCCCAGAATTTTTTTTGAACCAGGGATCGAACTCAGGACCTTGCACTTATGAGGCAGGCACAGTGCCACTGAGCTAAATCCCCAGCCTCTGGAATTGTTTTTGCTATTCTAGGTCTCTTCTGGTTCTAAATGAATTTTAAGAATGTTTTCTCTAGTTTTGTGTGGTATGCTAATGCTATTTTGATTGGGACTGCATTAAATCTGTCTAACAATTCTGGGAATATGGCTATTTTCGCTATGTTGGTTCTTCCTACCCAAGAGCAAGGGATATTGTTCCATTTTCTGATTTCTTCAATCTCCTCTTTCAGAGTACTGTAATATGCAATGTAAAGATCTTTTACTTTCTTTGTTAGATTGATTCCTTAAGTATTTCATTTTTTTGATGCTATTGTGAAAGGTGTTGTTTCCCTAATTTCTCTCTCAGTGAATTTGTTATTCGTGTACAGGAATGGTATTGATTTTTGAGCATTGAATATTACTGAATTTGGTTATTAAATCTAGAAGCCTTTTGGTGGAGTTTTTGAGCACCTACATTTTTAAACCATGGCATTCTTGGCATGCATGGCAGAACATCTGACACGTGACTAGGACACAACATACATTGTTTAGCAGATTTTATGTTATATTTTAAAGGATCATTTGTTGTTTTCTTGCTACAGTTCGCTTACCTGCTTGTTCCTTTACTCAACAAATATGTGTTGGGCCCTCGCTCTGTTCCAGTCGTTGTCCCTCGGTTTCCTCCCCTGTAACATGAGGTTTCTGTGGGAGGTTTCCAACGACTCTGAATCCTTGTGCCCTGTGAAGTCAGACTTGCTGTATGATTTTCCAGAGAAACCAGGAGGGGGCGCTCCAGGACTGAGGACTGTCCTGACAGGACCCTCATTCTTCCTAGGCCAGCTTCTTATGCCCAAGGTGGTGCTGGTAAGGAGAGGAGAAACTAGATAATAGACACAAATGCAATACAGAAGTTGTCAGTCCAGGCTCCTGGTCAACCAGGCCCTGAGTCACCAGCTGGGATTTCTCTTCTGCTTCCACCCACTGTTCTCTCATTCAACCTCTGTTTCTGCAAACCCCATGAAAAAACGGGTCTCATTTTGTGGCCAGGTGTTCTGAGTGAGAGAGCTATGAAGCTGAGATTGAGGATTCTTCTCTGAGCAGATTTTACAGTGCATCTTAACGGCCAGGTTCTCCTCGAAGTGTTTACTACCAGCCCTACAGGTGCTCACTGGGCACAGCTGTGAGTCTGGCCTGCCCTTCCTCCTGTCACAACCACCTAGTTTCAGGCTTTAAGATGCTGGCCCTGCTTTGGCACCAGCGTAGTGGGACCTGCTGTGTTCTGACCTTGTCGTGTATGCAGCTCTGGCTTAGATCAGGCTCTGGGTGTGGAAGTGAGCACCCCTCCTAACCCAGAGGAGAGCACCAGCTGGGGCGGGGGGAGGACTTTACCTGTGGAAACTGGGTCCCTGGCTCCAGTAGTGAGTAGGGCTGGTCTTAGGCGGAGCAGGGTGCAGCTGAGGGAAACATCTGACTGCAGCTCCCTGTTCCCCGTACTAAGGATTGAACTCACACTCTTGAACATACTAGGCAAATGATCCACCACTGAGCTACATCATGAGCCCTTTTTATTTTATTTTGGGACAGGACTGGCCTTGAACTTGTGATCCTCCTGCCTCCACCTCCTAAGTAGCTGGGGTTACAGGCATGTGCCACCACTCCAAGCTTAGATGCAGTTTTAATCTCAGTCATTTTGAGGTACAGGGGACATCCCTGGAATTATATGGTCTTAGCTAGAGACGGATCTAGAGGTGGCTGTGTTCAGAGGGAGCTCAAGCAAGGGAGGTGGGCTGCTCTCCCAGGCAGAGGGGCTGCTGGAGAAGCAAAACAGATTTACTACCCCACTAGCAGTGTGACTCAGCCCCAGGCAGGCAACCCCTGTCCTCCCTGGGTAGCTGTGCCTGATGCCCAGCTACCTGGGAGGTGGCCCAGAGCAGCCCCTGCTCCCCCTGGCTCTGACACCACAGGACAGAGGGAGGTGAAGCTTCTCCTGGAGGGGTAGGGCCTGTCTCCCTGGCCTGCCCTCAGGGTGGGTGCACCAGGGTCCCAGGCACATCCTCAGGCTGATAGTTGGTGGGCAGTTGCCACCATCCCCAGACATAGTGAGGATGATACACATAAACAGGAAGTCTGCTTGCTTGCTTCTTGGCCTGCTGTGTCTGCTCCGCTCCTCCTCCCTGAGCTCTTCCCCCTTCATACACCCCCTCCAGCAGGAGAGAGCCTTTCCTTGTATGGCTATGTTAAACCTGTCCCGTATTCCAGAATCTATCTTCAAGATCTCCATTGGGGCAGGTAGCCTTCATCAGACTTTCCCACAAGGTTTTCATAATACTCTCAAAGCAGTTTGAGACAGCTTGTGACAAATGGAATTAGCATAGTCCTCCCAAGGATTGGTCTGCACTGGTCTGGGACCTGTCTCATTATTGAAGCCCCCTGTCAAGGCTTGTCTCCAGGAGATGATTCCCTCAGCATGCCATCCAGGCTTGGCATGTCCTGTGTCCTCACAGCACAGTCCCTGGCACTTATGCCATGTCAGCTAGATCCACATCCCCATGCCCATTTGTTCTGGACAGTAGGCACTGTCCAGGATCTGGCATGTTTGCCCTGTGGTTCTGGGGAGTGTGGACAGATTGAGCACAATCCCTCCGGTGTTAGCCCCAGCCTGTCACTTGTCACACACCATTTGATAGTGAGATGTTTGTCCCCTCTCAGGATCTCTGCTCCCTCTTCTGTAATGTGGAATCTAGAATCTTGGCTTCCCAGGAGTGCGGTGCACAGTGAGCAGTCACTGTGGGGAGATAGGATTACTGTCACCAGTGTTATTGCCCCACTGTCCCATGTTGGGGACCACAAAGGCTACAGGGGAAGATGGTAATTCCCGATGGGGAGCCACATGGTGGTGTGCCCTGGGAGAGGGGGCTGGGGTTACATGTAGTAGGATTGGCTAGGGACAGTCTCCTGAAGAGGGTAGGTCAGCCTGGTTGACTCCAGCTGCTCCCCTTCAGCCAGTCTGGTCAGCTTCTCAGCAGTTACTTCTGCAGGTTGTGGCACCTATTTCCCCGTGGCCAAGCCTCTCTGGGGATGTTTGCCCTTAGCAGCTCCCCTAAGGAAGATGGGTCCAGCAGTGCCCTGCCCTTGAACTACTCAATGGAGTTTGCCTTTCTCTACCCTGACCTAGAGTGGGTGCTTTGGTCAGTGGAATGTGGGGAGGGAGGGGACTTCGAACAAGGCTGAGGTGGCTTTGTGCTGGATCCTGAGGGAAAGGCACATCATGGACTATGAGGCGGGAAAGGGCATGTAGGGCAGAAAGATCAGTGGGAGCAAACAGGGGCCACAAAGGGAAGAACCAGGGCAGATGCACTGCAATGGACAGAGCCAGGGAGCCCAGCAGGGAGGTCTGGGGTCTGGGTTCCTCTGCAGCTTGTGGGAATCGTGGTAAATTGCACACTGACAGGCGCTGGGGACCAGGAGGAAGCTCTCTTTTCTGGGGAAGTCCTCCTCTGGTCCTTAATACACCTCCAGGAAGGAGGCAGAACCCTTCTATTTTCCCTTTAGCTGTATATTTTTAGGTTAAGGATGCTCAAGGGTGAAATTACTGCTCTTTTTCACAGTTGGCATTGAAAGCGCAAAATGAGTCTCAATTTTAAGTCACATATTATTTCTTTTTAAACAAAAGCCCCGTTAGGTTCTTGCTGTTTAGTGATGTGGGAAGGTGTGAGGAAATCCCCATGTGGATTCCAGTGGGGGTGGGGCAGCCACAGAGCCAGGTCCATGTGTATCTGTACATGCACGCATGCGTGTCTGCTGCCCCATCCTCACAGCTTTGCATGAGGTCCTTCTTTGAGGAAGAGGCTGCAGGTTGCCTCTGTGCTGCTCCCTGTAGACTCCTGCCCCATTGGATGCAGGACAGGGCAGGGTTCAGGGCTCGGGAAAGCATCAGCACTCCTTTGCTCCTCCCAGGGAGCAGATCTCTGTGGCTTTCTGACCTTGGATACATTTTTCTCATTTGTAAAATGGGTCACCACTGGCTACCTGCTGAGGTGGAATGTTTTTAATGAAATAATTTGTAAGAAGCCTGGCTCTGTGTCCCACCTGAAGCAGGCACTTGGTGGACTTACCTTCTTGACATCTCACCAGTGGTTTCCCACCACCCCTAGAGGCCTCTAGTGCTTTGGGGTGGAAGGTGTCCCAGCACTTCCTAGATGACACCACGTTCAGCCACGAGTGAGCCACACACACAGCACACTGGAACAAAGCTTGGCTCCATTCGGGGTATTTTATTTTCTTAAAGTAGACAATCTTTGACTTTCATATGGTCACCAGCTCCTCCTTCCCTCTGTATAGGTCTTCAAGTCCTTGGCTGTGATTCTGCACATTGACCTTGGACTCCTGGGTACCGAACAAGGGTTAGAGAGAAGGAGATTTGGCAAGGGCTCTGGCAGTGCCTCCCATCTCAGCAGCAGGGGTTCATATTTACACACAGCCCTCAGCCAAGGTCCTTTCAAGGACAAGAAGGCCCAGAGTGCAGGGTCCCAGCAGGGCCTCCCTCAGGCCACAACACTGGCTGTGCCTTCACAGGAGTCATAGCAGCTCCCAGCCCATCTCAGGCTTGGGTGTGCAGGGACCTGGGGTGGGGTGGGGGTGGGGGGTGCCATCTCTCACCTCCCCTTCTGTTACTCAGCAAAGCCACAGATAATTTACGCTTTAAATACCAAGACATTTAGCTATTGTTCATTCGCTCCTAGGTGAAGAACCTTCTTTAATACATCACATTTATTTTTCTCAAATAAAAACAAAGCAGAAAACCGCACCAATAACAGGACACTGCAGAGGCTTATGTACAACATGTGTCCTGCGAGGCTGCCGCAGGACTGCCATTTGCCCCAGAATTCTTTGGAGCAGAGGGACAGAATCGTCCAGATAACAACTTTTACACTCAGCAAGCCAGACACGAAAAAGACCACCTGAAAAAAAATAAGTTTTGAAAAATCTGCATTTAAAAAAGAATACTCAACTGCATTTGAAATTTTCTGTATTTTTTTCCTGCGAAACACCACAAGATTTGGCAAAAAAAAAAAAAGATATTAGAGAAGAAAAACAAAGTTTGAATTTATAAAATATCAGGCCAGTAGAAGAAAAGCTGGAAACCCAGCTGGCCTAGTTTGAAATATATCGTGCCACTCATTTTATTGTGATTTTTGCTGCATATTTTGAAGCTGTTTATAAAGAGCTGAGTGGCTAGAGGTCTGGTTAGTGCCGTCACCTGGCTCCTCAGGTCCAGGTCCAGGGCAAACGTGGTACAGTGCGACTGCGTGTAGGGTGCGGCCAGCAGGGAAGGTGCATGGTCCCTGCTCTGGCTCTCACTCCTAGTCAGTGGCAACGCCCCCAGTGCAGAGCTTGGGTGGTAAGTTGGCCTTCCTCCAGGTGACAGGGGCACAGCCGGCCTGACTTGGCCCTAGCCCTGCTGCCTCTCCGCAGCAATCCGTTGTGGACCCCCATGCAGAGTGGAGCCAACTTGGAAGGCAGAGTGAAGAGGCAGGGTGGCCTTGAAGTGAACTTGTGACAGCATTGCCTCCAGTATCAAGAGACCTGGACAATACTTTGGAGGACTTTGCCATCTCCAGATGTGTTTGCGTGCTTGTGTTTGTGTGTGTGTGTGTGTGTCTACCTACCTAGCAATCTATCCATATATATTTATGTTTGCAGAAATGTGGGGCCTAGGAGGTGGAGGCCAAGGGCCGGGGGATACCCTTCAGGTCCCCCATTTTTTGCCCCCAGGTCAGGCCTCTCTAGCACGAGGTGGGGTGTGATACCCCATAGGTTTCGCCACAGGCAAGTGGGCTGGGCCCAACTCCTCAGCAAAGGCCAATGTACTTGAGATTGTTCTGTATAATGACGTCTGTCACTGCATCAAAGACAAACTGGATATTACTGGTGTCGGTGGCGCAGGTGAAGTGGGAGTAAATTTCCTTGGTCTCCTTGTTGCGATTCAGGTCCTCAAACTGCCGCTGGATGTAGACAGCAGCCTCCTCGTATGTGTTCTGGCCCTTGTACTCAGAGAAGCAGACGGTGAGCGGGATGCGCCGGATCTTCTCTGCCAGCAGGTCCTTCTTGTTCAGGAAGAGGATGAGTGAGGTGTTGATGAACCAGTTGTTGTTGCAGATAGAGTCAAAAAGGCGCAGGCTCTCTGCCATTCGACTCTGGATGGAGGGAGGAAAATGCTGGTGTTAGGGCATGCAGCAAGCAGATACCCTAGATATGTAGCCCTGTTCCATTGGCTGGACCCCTTTCTGCTGAGGAATCCTTCCTCTATCAGATCAAGTCTGTCTTTACCTTCTTCCCTTAGAAACAGTTGATATTATCTACGTTACCCTGAACCTGGCACATGCTTGGGAAGGGCTCTCCTGCCCCTTTGGGCCCCTGCTCTGGACACTAGTATCCAGTGACCTCAACATGTAGCTCCAGGATTGTAGCAGTGCCCAGAACAGCCTCCTCCCACTTGTGGACTTCACCCTGAGGATCCCATGACATTTCCAATGCTGGTCGCTAGCCTGCCCTACACCCACACAGGAAAGCTCAAGTCTTCCATGGAGCTGCTGTCAAATCACATCTCCCTCAGCGTTAAGTCTGGGTTTAATGCAGTCCTTTGAAACCTCAATCCTGCCACGTGGTACCTGTGAGGGGGCAGTGTGCACTTCTGTAACCAAAGAATCCAGTTTCTTTAGTTGGGAACGAAACGTCAGCCCTGCAGCAGGCTCCTCTCCCTGTCCTCCCTGACCTCAGGTGCTCACATGCACTGCTGCAGATATCTGGCCCCACTGGGCTGGACTGAGCAAGCAGTCTTGGCACATACAGACAGCAGGAGGATGGCATCCCAGGGGAAAGCAATGACCAAATAAGAGTGTGGTCCCCAGCACCCCACCCATTCTTTACCTCTCCTCTGAGGACCTTCACTGTGTTTGGTAACTCTCAGATTTAAGGTACATGATGCTTTGGTCTGATTCCAAACCCACCATTTCCACATAAAACAATTCTTGCTTCTAAAAGGAATAACTACTGGAACTACTACTTGGAATTGCTGTTGGTTAAAGTTGCCCCTCAAGATAAACTGAACTAGCCAAGTGTCCAGAAGTCTGGGGATAGTCAACATCAGAGGATTAGGATTTAAGGATTTTTCTGACTAGATTATATCACCAATTGTGGTATGACCATGATAACTGTAGCTACTGTTGACAGTGAGGACACAAGGCATCAGTAACACCAATGACATGACCATGGCAACTGCAGCTGGACACAAGGTTCTGCTTTTTCAACCCTTGCAGCTTCCTAATCCCATTTTACAGACGAAGAAACCAAGGCTTGGAAAGGCAGGAAATGTGTTTCACATTCCTTGGCCAGGAGTACTGAGCTTGCTGGTCCTATAGGGTGGATGCAAGGGAGGTTGCCCTAGAGTTGGGGTACCTGGGAAGATGTCACACAGAAACCCTGCTCGCCAGAGCCCCTGTTCTCTAAGGCACAGGATTTGGCAGTGTCTGCTGAGGAGGCAGGTGTTGGGAAGCAAGTGTTATTAGCCTGGGCTTCTGCATCCACCTAAGAGACCTTGTTTTAAAAATCTTATCTGTCTCCTTCTTTACAATGAACTTAGAATAATAGAAACACTGAAAAGTGAGTAGTCTCAGGTGTGGGCAGGGGAAGAATTAATCTTTCTGCAGAAACAAGAGGCAGGACCCCAGCCCCAGCAGTGCCCGGAGATGTCAGTGCCTCCACCGTTGAATCTGGATGGGATGTTCCCACAGGAGAAACTGGTGGTGGTCTAGGAATGTCACATTTTGCTGAGAGAGTAATTAGCTCTAATGGATTCCTGGAAGCCACATTGTAAAGATGACTGTGGGAAGGGAGCTGTCACTTCTCACAGGAATGATGCTGTAATTGAAGCTATGATTCTGACCCCAAATTCTGTATCAGATATGGCCATTAGCACATATTCATCAGTTCATTAAACAGACACTTGCTGAGGATGTCTTGGCCCACAGGCCACTGAAAAGCCCACATCTCTCATGCCAGGTGATAGGGCCCCAGAGTTGGAAGCCCTAGGGCTGCAGAAACAGGCATGGCAGGGATAGCAGGCTGAGTCAAGGAGTGGGCTCTCTCCCAGCCTTTGAGAGGGATGGTCATCAGCAGGGCATGGGCCAGAGTTCAAGGGTGGATGGGCAAGCAGAGTGTGGGGGGGTCAGGACCTGGGTCTGGCACCCTCATTCCTGCTGGGTCACAGCTGGCATAGTTCTTGTACCAGCTCAGCCCAGCAGCTGTTGGACAGGAAGTGAAATATGGTAAAAGGAGGGGCAGGAGGGTCACCTCAACATGCTGCAGCAATGCACAAGTGCTGGTCACCACTCAGGGAGAGCTCCATGCTCTGTAGGGCACGTGTATGGGGGAAGAGCTCAGCTCCCATCCTGATGCCTTCTCAGCCACTCTTCCTGTGCTCTGTGCACTTGAGTCCTGAGGCACCATGAGTCCTTTCTACCCAAGCAGACGGAAATGCTTTTTTGCTGACATCTCTCAAGAGACTTTGGGGATCCTGAACAATTCTAAGCTTCAGTTTGACCCAGAGATCACAGAAACACAGGCATAGAAACTAGAAGGGAGCAGAGAACAGAGGAGGGACAGTCCTTGACTGGATGGTGCTTTGCATGTGTGATCACCAGGTTCTCAACTGCTGTGGCAGCCCTGGTAAGGACACAGAAAGGCATGTTGGGAGCTCAGGACTCTCCCTCATTGCAGGCCCATTCTCATACCCCAGGTTCTCCTTGCTTTGTGGTAGTTTGGGGCTCAGGATCCTGGTTTCTTTTCTATTTCTTGGGACAAACCATGGCGAACCACAATCATCATTTATTGGGCTCTTGGGAGATGACAAGGCCTCCAAGAATATCAACAAACCTGTATTTGTGTAAACATTTGTTCCCCCTCTCCAGTCTTATTTCCTGAGCCCTGCCTGGCAGGAGTCAGAAGAGCCTGTGGCAGGTACCAACCATGAACCTGGCTTGTGGGTTAACAGAGACATGGAGCTTCAGGGTAGGGACAGCCCATGCACTAACCAATTCCATCCGTCCCACAGCCATGCTGCTGGCCGAGTCCTCCCTGCCTACGGCACCATATTGCTGAGAGGTAGATGTGAGTCCTCCCTGTGATCTTTAAATTGGGAATGCTGGTCAAAAGGTCTGGTGTGGTTAGCATGGCACTGGCATGAACCCTTTCAAAATGTCTGAGGAACTAGTGGGGCAAGAGTTGTGTCTCATTCTGATTTGTTCCTGCACCGGAGGTCTTGTCTCTCAAAAGTGGGGAGCAGGTTGAGGGAGGCTGAGGAACCACGGGGAGTCACAGTCAGGGATCTTGCCCTTCTCAAGTTAACAAGAGGATCCTTATCCAGGGAAGAGTCTCATGTTTGATTCCAATAGACCAATAATAGAGGTGGTGGCAGAAGCCCTGTCCTGTGCCTGACCTAGTGTCCTGCCTGCCCCTTATTCCTTTTGGCTTCAGAGCTGGTGTCACAGTGGCACCTGAACTCCCACAGCCTCATGTGCAGACAGGTGGGTGGAATGGCACCCTGATATCTTAAATCACAACCATTGAAGCAGGAACCGTACTATTTTGGGCTGTAACTCTGGAAACTGTGTGAGATGTGCATGAGCCTAAGAATGGCGGGGTGGGGGGGGCATGAAGCACTGGTGTGCCTTGTGTCTGGCCTTTGCCCCTGCAGTACTTCCCACCTTTCATATTTTGCTTACCTGGCAGGGCCTTGCTCAGGGGCCCTTCTTCCCAGAAGCCTCCACCCATCTGCTTACAACACATGTCTGGCTGTGCCCTCCACTGTAAGGCCCCAGCCCCAGTTTGGCTTTCGGGGACTTTCCTGATACCTCCCACCTCCCCCTGGCCTGGGTGCCAGCTGTGGCCCCACATCCTTTTGAGCCCCTCCCTCCCACCTGTTCTCTACTTTGGCTTACTTGGTGTTATGGGTCAGAGTTACTGCTGAGGGGCCTGAAGGTGGCATCACGGGGCTGAGTGCCATCTATATAGCCTGGCTGGGGCCACTGAGTGCCAGGACAAAGCTGGAGGCAACTACTGCATTTGCCCTTGACCTACAGTGATTTCTCCAACCAACTGGAGGCAAACATGTTCTCCTTAGACCCAGAATCAAAGGAACTGGCCCTGTAAGCCATGACCCCACAGCTAGGAGGAAGGCTTCCCATTTCACACAGACCAAGGCCTAGAGTGGGGCCAACTTTCCCCCAAGGGCTCAGAGGAGAACCTTGTTTTCTACCAACCACAGCATTCTCTTCTGGCAAGAAGAAGCCCCCTTCCCTTTACCTCTCCAGTTGCCAATGGAACAGCAGTTGTGGGAGGAAGTGCAGCCACCATTAGTTGCTGCAATGCCAGCTCAGGGTTCTGGTCCCTACTCAGCTCTCTCTGGGGCCTGCTCACCAGCAAGACGGCACCTTTTAAGAGGCTGGGGTTCATCAGCACATTCATTTATATAAATAACAGTGCAGAGATTCCCGTCAGAAGCCTGTGCAATGGTAGGAATCTCACTGCTTGTTTGTGGGAAACCAGTGATTTGTGACAAGGCGTGTCAGCCACCCGGTGGCTGGGTATAATCCCTAGGCTAATGCAGTCATTTCTTGACCATTTGCAAAAAGAAAGCCCTAGCTCAGACAGATCCAAATATATTCAATGCCACTGCACCTATTTTACCCCAGGGTGGCACTCACCTGGGCCTCCACTTCCTCCAAATAGGAGGGGCCCTGATGGCTCATCCCTAAGGGGTTTCCAGCTTGCTGATCTTCAAGTTTGGTGTCTTCATCCTGAACAGAGCTGCCAGGCACTAGCTAGCATCTGTGGGAGCCCAACTAGGACTGGTTCCTGGAGCAAAATTTTGAGGCCAGCTGCCAGGGTGAGGTGAGGAACAGAGGATGCTGTGTGGTTAGTTAGGGGCTAAAGCCTTCCTGTCTCAATCCTCTTAGAGACATGTAGGTGGAGATGTTCCTGGTTATGCGCATGAGTTCCAGGATTCACTCTTAGCACCAGTATGTACTTTGCCTTGGACAAGCCATTTCTTTTCTCTGGGTCTCAGTTTCCTTATCTGTAAGATGCCAAGAGTATTGTGAGGAGGTACAAAGGTGCAAAGTGAAAGGGACTGGAGCTGCTGGGCCATGACCCTGGTTGCCACTACTGCCCAGTGGGTGCTCTTCCCTGCCACACCACTGGCCCTTGCCTTGGTACGAGGACGTCATCTCACCTGCAAGGTCTCATGGGAGAACCATGAATGCGGAGGAGGATGCAGCAGGATGGAGGGGACAGGCCTCGACTCTTCAGTCCAGAGTTCAGCTAATGATATAACACCAATGTGCTGGTCACAGGTCACCCTAGCCTCCTGGGTCTCACAGCACACTGGGTCCTCAGCTTGTGGCTCAGTCTCTTTCACTCCATGTTAGGCCAGTCTCCTTGCAGTAGGTGCCCTTAGTTTGTGGAGCACAGAACAGCCCTAAGCACTGGGCAACCTGTTCATTACCATTGTTCCCCTAATTAATAGGTCAGGCAGCATGCTGGGTCACAGCAGGACTGCCCAGGGAGGCAGAAGGCCAGCTCAGGGCCTCACAGAGCCCGCGCTCTGACCCTCAGTCCAGTGTACCTCTCGGCAGACACTGCAGCACTGTGTACTGGAGCCCTCCTGTGCTGTAGTCTGTGGAGGAGCCCGGAGGGCAGTCTCTTTCCCATTCTTTCCTCACTGGCCACCCAAGTCTTATATATGGTGACTTAGTGGCCATTTAGGACCAGGGTAAGCAGGAGAGCCAGAGGCTGGCTTTGAACCCCTTTGCCTTGCTTCACTTCTAACATTTTCAGGTTTGCCCCATCTCCCTGTAGTCTCCCTGTCTCCTGAGCTCCTAGAAATAAAATCTGGATCCCTACATTGGCCCTTCATGACCCATGTATTTTTTGTCCCCCTGCCCCCATCTCTAAGCTACCCCGTGTCTCAACTTCCCTACACCTCAGCACCTCACATGGGCCAGCTCATCACCCAGAACTCCTGTTTCTCACCCATCACTCTGAGCCAGATGCTGGCCTCTCTCACATCCCTTGCCCATGATGACAGGGTGTTGACCACAACTCGCAAAGGTGTGGCTTTAACTGTGCAAATGCTGCATAAGTGCACAGTGCACGATGTGCACGTGACAGAGACCAGCAGCTACTCTATTCATCTTTTGCTGTGGGACCCTGGGCCCTTCACTCACCACTGCAACTTCAGATCCCCACCTGGCACATGTGTCCAGGTGTGGCTGGCTGGATGCAGGCCCAGGGCCAATTGCACTGCCTCATGTAATCACACAGGGCCCTAGTTTCAGACTGGTGATGATGGCCACTACTTTTCCTCTACCCAAAGGAGTAAATAACTGATATAAAAACCATGAAAATAGGCTGGGAGGGGTGTGCTTCAGTGGTAGAGCACTTGCCTAGCATGTGTGAGGCCCTGGGTTCAAACCTCAGCATCGCCAAAACAGAACCCATAAAATTTTCAAAATGAGCAATCAATTTTATGCTTCAAGTAAACTGAAACTTAGCAAAGTTTTAGTTTCCCTGTAGAACTGAAAAAGATGTAAATAAAAATAGCTGGAAAACCATTCTGAATCCTGAGTGGCAGGTGAGTGTCGGTTGCTCAGGAATGCCCCTGTGCATGGCTCTGTGGCCTATGGGTGCCACTGAGCCCTCCTATCCTAAGTGGTGTTGGTGGAACACTTTCCCTCTAGACCACCCAAGAGCCCCTCCTGGGGAGCTGGCACACTCTAGCTTCCCTTGGTTATAGCACAGGACAAGAACACCTGGCCGAACCAAGGGTCTCAAGCCCCAGACCTCATAAGAGATGGAGACAATGTCCAAGTTTCAGCTCCCTGGTGTCAGCATAAACCCAGGGAACAAGTAATCTGGAAGTCCCAGGCCTGGCAACAGTTCCTGATACCCCTTCATTGTGGAGTCCCCCACAGCCCTCTCCCTGGCACCTCTCTAGGCATGTGCCTTCCATGTGACAACACTATACTCAAGGAGGTGGGATGAGTGGGACCCTGTGTACTTGGCAGGATGAAACAGTGGAGCTGGTATCACAGGTGTTTGAATGAGGAGGTCAAACACTCTGCCTTGAAGCCCCAGGTCTTAGCAATTTGTAGCTTCAGTTTCCTTACCTGTAAAACAACTTGTCTCCCTTACAAGGTAGCTGAGGGCTAATGGGGAGTGGATCCATTAATGCTGACACCCAGGTACAGTGGCTGCTGGAGGCACTGCCACCAACAGTGTAGAGATGGCCGTAACTGAAATAAGTGACCCAATGTTGAGAGCAGCAGGTGATACTTCAGATAAGCTTCTGGGGATGTAGGGGAAGGGAAAGAGGGTGAAGATGAAGAGCTGGCAATGCCCCAGAGGCTCAGGAACACAGTATGAGCATGCTGGGAAGGGGTGGGCCAGGGATATGGTGCTAGAAGAGCTGTGTGGGTAAGCACTGTCCTGGTCTGGACCTCAGTTTCCTTATCTGCAGGACAAGTTCCACCAGGAAGCTCAAGTCAGTCCACTGTAGAGAAACATGGAGTGTTTGTTCACAGAACAGTGAATTCAGCTTTTCATCCTGAAAATGGGGCTGGGCAGGGGACATGAATGAGCTCCATTCACTAGACAGCTGAGTCAGTCTGGGCAACAGAATGCCAGGTTCCATGGGAAGTGCCCTGCTGCAAGGCAGAATTTCATATAGGCCTGTACCTCATGTCGACCGCCTCTGTGCAGTGAGAGATAAGCCTCTGGCCCTTTGTGTGGTGAAAGCCTTGGGGGTACCACAGTGTAGAGCTGCGTGCCCACTGGGCAGGATATGGCTCAAAGGGTGCAGGGGGACTGCTGATGTGATGATCAACACATTCTGGTCAGTAGCGTTCATGTGGCACTGACTGCCCCTCCCCGCTTTCCACTGATGGGTAGAAGCAGGTGAGGCCCAGAGCTTTGGTGGGGAGGAAGAGTCTGCCACTGCACTGGGCCAACCTGAGCCCTGCTGAGGGAATGTCTGGGGCACAGGCATCCTGACTTCTCTAGTGGGTAGAGGGCAAGTGGACCCCACTGTTAGATCTGTGCTCCAAGCTCCTGGCAGATGGCCAGGAGCAGAGCCTGTGACATCCATGCCCCTGGCCCAGACACCATGTTAGCTGTGCCCACAGCTGTGTGAATAATAGTATAAAGACACCAGAAGGAACCACCCCAAGGACAATGTCAGTCACCCAGAAAAAAGCTTAGTCTTCAGGGTGAGAGTGGGGTGTGTTTCTCTTCACCGCAAAGCAGCACAGAAGTATAAGGTGTCTAGGGGTGCTCATATGGCCCTGCTGGCTGGATGCAGGAGGCAGGTAAGTGCTCCTGGCCTTGGTCTCTGTGGGGAAGAGGCCAGGCTGGGCCCAAAATGCAGCAGCCTTGGTGGCTCTCAGCCTTGCATTTTCCTAGCCAGTCAGTTGAGCATCCTCATCAGGAATTCCTGAGTTCATTTTCCTACTGGACTTCAAGCTCATCCCGCAGGAGATGCCAGATCCTGTCCTGCACCTATATTCAGGGCAAAAGATTAGGGGCGAGGGTTCCAGCTTCTTCAAATGGCAGCAGTTAGGAGCCTGGTTATGTTTGGAAGGTGGGACTGGGTAGAATCTGTGGGGAGGAGGAGGCTGGGACCAGCAAGGTTTCAGTTGGGCACAAAGGCAGGTGTTGTTGGGCCACTTAGAAAAGAGTCCACTTAGGACCACAGCACTCAGCTCTCCTTCTAGTGGAGGTATGGTCACAGTGGGGCACCATGGCTCAGTAGCTGTTCACCATGTACTTTCTTGGCCAGGACCGGCCTTGGGACCAGGGTGCTTGACCAAGAGTGACACCCCGTGAGGCCCCATGTGAACCTGGCAGAAGAGATTGCTGCACTTAGAGTGACCCTCTGTGGGCTACATCAGCTCAGAAAGCTGGACATTAGAATTTGCTTTTATGGTATATTTTCTCTTCTTGCTCCTGGGCTCAGCTGGAGCTCTGGAGACCTCAACCAGGCCCCCACTTCCATTTTTCAAGTCCTCTCCATTGTCCACACGTGATGTCTCCACACCTTCACATTCAAGTTCCTGTTTCCACATAGAAGATCCCTGTACTTCAGATTTGGTCCTGTGGACCTTTCTGGGCCTCACCTAGCCACACTATGGTTGCTTGTGTGCCATGCTTATGAGTGCTTCTCACCCACATGTGCGCAGTGCTCCCCCATTCCTCCAGGACAGAGGTGGGGTCTTCTACATCACACTGTTCCACCCCAGCCCCACCAGGGTACTGAGCCAAGTATCCCACTGAATATCCATCTTTCCCTTCCTCTGTCCTAACCACAGACTGGCTGTCTCCAGGTCCATCATATTGCTGGATGTGGGCATTGGGTCACATACCCAATGGAAAAGGTATTTTCAGTAACTGGGCTCCTGGACCTTTCAGAATCTTGGGCTGCCATGGCTGGATGTATTAAAAGATTAGATGGGCTTTTGGCACTGAGCCCAGCACCTGGTATGTTTTGGGGAAGGGTGTCATGGGTATTCAAGAATACCTCTTTTGTTTCTTCCAGACATATACCCTGGGGAAGGTTTGGGACAGTGACAGCTGGGGTAGCAGCAGAGCCCCTTAGAACTCATAAATGCAGCTAGGAGTGCCCTTTCATGGATCTAAAGAGAGAACAAGACCCAAGGGTGTGGGGACAATGCTCTGTACAAATTCCAGGAGGAATGCGTCATTTCCTGGGACCCTTTGGGAGTCCAACTATGCTATGCATGAAGCTAAGGCTGCCAGAGGCAGGGGAGCAGCCTGAGGATGGAAACCTAGGTGCCAGACTCCCAAGTGATTCTCTGGCTTCTCAGGACACTTTCCCAGTGCCATATTGTGACTGGAGTATTGGTCTGGAAATGACAAGCAGTTGGATCTGAGACAGTTCACTGCCACTGGGATCTGCAGGCCAACGAAGTCTAAGGTTAACACCCTCAGGGTTAGATGCAGAGAGGATTCTGTTGAGTACCTGTGTAAACTTCAGGGCCTGGGTGTTCTCCCATGGCCCAGCCAGCTCCAAGGGATCTTGGGGGTACCAGCTGACCTGGGTTTTAGACCTCATCCTACCACCAAACTGCTGTGGTACTTTGGGTGTGTCATATCCTCCTCTAGGTCACATCTCCTGCCTTTGTAAGATATGCTGCGTACCTAAAATGGCTACTTGGGTCTATTGTAGTAGCCTGGTTTGGTGTCCCTGTGAAGCTGGCCCTGGCCTGGGCACGTGACAGGTCACCCATCACTCCTCTGAGATCTTGGCCCCATCATATTCAGGCCTGGCAGTTGGGCCCTGCCCTAAGTTCTTGAAGTTTGTGGAGTCTCCCCTTGCTGCTAGACTAGGCTAAGTCCAATGTACATGCCTCCCTTTCTAGCTCGGGCCTGGAGATTTGTGGCTACAACCCTTGTCTGGTGACCTGGTCTGACTGTTGCAAGTCAACTTCTCTGGCTCTGTCACTAGATGTTGCTTTAGAACCTGTAGGGGAGGCCACTGTCTATCTTCTCTGTCCTTAAGGGGCTTAGGCACATAAGGGTGATGGGAAGAAAGACAGAGGGAAAGCCAGACAAAACCCAATCAGGCAATAGGCCACTTCCCAAAACAGACCCAGCACAGGAGCAGGTAGAGAAGGCATGAGTCATCACCTCTGCTCACAGAGGGGTGACCTGTCAAGTGCCCAGGCCAGGCCCAGCTTCACAGGGACACCAAACTACAATAGACCCAAGTGGCCACCTTACAAGAGCAGCATATCTTACAAAGGCAGGAGCTGTGACCCAGAGGAGGTCGTGACACATCCAAAGTACCACAGCAGTTTGGTGGTAGGATGGGTACTCTGTTCAGGCCTCCCGAGACATCCCAGCTGCTGGCCATTGCCTACTGGAATCCCAATGTTGTCTCCTTAGTGGAAGGGATCCTGGGGGCAGGGCCTGTGTGTTCAGCTCACCCTGTGTCTGGACAGAATCACAGCTAACCCTACACTGGCAAGACAGATATGTCCATGGTCCTGCTGCCCACAGGGTGACTGCGGGTGAGGGGGCTCTGAGCTACCCTGAGTGTGCAGGATGTACTCAGATGCATGGCAGCCCCTCAACTTCTTGCTGGGAGGTGGTAAAAGCAGCTGCCACTGGGCCCAGCTGCCCCTCCCTCTTCTCAGCTTAGCACCCAGGCTGTGCGCAGATGCACTGCTGTTTCCATGACAACTGGAAAGGATGCCTCCACCCTGAGTCTCACACAGCAACACAGACCAAAAGCACTGCTGGTCCTTGAGCTGGAGCAGGTTCCTAGCCCATCTACTCCTCCTCCTCCACTTGGGAGTCATGGGAGAGGGTCTCTGGGAGTTGAGGGGACCTGGCTCCCCCTTGGTCCTTTTAAGGACCTCAGGGCTTGAGGGACAGGGAAGACCAGAAGCCTTTTGGGTGTCCCACTTGAGCACCTGTGGGTGGGGTAGGCCTCCCAGTATGAAGGGAGGGTCCTACAGCATCTTTGTTACTGAATGGAGAGTCCTAGGGCATGTCTCACCCTGGGCACCCTGTGGCTACTTTTGTCTTTGTCTTGGCTTCCTTCATGTGGGGAGTGCCATGATGCCCTCCAGCTCTGTTCATCTTGGCAAAGTGGGTAGAACTGGCTTGCGTCTTACCAGGGAGAGGAAGCCATGATGTGGGTGCTCGCAACACCACCACTTTACAGGTTTAGAAACAAGGCCTCTCCATTTACCTTCTACCTTAGCACCAGGAGAGCCCCAGACAGCCCAAATCACCCTCAGGTTTGGTGCCCCAGGACCTCAGGAATTGGGAGATATCTAGGGGCAAACTGGATGCCTGGGGTCACCTCCAGCTCAATCTAGTGTTCTACTCTTTCTTCTGCCAACCTAAATGCTGTCTTGACAGTCTGGAGAATTGGATTAATGAGGCTAATGACTTTGTGAGGCTGACTGACCTGGAAACTAGGGAGGGTACAGAAAGGATCATGCTAGTGGCTAGCATGAAAGCAATATGAGGCTGCGGGTGGGGAGGAGCTCTCGACTGCCTGTTCACTGGGGTATTCTTCAGGATGGTCACTGCTCCCTACATAGCTGCCCAAGCTGGAGCAGCTCACCTACTATCCAGGCTGTGGTTTGGTGGGTACTCAGGATGCCGAGGCAGAACAGGCATGGCCCTGTCTATGTGGATGGCTTTTCTGGCTCTAACCACCTTAGCTTAGGCTTTCCATTCCCATTCTGCCTCACTACCAGCAATCCCAGCCACTCCATGGCTCCTAGCCACTCCTCCATTCCTTACCTTATTCTTGGGCTTCCTGATTGAGCCACAGGATTAGGGGCTTCCCAAGCAGAGGCATAGTTCAGAGAACTGAATCCCACAGAAGAGGGATGCATGTCCAGCGGTACCTCTGTTCCTAGGTCCCCTTGGGAAGGCCTTTACTTAGCTCAGTGTCTACCCATCTTTGATCTGACCCCTTCTCCCTGGATCACTTTAGTTTTAGGACTCCCTGGATGGCAGATGGGGCACATCCTGGAAGGGCAGCAGCTGGTCTCTTAGCAAAGCAGGGTAGCCCATTCTGAGCCTCCCTCCACCAGCAAGGCTGCCAACATATTCTGTGATCAGGCCCACTGTAGGCTGCCTTGGTTCTCCTTGAACTCCACCTTACCCGAGTCTTGGGTCTTATTAGCTGTGAGACATCAGTTATTTTTGTCAATTGTGAAATGAGTCACAATAGAGACATGGCCAACAGGCAGTAATGAGGAGGCTGGAGCAGGTATCTCCTACCCAGCCACTGGGTGCTCACCAGGCCTCACAAAGACATTGCTCTTCCTAGGAGGATACAGGAGCTCAGGGCTGAGATGAAAGCCCAGCCTCCCCAGGTATCCTGGTGACCTCCAAGTATTTTTTTTCCTCTGGACTCCAAATGGTCACTGCTAGTTCTAAAGCTCCTGCTGCATGTAAAGCACTCTCCTGCCTTGAGGAGAGGAACAAAGAGCATTCCTCACTTCAGGCTAGTTCCACAGAGAAGGGATGCGCGTGCCAGCAGCTGTCCAGCAAAGTGGAGGGAACACAAGTAGTAGCTAGCACCACACATGCTATGTTGTGTAAGCTAGAGGGCAGGTGGCACAGAGGGTGATGTCGGGTTGGGGCCTGGGGATGAGAGAGGCACCCAGGCCAAGTTCAACCCATGAAGTACAGCAAGCAAAAGACCTAGTGTCAGGTGTGAGCTCTGCCTGTGTCTGTTCTGTGATGGCACCTTCATGACACTCAGGGAGTCTGTCTCTGCCACCATGGTCATCTCTTGCCAGGACCCATATTCCTGCATATGCTCTGTGACCACTCCTGTGTGAGGCCTCCAGACAATTGTGTTCCTGACCAAATGATCCCTACATCTCCCTACCTCCTGCCTCAGTCACGTGGCCTCTTTGCCTGGAGGCCTTTGCCATGCTGTCCTTCTGCGTGGAGTGTTCTTTCTCTGGGTTCATGTAGCTGGTCAGCTCATTGATTCCTGCTTCTGAACTCCTTCCTTATCATGAACTCAACCCTTTAATTCACTGAGCTGCTTTCAGCACCACTGGACCCTGTTCCTATTATTGCCAGTCAGCCTGTGAGCGCAGTGGGCATAGGGACTGCTCTCAAGAAAGGGCATGTGGCAGCAAGGGCCAGATGGTGCATGTTTTGGGGTCCAGTAGAGCAGCACACATGTGCATGTATGAGTAGAGGCATGTATGCCCCAACCCACAAGTGGTCTGATCAGGATGTGGGGAGGAACGGGCCCAAAAGCGCCTCCAAAGATGCTTAAGGTGTGGCTGGGCAGGTGACAGGCACCCAAAGGAGGCTCTGCAGGTAGTGGGACTGGGCCTCCCTACTCTGCAGCATGCCTGCTCCTAGCCTGGTCTCCCAGTGACAGGTGGCCTGCACCCTTCTTCACCATAGCTTCATCTTTCAGTGGGTCAATTTGGTAGAACAGGCTGAAAAGGTGTTTGATAACCAGTTATTCTTCTGGCTTTAAAATGATCAGGAACTATCTGATCCTGCATCTTGGGAGGTGAAGCCTTGGATTTTATTTCCGTGGTTTAGCACACTGGGATTCTGTGTACAAAGGGCCCAGAACCCAACTCTGTTGTTGCATTTCCTTCAGTGGGTTTCATGTGCTACTTGCTGGAATACTCTATGGCCCAGGTGCCTAGCTCTTGCTTCCCAAACCCCAGCTGTTACTACCACTTGCAAGCAGATAGGCTGGAATCCACAGAACCCACCTGCGCCAGTGGAGATTAGAGAGCAATACAGAAGGATTAGCAACTTGGTGGCTGCACCTCATAAACTCAGACACTTCCAGGCTTCTGGTGTTCATGGGGGCCCTCATTCTTCCCTCAGGCCACTACTTCCATCCCTCATCTGATGACTCTTACCATCACCTTCTCTTCTCTCAGCCCCTGTCTACCCAGCCAGGGGCTGCTTGGCAGCTGCCCAGACAGGGCAGGAGACCCATCCATTTTACAAGGCACTCAACCCTGTGGGCCTTGGGCAATGATAGATGGGACTTCCGGGGCGGGGGCCAGGTAGTGATGTGTTTTGATCAAGTCCAGAAGTCAGAGCCTCTGCTTACCTGTGCCCCCACCCCCCAACTATGCCCAGTGACAAGTGCAATGCTCATAGTAACAGCACTGGCCAGGCCTGCCACTTCAAACAGCAAGGGCTATTTAAACAAGATAACAGGCTGCTGGAAAAGCTGTAACTCAGGCCATAACAGCCTGGAAAGCCCTTGTGCTGAACCTGCCAGAAACGGAGGAGAGCTGCTTCCTGCCTCATATAGCAGTTCAGCCTCCGGCCATTTTGTTTGCCAGTACCGCACGGAGTGGGGATAGGGTGATCCTAAGTGACAGTAAGGGAGACTGTTTCCTAACCCTGCACAGTCCCTGGGAAGGAAACAGCTGAGGGTCTTTGTAAGAGGTGGTGGTGGGACCTCCAGGTAAGAAGGTCTCTGGCTTTGCCACCTAGGCAATGGATTCTAGGAACCCAGATTTCCCGACTGCACTGTGGAGGGCTACCCCTTACCCAGCCAGGGGCTCAGAGACTGCTTGTAGGGCAATGGCATGCTCATGTCCATGACCCTTCCATTTCCATTTTTTCTGTCATCAACCACCACATATCCCCCCATCTCCACAGCCCCGCACTCATGAACTACCCTAAGTCTCCAGGAGCTGGGTGAGGACTCAAGAGCTGTGCTCCTGGGCCAGCCCAGACCTGGGCATCCAGATGGACAGAGGTGGTCACATGACAACCCTGGGGCCACCACTGGGCCAGGGCTCTACTCACCTTAGACCTTCAGTATGAGCTGGAGATAGTGCTGTACCCAGAGCACTTTCTCATGTCCCAGCAGGGTTTAGGAGTCTGAGTGCAGCCACAAAACACTATGCCATGTTAAGTCTGCATGTAGGTGACAGTGGCTTCTCAGTATAAGCCCAGCACCCTGCACTTCACTCTTTTATTTTTTATTTTTACTGGATCTCAGAATCAGTGACTAGCAGGATTTTAGGGCCTAATGAGACCTTCCTGTTCCAACAGATGTTGGTCAAAGTTGCCAGGGAGGCAGAGCCCCAGGGTAGGTGGTAGTGGTTTAGGAACAGTCCAAGACTCCCAGTACCAAGACAACAAATTCCCACAAAATGCTGGAAGCATTTGCTTGAATGGGCCTGAAGACCCCAAATTCTGCTCCCCCATTTCACACTCAGCAGCCTGCCAGGATTGTGGGATGAAGCTCAGGCTGTGGGTGCTGCTCCAGCTCACAAGTTTGCCCAGCCTGCAGGGAGGAGCTGCCTCTTCTAAAGTCTCAGTCTGTGTTTGCTTTAGTTAAAATGAGAACCGTCTCCTATTTGCTTCTGTGTTAAAAATCTTGCTGGCTTGATCTTAATCCCCCTGCTGTCAGTCACTGACAGGAAATTAACAGACAGCAGGATGCAGGTGCCTTGTAGACTGGAAGCTGTCAACACAGACACAGGCTTGCACAAGGAAACTGCAGTGTGTGAAGTCTCCTATTGCAGATCCAGAGGACCCCTGTGGGCCCACAGCTCACCACCTTGCCTGGCAATGTTTAGCAAGGTGCATGCTCTGCACTCCCAGCTGCTGGGGCTGTGCCCCACTCCACATCTATAGGTGTCAAGGCTTATGAAGGCACCTGCACCAGGCCCTGGTCCATGCCTGTGATGGACATGAGACACTGCGGGTAAGGAGAGATCTCAGTGGGCAACTGGTGCTCATGATCTATAAGATGGATCTCAGCAAGGCTCAAAATTAAAAAAAAAAAAAGTACTTGCGTCATTATTACCCTAACCCAGTGTCTCCATCTGCAGGAGGTGGAAAGCTAGAGCAAGCTCAGGTTCTGTCTGAGATCTAGTTGAAGTGACAGAAATCTCCCCTGGAAAGAATGCATGTGTGTGCTTGTGCAGCCACATGGATCTGGATGTGATTTACTCCTTGGCTCCTAAGCACTGGATCCTGGGAATTGCTCTGGCTCCAGCGCCCATCACTGAGATTAAGGCTGGTGGTTGTATGCTGCTCAGAAAGCAGTGGCCACCAGGTCGAAGACCTCAGCTTCAGCACAGTCCTATCGAGAAACTGCTGCAAGCATATGGCAGGATGAGAGCACTAAGGACAAGGTCTCCTGCCTCTCCTGAGCAGCTGTTCCAGGACAGAAAAGTTACTTCTGCATCTCTAGCTGATGTCCTGGTCATCAGATGTGAAAGAGTAGTTCAGAGGTCATATAGGGCAGCTTGTGCATGATATGGCCACTTCCAAGCCCTTACAACAGTAGGAGCCTTCATGCCTGGGGTGGTCCCTGGCTGAGGACTCCTGGGCTGTTCATGTCCTCCCTGGGTCTCAGTGGGAGAGGTGTCAGGGTCAACTCTAAAGACATTTTGAAATGAAGCCTTCCGGACAGTGATCAAAACATAGACTCAAGGCCATCGTATCTACACTGCGGGTCACCACCTCCTGGAGCACTATAAAGGCAACAGAAATTTAGAAAACAGACAAGAGAGCAGAGCACTCCTTGTGTGGTGTCAATATTGTCATGGACACACGCTAGGCTCACAGGGTTCTTGGCAGCTGATGGCACTCGTCCTAGCCAGCACTTTCTGAGCTCTCTTTGCCCCTTTTCCAGGCAGGTTCCTGAGCTCTCTCTCTTCACTGGGAGGATGCTCTCAACCTTCAGGCATCACAGTTTCCTGGGGAGTGATCCCTAAGAATTCCACACCATGCACCAAGGACAGTGTTGGCACAAGGAGTGGCTGGGGGTAGCCAGGGCCCAGGTAGTCTTGGGGAGGAGCCCTGGCAGGATCTGTACTCTAAAGGGCCCCTGCTATGACTTCTGAGCTGTGGAAGGCAGACAACAGGAGCTGCCTTGACAGCTGTGCCTGTAGACAGTACACTGGGGGAAATGGGGGGTCCAGAGGCCAGGCTGGTCAACAGGCCATGGCCTTAGTCCTGCTGAGTCCAAGCTGAGTTACACAGTTTCCCTTGGCACCCTAGGGGCAGGCTTGTCAGGGAAGATGCTAGAGGACAAAGCCCTGAGAGAAGCATGGGAGTCACAATTAGTCCTCCAGCCTCCATGGACTCTTCACTGCCTAGTAAAGACTTCCTGCCCTCAATAGGCCCCACTACTTCAGCTAAAAGGCTGGGATGTCCTGGGAGGAACTCATCCTGTGCTAGGGCCAATGGTGCCCCAGCTTTTTTGCTCTGAGCCACCCCCGTCCCCACCCCTGCCAGGTCCTGAGCAGACAGGTGAGGTACAAAGGCCAGCCTGCTGGGTATGGATGTCAGAGGACGGTGTCTAAGCCTGGTGCTCTTCTCTGTCACTGTGCCACGCTCAGTCTGGGTGTGTGGGGCCAAGTGTAAGCACAGGTGACAGCAGACAGGCACTGACTCCTTCTATGCTGAGGCTTAAAGTGGGTCATGACCAAAGAAGGGTAGAGGGAAAGGCCCTCCCATTCCAGGCTTTCTGTCCATTTCTTCTACAAGCACCTTTTCTAACCTACGCTGCACACAGTCCCACTTTACAACTGAGGAAGAAAAGGCTAGACAAATTCATCTATGCTGAGGCTCAGCCCGGGCCAGAGGCCACCTGTGACCCTGTGCTGTGGCCTCGTGGCTGCTGTGGCCCCACCCATGGGGAGATGAGGCTCAAAGAGAAGCATATGTGCCTTGATCCCTGAGGTACAGAGTCACAGGTGTAGTGGTCTCCTTCCCACCCAGTAACCACAGATTGCTTTGGTCAGCATTTCCAGCATGCTCTTTCGAATGGGTGTTCTCCCTATGGCTCTTGGAGAATGTTGAGCAGCTCACAAGTTTTCCAGCTCTTAATTGTTTGTTGCTTGAGAGGCCCATGGCCCTGTGGGGAAACGATTTGTCTATGGTCACTTGTGGCTGGGCCGAATTGCCCCAGAGGCTATAAGTGTCCTGGGTCAGGATGCTTTTGAGTTTCTCCTGCGGTCACCACAGTCTAGGAAAACCTGTGTGGGGCTAGAGCCCTAGTCTAGCTTCAGCAGGGAACTGCAGGACATGAGGCCCAGGGCCCTGGGCTGACTGTGGTTTTACTATTAATGAAATGAGAAAGTGCAGGCGCTAAAGAGACATTCACCATAAGGTGCAATGAAGACTGGATTAGGGTAAGTTTCAGCCCAGGCTCCCAACCATCCTGGACTTCTCCCCTGTCCAGGTCAGAGCCACACATAGGAAGGAAGGATGCACCTTGTACTCTACCCCAAACAACACTGAGTGTCCCTCTCAGATGCTCAGGGCTTCTTTCCTGGCTCACTGCTTTTCAAGTCCCTCCAGAAATTAGATGGGAAGAGCCCATGGGCCTGGAGGACCCCAGAGATGGATGATGAGGGCCCTGTACCCTATTGGCATAGAAGGCGGGACCTAAGTGCCTTGTCCTCATCCCCACCCACTCTCCTGTTCAAGGCCAATCAAGGAATTCCCCTGGGTGGCAGATCTCCAACATCTACCCTGGTGATCAGGAGCGCCCCAAGTCAGTGAGGCCTCCAGGTATCCCAGCCTCCACCCTGGAGTCTGTTCCCGGTAAGTGGAAAACATGTTTTTCAGTTCTTGGATTATACCCTTAAAATCCCTTAAAACAATCATAATCTGCATCTTAAAACCCAGAGCTGTTCTGATATGTGCGTAATGAGCAGAGCTAATGTGCTCAGGAAATTAATTATGGCCCAGGCAGACTGAATGGATGAGGAGGGGGAGGCAATTCTACCTGGAAGCTCTTGGCACAAGAGCTTCTTGGAAAGGGACATCTTTATAAGCATCCAGTGCTATCACCTGGTAGGTGAAAAGTACAGACTAGAGAGTGAGTATTCACTGGGTCAGTCCCAGCTCCACAATCACAGTGTGGGCAGTGTCACCCACCCCAGGCAGTGCTAGGGACTGGATATAGTACCGGGACTTTGTCCTGCCTGGTCCTTCCTTGACCCCCCAGTGCAAGATGTCTGGTGCCCCAATTTTCTCTGTAAGGTGCTGTGCACAGTACTATACTCGCCATGGTCCCATCAGTACCCTTGTTCCTGCCCTAACAGGACCCCACAGGCTGGGTTGTATTCTATAAGATCCAGATCAGATCACCTTTGGCCCAATCCACTCAGGCCCTGTTCCCAGTGTGAGCCCTCTTCTGTTCTACAAGCTAGTCTCTGATGCAGAGGTCCTCAGGTCCTCCAAGGGCTGCTCAATGCTGTCCCCAGCTGACCTTAGGAAAGGCAGGACATAATTCTATCTGTCCCTGGATTGTGAGCTTGTCAGGACCAGGGCCTGCATATACAAGGTCTGACTACTTCCTGAATGAATGCCATGGGCTTATTTTCTCTCAGATGAAGAGGGGCCCCCAGTTTGAGTAGATGCCATCATGTTAGCTGATAACAAAGGAGAGGCAGAATTCTGAGGCTACTTCTCTGTGCAGTAATAGTCTCTTAAATCTGGCCAGGGAAAGCAGGAGTGAGGGTCATGAAAAGTGTGGAGCCACCCTGAAAAATTATCACTCTCTAAGGGGATGAATGAGAGCAGATATAACACGTGTGGTGGGTGGGCCAGACTTGGGAATCCCTGAGGAACCACAGAGGAGAGACAGATATTGTCTTGCTCTTCAGAAAAATGCAAATAGTAGATTCAGTGATTCACTCGTAACTGAGCCTAACCCAGGGTTGAAGATGCACTGCCTGTGGCATGCTGGTAAATGTTTAACAACTGGCTTGGAGTCGGGGGAGTGGGACTGATCTGTAGTGTCTGCCAATTTCTGTGGTGTGGTTACTGCCACTTGGATGATTTTATGCTAGCAATATGATGCCAGACTGCTCAGAATCTTCTTAAAGATTGAAAAATTGGCTCTTAAGAGCTGGTGTGAGCCACCTCCAGCCACCCTCCCCCAACGCGCTGGCATGGAGAGACTGCTGACCCCTAATCTGGATCTTGGCGTCCTCCTCTGCAGGAGGCAAGCACTGAGAGAAGGCACTTGCTCTCCCTCCTGGAAGGCTATCAGCACTAGGGCAAGGGGCTGAGCCCAGTCAAGCTACAAGGGGTTCTCTGAGGCCCACTTCCTGTGTTAGTAGGGTCACCAGTCTGAGATCCAAAGATGATCAAGGACATCACTATGAAGACTTTGCCAAGTCATGTGGCAGACTCAGCTTGGTAAAAGATGGAGTGGTGGGGCCTAGTGTCCCAGCTGCTGCCCAGCTGTGTTTAGTGACAGCCTGTGTACGAGGGGTGACACAGCAGGTGACTATCAGGGAAGGAGAGGTGATGCACTGAATAACAGAGCCAGGTTCATACAGATGAGGAGAGGGGGACAGATGAAAAAGCCATATTAGAAACCCAAAGTTGCACCATGCTGGTGCCAGAGGCAGGGAGGCATAGTGAGCAGCAGGTGTCTAAGCCCAGTCCCAGGCTTTATCTCACCAGGAGCCTCCAAGAGCAACGAGCCACTGCACAAAGGGGACTAAGGAACGGCCCTCCCCTTAGAAGCTCCCAGTGTGACAGGGAAGGAGGAATAGAAGCTGCTAGTGAGAGGGCCCTCTGTGGCTATATGTCCCCCTGGGAGCAGAAGGAAAGTTTCTAGCCCAGGGATCTGAAATACCAGTTGGGAAGTACCATGGACCTTGGGCATGTTCCCTTCTCCACACATACCCCTACTTTCTCCATTTCATGAGTTACAGTCAGTACCCCATGGGCAGTGACATGAAGCCCAGGGTCCTGGGTGAGTAGTAGCCACTATTCACTCATCAGGGACACAGACTCAGAGCAGCCCAAGGCCCACTCAGCTGCAAACCAGATGGCTGCAGAGCCAGTTAGGACCAGGATAAAGGCCAGGTAGCATAGCCAGAGACCCTGGGTTGTGGAGCCTGCACTGAGGTGGTGATAGGGGCTGTTCACAAGAGCTGGCAGCACCTCGGGGCCAGGAGTGGTCCAGCTATGCATGGATACCCAGTGAAGAGGATGCTGCCTGGGGAGATGGTAGGGCCAGCTAAGCCCTGCTTCCCTGCTCTGTGCCTGCTGCAGTCAGGCTCTCTGTGGAACCTCTTCAAGTTGTGCCTCTCCTGTCCACTACTTAGAAACACAAACCTGTCAGCCTGGTCCCATCTCTGGCTCTGGGCCAGGAGGTCTCTGCTCTTCTAGGGTCACAATGATTTGTGGATGTCATAAAGTGCACATGGTCTGGGTACATCAAAAGATGAGAAGGAGCTGCTGAGGGACCAAAGCAGGAGAGGAGCGAGCTCCTGGCAGGTTGGCAGTTCACCTCTCTGGCACAATTCTCAGCACTAGACACTATTACTGAAGCTATGCCCTGGATGGGGCAGAGAGCAGTAGGTAAAGTGGGGAAATGCTGCCTCAGAGGACCCTGTTGTCCTGCCATGGAATGGGTGGGGGATGGGGCCAGGGCAGACAGCCACTCAGGTCTCCTGAGACCTACTGGGATATTCTTCATCCTTCCTGAAGCGAGGCTGGCCACACAGTGGCCCTTAGCGTGGAACCCAATCTATACCCCTCAAACCCCCTTGTACTCCGCAGGGGAGCACCTTTCTATTCCACAGGATATGGGGCTGGTAGTTAAGAGGGGACTCTCTGGAATCTCCAGAGGGCAATACTGCCCCCCTGCCTCCCCCAGCCAGAGAGTCAGACTGAGGATATGTGATGTAAACTCAGCCTCATCTGCAAAGCTGGATGTTTAAGATCACTAAGGGATCTTTAAGTCCAAGTCCAAGTCTGTGTATGCTGGGAGAATGGGATTGTCCATGCCTGGCTGTTTCCCATTTGTAATCTCCTTCTTTGGCCAGATGTAACCAGCTCCATTATCAACAGGTGAGAGCCTGTTTTACTACAAACACCTTGCATCTCCCTTAGCACCTCATTGCATGACACAGCTGCTTAAGCACCACTTTTAAAGCACAAAATCAAGATCCCCTTTCAGGCTAAAAGACAAACCACGGTGCTAAGGTGAAGGGTATATACTATTCACAGGGCAGCCTCCGGCCACCCCCTTCTCAATGGCATGTACCCATTAAGGATCAGCACTTGTGGAGTCCTCCCATAGAAGGGCTGAAGCCAGAGCCTTGGGACTCCAGCTTTTTCCAAGCCTGCCCATTGCCTGCCCACTCTACTGCATCAAGGGCCTGCTGTGCAATGGGGCCCACCCACAGTACAGGTTGTGTGCTTGGGCCGCTGACCTGTTCAGGGGTGGGGAGGCAGAGAGCAGGACAAGGGCCACTGACTAGAGCTGGGCAGAAGCCACTTGCCTGGTGTTTGGCTGCTGTAGTGCTTACCACCTACAGAACTTGCCCCCTCAAAGGCAACGTCTCTCTGCCCCACCCGTCCCCTTTCTGACACATGTTGTCCAGCTGTCGCTTGGAAAAATGGCAGCGGGGACACCAGGCCTTCCTGAGTGAACCTTGTTGTGGCCCAGTCCACCTGTGAGGCCCAAGTGGGCACCACCTGTCCCAGATGAAAGCAAAATGGATCTATCCTAGAACCGTGTCTCTTTGCCAGGTGTTCCTGGCATGAGTTTGTAGAAATTAAGTAGTGGATGTACTGGTGTGACTGTCCTCCACACCCCAAGCTCCTTGTGCAAATATTAAAACTTGGCTCATGATCATGCCCAGCCCCTAGCCAAGGCCTTGTGCCTGCACAGCAGGCACACAGCAGGCACACAGCAGGCACACAGCAGGCACACAATGAGCCTGTCACAGGGCTGGGAATGCTGACAGCTCTGCCGGGAAATGGGCAGCAAGCTCCCTGTGGATTTCCACATAAGAATATTTGACACTTTACAACCAAGCCTTTTAATCTGTCCCTTTTGAAAGATACCTCCATTAAGTGTCCAGCAGAGTCCATTAGCTGATCCGCAGGGACAGAAGTTGGGGCCAGGCACCTGCTTCCCTACACTTCCTAGGCCTCCCAGCAAGTGTGTTTCGGGTCCCCTTGATGCCTCTGATAAGGAAATGAAGACATAGTCCCACTGGTCACAGCTGTGCTCATTATTCCACAAGGGCTGAGTGCAGGTATCTCAACTTTGTCCAGTCCTTCTGAGGCCACAAAGCAACCTGTTTCTGTCAACTGATCCTTATGTAAATTCACTAAAGAGGAGGGGCAGAGCTTCTGCCTTGGGTTGAACTAAGTTAGAAGCTCAGGAGGTCCTCACGCCTCTCAGGGGCTGTCCACATGTAGGAGGGGGTGGTCAATTATCCAGTGCCACTCTTGGTGCCCCTGGCTGCCACAGAAATAACAGATCAGTAAGGATGTGCTCAAGAGAAATTCCCATGTGTTGCTGGGCCATGTTTTAGCCTCTGATGCCACCTGGGGGTGTACCAAGCGGGGCACTGGAGGCTCACATGGCTCTGGAATCACCAGTGCCTACCAGGACTGTAAGGGGAACAGGCCGTAGCACCTATCAAATCCACTTTGGGGCAAGAGTAGGAATTGTGGCCAAGGGTGGGCGTGGCTCCGCATATGTGCTTGTTGCCATCGTCCACGGATGCCTTGGAATCCACCTCCCCTTGGCTCCAAGGTGCTGCCCTGCACTTGCTGCAGTCCTCATGCCCAGGAACCCAGAGATGCTGATGCTCTCCTTGGCAACGTGCTGACGCAGAAGCCAGCGGGCGGGCTGGGGGGGGGGTTGTGGCTCCTTTGCCAGGCATGGGGGCAGGGGGCACTGCCAGCCTCCAACAGAGAGAAGATGAGGGCTTGTAGTTGAGCAGGGAAGAACTCTGGAGAAGCAGTGTCTACAGCCTTGGCACCTGGCCCTGAGGTTCATTTAGCTTTTGCAAAAATTAGTATGGCCTGTTCTTGGCTGATTTGCTTTTGCCAGGGCTGCGAGGACAGTTCAGGGCATTCCAAGAGGAAAGGGCAGGCTTGTCTTAGCCTCTGTGCCAGCACTGGCCTGACTGGAGGGAGAGGCAGGCAGTGCTCACTGCCGGCACCACCCCAGGAGGACTCACGGGTGGGTACTGTCTTTCCTCAGCAGCCTGTTTGTTTTCCATCCTGATATTACTGGTGGAGCATGAAAGGTCAGAACCATTTGGAATCCAGTGAATTTCCAGCCTTACTTAAAATTCTCATCAAGAATTTCCTTTTCTGAATAATCACTTCTTCAGGGCTGCAGAAACTAGGGTGGTTGGGGTGTGCAAGCCCAGGTGCCAGCCCCCACCCTTACCCACCACTTTAGAAAATGCCCTGAAAGCCTTAGAGCCTGGTTCCTCTAGGAGGCAAGTGCAGGCCTTGCAGTGATCCCTATGGGGACAGGGCTGGGAAAAAAATGAGACATGGAAGCCCCACAGGGCCCCACCTAGTCTGTTCTCAGGAGCTTACTCATGTACAAGCAGTGACCCACCCAGTGATGAACATTCAATGGAAGAGTGCAGGTTACTGGGCTGGGGTCAGGGAATGGCCTCTCAAAGCAGCATCACGGGGATGAGTCCTGAAGGACAGAAGGATGGGGGTAGGGAAACAGGAAGGTCATGCGCTTAATGCTGAACAAAGCACTGTTATGAGAGCAAAACAAGCAATTGATGGCCAGAGCAGAGAGGACAGAGAGGCAGCAAAGTAGGTGCCTTGGGCCTGTCTTGGACAATTGTTAGGCTGTCTTCTTGTTGACCAGTTCAGAGAGCAGAGATGATAACTAAAGCCTTCCAAGAAAATCAGAGCCCAGGCTTTCTGCCTTTGGGGCCAGGCACACATTTGGATATTGTCTGAAAAAGATGGATCTAGGAGCCAAGGCTGGCACTGAAGGAACTCACCATGCCTGCCCTAGAGATGACAGATAAGGTATCCCCTGGATCCAGGCCTAAAAGGCTCCTGAGCTATTTCTTGTCAGCTCTGGGGACAGAAGTGGACAGGAGCACAGAGAGCCAACTGCCTGAGCCAGTATAACTGGTAACTGTGGTGTGGCCAGCAGACTTGCCATGACACTGACCCCTGGGCCCAGCCCAGGTACTTCACTTTGTCTCACAGCCTGGTCAACCCAACATTCTCTGCTCTCACTAATACTTCATCAAGGGAGCTTGAGCTCACTCATCTGCTGGGATGTCACCTCTACCCCGAGTCACACAGGTGCTGAAGGGGGGGCGCAGCCACAGGGGTGAGAGGGGCTAGAACCTTGAGGACAACTCATTCACACAGAGACAGCCTGAGAGTAGGGTAAACCACAGCATCTCTGGATTATCAGCCCACCCACTGGAGCCATCATAATACCTGGGCACAGTTCTGGGGAAGAACCCAGATGCATGAAGGGAAGAAGCCGTGCTTCCTGCTTCCATGGCCACCTGATGAAGAGGCCACAGACCCTCTCTCTGCTCAGAGAACATTCAAGCACTCAGCACTGGGGCCATAATCTGGAGCCTTCCATAGACTCTCTTGGGGGCCACAGGGCCAAAGTTAGAAACTTCAGGTGAACTCAAAGGATAAAGCTGCCACACGCTTTAACAAGACTGGATGAAAGAAGGAACTCCATCCTTGCCGGCAACCCACAAGGCCAGTTCTTCAAGGCTGGGCCCTTGTCTAGTGGAGGTTCCATTTCCACAAGATCCTTCCACCAGCATCTTCATCTTCCTCTAAGCTCCAGGGCACACACAGCCCCACTCATAGCTCCTTAGGGGACTTTCTGTTTGTCCCTACTACCCCATCACATCAGATGCTCAGTCTTTCCTCAGTGCTCCTGCCTAGCGTAAATCTTCTGCTGAGCGGGACAGTTTTAGGGTATCCACCACTTGTCTGCCACTCTTAGGTACCCGGGGAGGCTATAGGTGCCTTGTACACCAGGTTTACTACTTGTTTGGGCTAGAACATGCTGCTCCTTGCCAGGGGGCTGCCTCTGCTGCTCCTTTTCCAGCAACTCCCCTCTCAAGCCCTTACCAGCTTAGCACTAGGCCTAGGTCTCTCTTTGGCCAACCCCACCTCACTTCATGCCTCTAGTCCCTCTTCCCCACACAGTGGTTCACAGCCCGAGCCAAAGGCTCCAGTGAATCCTGATGTCTGCCCTAGTTAATCAACTTACTGAGTTGCCACCCTTAGAACCCCAAGGCCAGATCCTGGCACCCTGGGATTATACTTTCTTAACTACACTCTGGATTTTGAGGGTGGCTGATGTTCCTCAGACCTATGCTGTCTAGCACTGGAAGGAGCCTCACAGATTTGCCAAACTGCCAAGTGGACCAACAATACCTGGCCAGGCCTTGTCCTCTCTTGTCCTGTGGCCTTCATAGCCTGAAAGCTTCAGGTAGGGGCATGATCGATTCACTGCACTGAGGTGGGGAAGGCCTGGGAACCCAGGGCCAGTAAGCACCACAAGGGCATTTCCATCTGCAGCTGAGGGGAGAGTGGCTGTACTTGATGGTAAGCTAGGCTGCCTTCTGTGGAGCCCAGGAGTATGGTGTCACTTGGGGATGCCTCAACCGCCTGCCAAAGCACAGCCATCTAGGTCAGAATCAGGCTCCTCAGACAAGGGCAGCCACAAAGAGCTGGTCTTATAGGGGACCCATGAGGACCAACACTCTGGGACTGACGTCCTGGCAGAAGTGACCCTGAGGTCCTACTGCACCCACAACACCAGCCATGTCCCACACTGTGTTTCCTGAGCACAGCACAAGGGGTATCCGAGGCCCCTTCTCACTGGAGCCAACTGTAGGTACGGGCCATGTGCACCAGGCTTGGTCCCAGTTTTCCTGATTGTGACCTCTCCCTGCCCATGCAAGACCACCTGCTTCCCAGGACAGCAGGAATAAGCAGCGGAAACCTAGGCCTCACTCACCGTCTGGTTATCCTCGTAGAGCTTCAAGTCGTAGCCACTAAGCTCCACACAGAAGATGATGGCTGTGACACCCTCGAAGCAGTGGATCCACTTTTTGCGCTCTGACCTCTGCCCACCCACATCCACCATCTTGAAGGTGAGCTCCTTGAAGGTGAACTTATTCTCCACAATACCTGTGGTCATGTCCCGAGAGCGCAAAATATCTTCAACAGTAGGGATGTAGTCAGGTGCTGCGATGCGCTCAAGGTCATTTAAATAATAGGCTGCGTTATCCTCTAGGTGGTACTCACTGGAGCGGCCAAAGCAGGCCTGTGCCCCGGGATCGGCCCACAGCCGCCGCATGACACCCAGTAGCTCGGGTGTGATCTCACCCTTGCTCTCAGCTGGCCCCGTCAACGCAAAGAGCTGCACGGCATCATAAGCACGGTCAGGGTTGTGGAAGTCGATCTTGAGGGCAGCCAGGGCCCGGATGATGCGAGTCAGCGAGTCGATGGCGTTGTAGATGATGAGGGGCTTATACTCCTTGCAGGCCTCCAGGTTGAAGCCGCCACTGTGGATGATCTTCATTTGCTTGACAATGGTGCTCTTGCCTGAGTTGCTGGTGCCCAGCAGGAGCAGCTTGATCTCACGGCGCTGCCGCTGGCTCTCTGAGCGCAGGTGGCGGTCGATTCTCCGGGACCTCCGAGCGGCCTCTTTCTCCTCTGAGCTTTGCCGACATCCCATGGTCCGGCAGCGGCAGGCTCAGATGTAGAGCACAGGTGGGTGCCTCTCCCTCTCACCACTGAGCAGGGATGGCCTCAGTGAAGGATGCTGAAATGTGGGCCGCTGCGCCCAGCAGACAAGAGTCAGCTGTCCTGGGAGCACTTAGTGCTGGCTGTGGGGCAAGGCCATGCCGCCCTGCAGCCCCTGCCCCAGTGCCTCTTCTCTAGCTGGCATGGCGCTTCATGCAGTGGGGCGGTGGCTGCACCTTCCCCTCTAGTGACACTCCACCTCCCTTGTCAGCTGCGTGGCCTGATTTGCCGTAGTCATTCCCTGTCTTCGGTCACGGTGGGAAGCCGTTCGCTTGCGTCTGCCTAGGCTGCTGCCGTCTGGTTGCTGGTTGCTGTGGCGATGCTGCTAAGCACGGCTGGAGGGCCCTGCGCTCCCTGTGGCCCCCCTGCCTCGGGCTCCCAGCCGTGCATCCGGCCCTTCACCTGCCAAACAGAGAAGAGTGTGAGCCGCCTGCTGCTCTGGCCCCACCTCAGAATGGATGGGGAAAGGGAGCAGCTGACTGGGCCTCAGAAAACGCGGGAATAATCCATCAACTCCCTGCTCCTCTGGAGTGCTGGAGAGTTAGTATAGCAAAACAAACAGGCTGGCTGATGCCCACTTACTGCCCTGCTGGCCAGGCAGTTTAGCTGAAGCCAGGTACACAAGACAGCGGGAAGAGAAGTATGCAAGGCCTCCACCTGCCTGCCCTCATGCTAAACTCACATCTGCCAGCCCTCCCTGCCTACTGGATTTGGCTGACCTTACCCTTCCTGAGTCTCCGCATCTGGCTGGGATTTAATTATGTGACCCCACTAGGATGCATCCTGTGCTTTATTCCTTGAGCTTAGCCCCCACACTATTTTATGGTGGGGTCTTGGCTGTGGCCCTGCCTGGAGAGCTCCAGGCCCCCAACCCTAGGCCTGGAATAACTGGGCGCCTCCTAGACTCTTACCACCTCCTGCAGGAGTTAGGTCACCTTTGCTGTCACTGGGCAGAATGTACACCAAGGAGGGAGGCCAGCCTCTGTCTTCCCTTGAAGGCATTCTGTGGGGCATCTAAGTAAGCAGACGGACAGGAACCCAAGCAGGGTGGAAGCCATAGACTGGGGGACACCAAGGAGTGCCTGAGTGGACAGCAGCTTGGGCTGGGTCTTGAGGAATGGGCAGAGGTAGCTGAGGCAAGGGACAGGGGACAGGGGACAGGGGACAGCAAGACGACAGGGCTTGCACAACAGGTGCTATGGTGAAGTTTGTCCAGGAAGGCAGGAGAGACTGGACAACTCCCAAGGGCAATGGGAATCACTGAGTCCAGGCTAGGGCGGACAATACAGAGGCCTCCCCAGACTCAGGCCAAATCTTTCATTGACCCTAACTGGGCCCAGGCAGTAGGATCCAGGCTTCTTTGTGCCACTTGGTAATTGGCAGTGGAAGAGGTACACCCCAAGACAACCCCTAAAACCTGCCAAGCCTCTTCCAGCAGGGAGCATGGGTTTCTGTCTCAAATGAGAACCCAAGACAGTGCCTACCGTAAGTACACCTCTTCCCTTCCCTGGCCTGTCTCTGCCCAGCCAGCCCCCTTCTAACAACCCCTTCCTACCATGGCATCTCTGAGATGGGAAGGCCCAGAAACAGACTCTGGGAGCCAAGGGCTTCTCCCTGTCTCCACTCCTAGGCATGACCAGCACCTGAAATTCAACCTCCCCCAAACCCTCTACTTGCCCTGCTCCAGGACCCTCAGAAAATGGCACACTGTCTCTCCACTTGTCATCCACACCCCACCCCACCATGCCTATACCTCTTAAAGACTTTTCTACCTCTAGTCTCAGCAATCCTGCTCTGAACCAGGCCCTGGGTTGCCAGATATTTCTCCAGCCCAGGTTCTATTCTCTTTTTGGCTGTGGCCTCCCATCCTCTTCTGTTCCCTTTCTCCCTGGAACAAACTCTGATGTTGCCCTACTGCTCTGAGGGTATGAGTCTCATCCTCCACACGGCCCCAGGCTAGGTATCCCCTCACCTCTCTACAGCTGTGTGGCCTTGGGGGTATCACTCTATGCCTGTGAGCTTGTCCCTCACTGGTCATACGTATCTGTGAAGAGTAATACAGCCAGCACAGAGCCTGGTACTCTGTAAATGTCCCCCAGTAGCTGTTACTACCCCACTGTCTCTATCATTGTAAGCATCACCCTCTACCCACTTTTTTGCCTCCTCAGCTGGTCTCATCTCCTATCTTGCCCTCTCCTCATTGCTACCTCTACAGTAACCTTCAGCTAATGTGTGACCTGAATGACCTTGTGGGTTGATGCCATCTCCTCCCTGGACCAAAAGTGCTGGGCAAGTAGGGTTTTGCTGGCCTCACCCCCTACAAACAGAGCAGTTCCCAGTACATGGCTAGCCTTCAGCAGAAACTTTCCCACTTTTCTGCAGTTGTACCCACCAGGCAGCTATGAAGGAGTGTGCCAGCGAACACCCTTGCAGCATCTCTGCTAACAAAGCAGTGATTAAAAGGTCATTTAGCCTGCTCCCAATGAGGCCGAAATTACATCTGAGAATGGAAGCCTTGAGATGTACCATCCTCGAACCCAGCAGATGCCCCAGGAGCACTTACTTAGAGATGATGCATAAGCAATACATGTAGTATGTATGTGAACTTATGTGCACATGTGTGCATATGTTGTGTAAACAAAGGTCCAGGAGCTGCTTCCCAAACAGTAATGAGTTCCGCATTGTGGAATCTCAGGGAAGTGTTTTATTGTTTGCATTTTATCCTCTTATATTTCCTTCAATGAACTTTTGTTAGGAAAAAGCGCTTGTAAATAAATGGCATGGCATCGACAAGGCTCTGTCTCTCATCATGCCTGGGGCTTGCCCCTCTCTGACACAGACTGTTAAGAGGTCAAGGGACCCATCGCTGCTCTTTCATGCCTGCTGATAACCAACAACCCTGCAGGTGGAAAGGTATGTATAACCTTCAGCCTGCTTTGTGGGGTGTCTTTCCAGGGAGCCTTGCCAGCAGCTGCCAGGAGCACCTGGTCTCTCCCTGCCATGCCATTATTTCAGCATGTTTGCTGATACCCTTCCTCCTGAGAGGCCCAGCGTGGGGTGTCCCTTGCCATCACCATTTTTCTTAATTCAGTGTTTTAAAATCTGAAGTAGTCAGGCTTTAAATGAGTAACTCTCCTTTAGCTGGTCAGCATCAAAGGCAGAGATCACCTAGAAAACAGGTTTCTTCCAAATGAACCTCCCAAGTTATTTGCTACCAACTGAAAAGCAGGCTTCCAGCTGCCTTGAGACACTCTACAGAGACCTTATTGTTGGGACATGGTGTATTCCAGGCAAGTGACACAGGAACCCCAGAGGTGCAACTTCTGGATGCTGGGTGGAGCTGACCTCTGCCACTGTGCAGAGCGACACCTGAAAAGACTAAGGTGCTGACCACTTCCTGGCAGTACACAATGGCACCCTACCTCAGCTCCCCACCCAACACCTCTGGCTCCCTTCCCCCCAGCAATGTGGCCTGGGGAGCTCACTAGGTTTGGCACAGGCTGTTCTCTGCAGGACTTGCTCCATCACCTGACTCTCTGCAGGCAGCTCCCGTCTGTGGTGCCTTTTGCCTGGCTTCTGTACCGGAACTCTGCCTGCTCTTCACAGGTCAGCTCACACACAGCACCTCCCCTGCCAGCACGGTGCCCCTTCCGTTCTGCTGACAGCACCTCTTTGCCCCGTGCCCTCCCTTTCTGCAGTCTTTCCTGCTAGAGTAGGATTTCCTTCAAAGCATGGAGACCATGTGGTGTGGGAGAGAAGTAGACCCTTGCTGATCCTGCTCCCTGCTGATGACCAACAACCCTTCAGGGGCTCTGGTTCTATGGACTGGGCAGGTTTATGCTGGTGGCATAAGCCTCTTATAGGGTTCCATAGCCCCTCCAACCCCTAGCTCCCTCTGTTGCCCAAATAGTCTGTCCTGCTCTGCCCTGCCAGCACTCAGCACTACGTCTTAAAGAAAAGTAACTGCACCAACCCAGTCTTTAGCCCCATGTGGCAGAAAGAAAAGCTTCTCTGTCTGAGCACATGTAATTTGTGCTGCAGGAATTAGGTGCTCCACCACCCTAACTCTGAGAGATTGGGCTGCTGGGAATCAGGAGAGCAGGTTGGGGACAGTGGGCTGGCAGATTACGGCCTGAAGTGCTGCTGTATGGAAGCCCCAAGCCAAGGGCTGGGCATGTGGTCTCTGATCAGCTACAGGGCAATGGGAGAATAAAGGGAACAACTGTGGCCCGGAAGCAATTGTGTATAATAGGACCTGAATAGAGTAGTAACCAACAGTCACAATAAGGGTAGGTTCCCTGCTTGAGGCAGCTTCTTCTTTCAGATCACTAGAACCAAATAAGCTGAAGTCCCTACCCAGAATCCTCCCTGCAGCTCTGTGGGGCTTGGCCATATTTGGGGGATGTGAGTGTGGAGCAGTGCAACTGATGGGGGAGGGGACTGTGCATGCATGCAGAAAAGCCTGTAAGCAGAAGCCTGGCTCTGAGGCTTGGCTTCTTCAATTTTACACAAGACTCCTGCCAGTCCTCTCTCTGAGTCTAACCTGGAGCTTTACTGGACATTAAGGGACTCAAGTCCCAGAATAGAATCTGACGAGATTGAGCCCAGAGGCACAGGCTGAGAGTTGGGTGGGCACATTGTTCCCTGGCCCAGAAACTGCTTATGGGGTCACATCATCACCCCCAACCACAGTGCCACCAGGCATAGCTGGAAATAGCAGAGGAATAGACAAGGGAAAGAGCATGGTGGACAGAGGAGGAGCTTGTGCAAAGTCCCTGCCGTGTGTGTGGTTGTGTGTAACAGGGACAGCAGTGATGAACTGTGGTGACTACAGAATTTAAGGGAGGTCAGAATGGCTGGGCACAAAGAGGGGAGAGGTGTACAAGGTGAGAGGAAAAGGCAGGGCAGAAGAGATGCCCAATTGGAGCCTTGGTCTTCATCACAGAGAAGGAAGCTACTGAAGGGTTTCAAGCCACTTGTGCAGATCCATGCCCATGTCTACCTGTGTGTGGACCTGCCTGAATGTGTCTGTGTGCAGCTGCATGTGTATGGCTGCAGGTGTGTGTCTGCCTGCTGTTCCATGTGGTATACTGGGAGCAGAGGTGGCTATGGAGACCAGCTGTGGTGCAGTGGAGGGGTGTGGGGCGAGGGGAAGATGGGTCATAGGCTCTGTAATCTCATATTTACTTACCGAGCTGTGGTTTTGAGCTTGGAACTTGATAGAGGTGGGGCATGGCTCTACTGAATAAGGTAAACAAAGACCTAGTCTCTAAGTCTGTTCAGGTGGTGACAGCAGGAGTCAGACCACAGATGGTACACAGAATGACAGAGGTGCGGAATTTTATGATACACATGGAGCTTCAGAGAAGCTGGGTAATGGGTGGAAAGGGCAGACTGCAAGTCTGCAAAGGTAGGTGGGGCCAGCCTCTCAAAAGGAGACGACTATGAACAGGGGGTGAAGCAGGCAGATAAGCAAGCATCCGAGGACAGACTGCTGGTGGAAAGGTGGGGATGTGTCTGGCTAGACTGATGGACAGTAAGAAGAGCCAGTGTTGAGGTCACTTGGTAAGTCACCCAGGGGACAGTCAGAGTTTGGGCAAGGAATGCCATGACCTGCATCCCTCCGGCTGCTGGACTGAGGCCACAGTGGGGGAGACTCTTGCACACTGATGTTGAAGTGAGAGGTGGCAATGTCAGCGAGGGCTGGGGAGGCAGATGCACCAGGTGGCTCCATGAGACACAGGCAGTGCACTGGTCAGTAGCTGTTGATGAGTGGCAGCTGGTGGGGTAGGGAGACATTGAGAGCACCCCTGAGACTGGCCAGCAGGCTAGGATCTCTGGCTGGTTTTGGAGAAAAGATGGTGGGAGGAAGCAGTAGGTGTAGAGGAGGAAGCTGTCATCTGTCCTAGTAGTGTGGGATCCTATTCTTCTATGGCTGGAGCTTGGTACAGATGTGTGAACTGTATCAACTGGTGAGCACCAGCTAGCCCTACCCCCACATCCCCACCCCACAGCAAAGCGTGAGGCACATAAAGCATGATAAATTCACTAGGCCTGAGCCTGCAGCTGCCCTGCCTCCTCCCCAGCAGTCTTGGGAAACTAGCTTGCCTTGGTCTCTGGCTCCTGAACCCAGAAGTTGCCAGGGTGTACTCCCCCAACCCTGAACCCACTCAAGAACCCCTCCGGCGAAAGCCCCTCATTCCCTAAAGTCTCTAGGCCAGACCCTTCAGCACACGTGTGGACTACTCCTTTCAAGACCCTCCCTGCCCGCCCTTGGGCCTTTGACCTTGGTCCCGTCATGCCATGCCCAACCCTCCCCCAGACCTGGCCTTCTCCAGGCTGGTTCTGGAACAGACATCAGGCAGGGACACAGTTGTGGAGAAGTGGTGTTGCCACTTCTGCCTTCCACACCAGCTGCTACTGATGTCCCCTGGCCTTTCACACAGCCTGGAGGCTCAACCCTTACTGGGCACAGAACTCGGGCAACACAACAGCCATGCCCACGGTTGCTGACCAAGACAACCTCATCGTATCTGAAACCTCTTCCCCAAAAGCCTCTTTCCGGGCCTCCCTGAAAGAGCAGTCAGTCAGGTCAGCTCCCCAAGGTGGTAGAAGGCAGCCCAGAGCCAAGGTCACTAAGGTGTCACTGCCCAAGCCAGGCTAAGCCAGGGAATGCTGGAGTGGGAAGACTTATCAGCTTACAGGCCTCCTTGGGGATAAAGAGCCAGACCTTTTACTATCCAGACCCCTGGCTGCCTGCTGCCTTCCTGTCTGGTCTCTTAAGAAAGTACGCACCACCGGAAAGGGTGAACCTGAACAAGGAAAAGGTTCCACACATGCATCCTCCCCCAGGGAGGCAGTTTAGGCTTGCTGAGGAGATGGACAAACACTTGGGACTGTGAACAGATGTAGAAGCAACGGTCTGATCTGACACTCAGGCAGAGGCCACTCAGATAGCCAACCCTGCTAGGGACAGTGGGTAGGATCCCAAGAGGTAGTAGGTTGCCAGGCCATAGGGCTAGCAAAGCAGAGGGAAGGTGTACTCCTGGTAAACCAAGAGGTCCCCAGTTCTCCCCAGACAGCCACACACCCTGAATCCTTGAAAATTCCCACTGTCCTATAACCCCAGCCAAAGCCCCAGCCTGGAGTGGGTTCAGCTTGTATCAGTAGTTCTATGCCTGGGGGTGGGAGCAAAGTCATGGTCCCCATCAACCACCAATGAGCCCTTTCCACCAAATAAGAATTGTCTTGGGACTGCCTGTGTCTACCTGCCCCTAGCCCTGGGCTAGAGCACCCTGTGGAGTAGGAATGCTAAGCCGATCGGATGCTCAGATGCTCAGTGGAGTGAGGCTATGACTCAGCACCACCAATCCCCTGCCTCAGTTTGCTCAGATGCCTTCTGCCCTAGCAACAGCAACCCTTTCACCTGCCAGCTCCACCCTGGCACCCAATGGCCACTCTGTGGTGATCTGGACAGGGTGAGGGAGGTTGGCTTGGTGACTGCTAACTGAATTCATTGGTGTCTGTGACCACAGGCCCTTTTTTATACAAGGATGTCAGGCAGATTGGGGAGGCCCCAGCCCCAGAGCCAGCCCATGTCTCACAACTGGCAGGGATTGGCAGGAGAAATGTATTCGAAGTTTCAGAAACCTATATTCAAGGCACATGGGTGGTTCACACACTGCTGGCTTTAGGCTGCCCGACTCAGTGGTTGGGAGGTGCTTCCTAGGTCTCTCAGGACAGTGTGGTGTGAGCCTACATAACTGAGCTCAAGAGTGGGTCCTCTCCCTCAATCTGGAATTAGCCACACCCAAGTCAGCTCCCATGGTGGCTCTATTTTAGAAACTGAAGGTCCAGAAAAGCCCATGCCTGTGGCTACCACTGATAATCAGTTTCCTTCCCTCATAATAAGGAAACATTTTCCATTGCCTTTTTATGCCTGGTTTATTGGCCCCATGGTCTCTGCTTTCAGCTGACATGGTGCTGCATCTTCCTTTCCTGCCTCAGAATTGCAGCCAGAGCCTAGTCTGGACCCACAAGGTTCTTTACCCTGGACATTCCGTGGTGGTCTCTGAGGACCCAAGTGTCGTTTGTGTTGCCCAGCTCTTCTGCCAGTTCAACTTCCCTTCCCTGTCACCTCAGCCTCTACCCAGGGTGAATGCTAGGGCCCTTTGACTGTGGGTTTTGCCTTTCTAGCCTGATCTTTATGGCAGTCTTGACCCACGAACATCCTTGTAATGGTCTGGTCACAGTCCAGGGTTCTGGCAGACTCTTCATGATGCTGTTTCCACATGTGTTCTTGAACAGGTACAGCTGTGGGCTGGACTCTGGGGAATGTCTGTCCAAAGGAAGCTAGGCATGGTGGGGTTGGGGAGAAAACCCTGGATCCCTGCTGTGGTCCAGCAGTGCTTTCCAGGACTACAGCATGCCCAGGCACCCTGGGTACAGAGGCCTGTGACTGGGTATGCTTGGGGAACAGCTGTACTTCCATCCCCCATCTGTTTGCTCCTGCTGCTAGAGCACCTGCCTGTGCTCATACACGTGTCATCTTATGTATGAACAAGCCTGGGAAGTGGCCACAACTTTACAGATATAGAAACCAAAGTTTAGAGAGAAGAGGCGATTTCCTTAGAGTCACTTAGCTGAGAATCTACAGGGCTTAGCTACCACCCAGCCCTCTGCCACTCCACCCTCCTCCACCCCCACAGCACAGCCTAACCTGGTGTATCTGGGTGTTACCTGCTGTTATTTACTCAGTGCTTTTCTTTAAATGGACTCTTCTTTTTACTTAAATAACTGTTCTTAAAAAAAAAAAAAAAAAGCTTCACATCATGACTTTAAATGGAAAGCCAGAGTCACTCACCGTAGAAATATACAACAGTGTAAAGCAACTGCTTTTGCTGCCAGCCAGGGACTGGTGCCTGAGCAAGGGCCAGGCGAGGCCACTTGCTGTTTCTTAAACAACAGGGATTATCGCCTGCTGGAGGGTGTGAGGGCCATACGGGCACCAAACTGGGATTTTCTCCTTGAAGGAAAAGGATTGCAAGAGAAATTAAAAGGATTATGTCCCTCACGGGAAGGGTTAGCACTGCTCAAAGCTGTGGCCTCAGGCTACCTCAGATGGTCTGGTGGCTGGCCAGCCTCTTGCTCTGAGAAGCTGGGCTCTGTTCCTGCTGCCTCCTATAGGCACAGGTGGGTTGCACAGGAACCATGGGCACAAAGACCCTATGTGCTAGAATGCCCTGGCAATGGGGCTATTCTGCTATGGTGTGAACACTGGACCTCTCGTCCTCAGGCCCAAGCCTACCTGTTGTCTCAGAGAAGTGGGTCATCCCTTCCTTGGCTCAGTTCCACTAGCCTGTTCTGCAGCATGCCCTCAACTGCTTCACCCAATACTCTTAAATAATCTAGCATGTATGCCCAGTCCTAAGGCTCTCCACCCTCAGATCTGTGAGGGCAAAGTGATCAATTAGCCCACCATGACCAATATTGGGCCCTCCCAGAATTGTGCCCCAAAGTATATGGCCCTGTTCAGGGACAAGGACACAGTGAGGCAAGTTTGTGCATCAAGGAGCTCATATTCTGGTTGGGAAGACCATTCCTCATAAAGACCAGTGCTGTGGAGATGAGGACATAGTGAAAGATGCAGAATGGCACCAGTGAGGAACAGCTGAGGACATGAAGGGCCCAGGTAACTGTCAGAGCTGACAGCACAGATGGAGCAGATGGGAGCTCTGTATGATTCCTACGGCTCATGGCAGCCTGGGGGGAAGCCCCTGGAAACCACATCTGTCCCTCTAAGGAGGGGTTTACAAGCCTAACAGCTGCCCCTGAAAACTCAGGGGCTCTGAAGGAAGCCATGTGAAGCAGGTGGCTCATATGGAGGGGCTGAATACCTTTGGACAGAGAACCTAGGATACAACAGGAATCCCCTAGTCTCCTAGAGCAGCAATTTTCCTGGACTGAGAAGAAGCACTTTCATGTTACAGCTTCTCAGTGCTACAGTGTGTGATGCCATTTGGACATACATTGGGAGGGTTGAACATAGAACTACCGTGTGTGCTGGAGAGAGTGAGTCAGGCTGGCACCCGCGTCTATGCTTGTCTGGGATGTGGGGACATGTGTTCCCTGTCTTTCCAGCTCAGATATTTGAAATGACCTCATTGAATGGCTTGGCTGTCTAGCTTCCCACTGGGTCTCAGGGTGAAGGACAGGGCTGCCAGGCTGTGAAGGCCATGTCCCAGCGTGGAGCAGTGCCAGCAAGGAGCAGGTGCTCAGTGAGGGTTGAGGACATAGACACACACACACACACACACACACACACACACATACACACACACACTCTCACTCACTGGATTTTGGCACCCTCTGGATCTCTTCACTTGCCCAGTGTGACTGTCTTCAGGAAGGGTCTGATGGCTTTAGGCTTTTGATGCAACACATATTTTGGGACTAAAAAGCCACATATTACTATGGAGATAAAACCCCTGCTTGCCTTGACACTAGTGACACTGGACATGAGGCAGGGACAGGCTACCCTCCCCGGAAACTCCCCTCTGCAGAAAGATGGCCTGCACAACCCCACCCCTTCTTCCTATTAACCACACAAGAACCTAGGTTCCCACCTCCCCGGCTGCCCTATCCTACCTGGTGAAAATATTATTCTTTGAAAAGGTGGAAGTGCAGCCTCCTCTCTTAAGGGCCCTGAGTCCGGCGGACTTGCCACTCAGTCCCCTATGACCCTGAACCAAGTGTACTGTGTGGCAGCAGGACTGAACCCCACCCAAGGAAGAAGGCAGGAATGAATGCCCACTGACTGGTCCTTTCCCTCTGAGACTGCAGGCTCCTGCTGAGGTACTCTCTTTGACAGCAATAAGTGTGTTGTTCTTCTGGAGTCCCCACCATGGTTGGCCTGGGATCTTATTCTGCCCTCCCTTCCCTGGCTGCCAGTTCTACTTCCCTCAAAGCAGGTGTTGTGAAAGATTTGCAGAACAGATGGATGGGGAGATGAAACGAACACCAAAAAAAATGTTTGTACAGAGCTCAGAAGCATCTTCAGCACTCCTTTTTGAGAGTGTCACCTAACTTGACCTCTCTCAGGAGCCTGTTGCCAAGGGGTCACACTGAGTCTACACTGAGCCTTATGTCCTGAGATTCTGCTGGCCCTTGGAGCCCTCATGCACCTGGGATGCTGAGACTTGGCTCTGTTGCGATCCAGGGCCCCCTCTATCTGACCTCTCCATACCCCAAACCTCCCCTAGCCCTCTTGCTCCTGCTCTCTACAAATACTTCTCAAATGGGCATCTCACCTGCTGCTCCCAGAGTTGCAGTCCAGTCTCTTAAGGACCCCAACCTTTGCATTTTCCAGTTCCTTTTTCCACGTAGAGCAAGATTCCCCTTCCTGAAGATTCTGCTTGTCTCTCCTCTGCCACCGCCCAGTCCTCCCTGCAGGAGCTTCTTGCCTGCCTTTTCCCATCCCAGCCAGCTCCAGTTCCTGGGGAAACACTATCTTGACCGCTTCACTGAAATGAATGGGAGTCTTGGGGAGCAGGGAGTAGGGAAGTGATGGAGGACAGTGTGGACTCTGCATAGAGCACCCATAGGATGAGGGTTCTCTGGGGAAACCAGTGTTCCATAGTCCTTTGATCCTAAAAAGCTGCCTCCTAGACTCTCCCTCTCCGGAGGTCTGGGGCTGTAAGGGTTCTTTGTCTCCACACTCCTGGGGAAAGGGGCTTTCAAGTCAGCTTGTCCTGGGAGCTCTGCTATGTCACTGAGCAGGCCCTCTCTTAACCCTCAGCTTCCGAGGCCTTGTCTCAACTTACAGACCCTGGTACAACCTTTTCATGTAGACTGATCCCTCTCCAGGCAAACAACAACCTAAAACAAACAAGAAAAGCCAACCTACAGATCCCAACCTCATTACAGATAACGGGCTCATTAATGCCCAAAGGCTGCCATCAAAGTTGGGGTCACTGGCTAGTCTACTGAAGAGTGAGCTATAGCAGGGACTCCTAAGAAATGATATACAACTACTTTAAATATTTTATTTTCACTTAAAACAGATACATGTACATTCACATGTCAAGGTTTGCAGAGAGCCAAGACCTTTCCTGCAACATAGGTTCACATTCTGGAGTAGCCACACTGTCCTTAAACCACAGTTCATCTTGTGCGACATCCAGTTTACTTTCTTCAACACCAGTGAGGTGCAAAGTAACTGGAATCCAAACCCTAGGCTGTTAAGGTCTCTTTGTCCTCAAACATAACTGTCTTGCCCACGCTAAACGGAAGCACAGCTTTCCAAAACATCTACCTTGATTTCCATAGAAGCCCCCTTTATATTCATCTTCCATCAGTTTATGTAATGTTCAATGACATAATTACATAATAAAAACAACTGGGATAAAGAGGTTTGGGACAAAAACAGCTGACACAAAGGGGTGTGAATAGAAGTGCTCGGGGGCCCAAGGGCTGCCCATATCCTGGGTGCTCAGCCTGCTATGGACACAGGCTGGCATGCTTTACAGTGAGAATGGAGAGTACCCATTTACCCTGCAAATGTTGGTGACAAAGGGAAAAGGGTTTCTGCTCACCAAGATTTTTGCAAGCTTGCGAATGACTTGTACTTCATTTATCACAAAAGCCCCCGCAAACGTGAAAAATGATAGCATGTGTATATTCAAGATATTACTGATTTGGGCTTGGGGACATACGAGTTTGTGTGAATTCGTTGTAGTCACTCTACTGTATAGTCACTAGGGCCCAGGCCACTGAATTAGCTTCTCCACGCTGCCCCCATAACCCACCTTATAGGCCTGATCCTCAGAGACTGGCAGTTGGTCTCCCCTTAAAAGCAGCCTCCCCTTTCTTAGCCTCCTCCAGGCTCCCTGCTTTGTTTTCTGATACTGGGGGTTGAACACAGGGCCTCCACACTAAGGTACACTCCTAGACCCCACCCCCTTTTGGAGATAGGTACTTGCTAAATTACCCAGGCTAGGCAGAAACTCCTGTCTCAGCCTCCTAGAAGTCTGGGATTACAGGCATGTACTACCTGACTGCTCCCTGCTTATTTTGAAACCGAAGTACAAGTGGATGGTAGGAAAGACCAGGGTTAGTGGCCCCCCCACCATCCTGTTCTGACACAGAACCCAACACATCTAATGGCTCTGCCCTAGCTAGGCAGGTCATAGCCTATCAGTGTCCCTCTGCTAAAGGAAGGCGACATGGAATGACCAGGGAGGCTGTGCAGTCCTGGCTCTGGATGTTCTCAGCCACATGTTGTTTTCTGGCTCATGGCCACCAACACTGACCAGACGAGAGGTGATAGCATCACCCCAGGAGCTCCGACTCAGTAGGAAATTGGGCCAGATTTTGGGTCAGATCCTTCTCTAGGTGAGGAGCAAATAAATATGTACAAAAATTGGAAAGGATCCACCTACAGAGAGAAAGAGGGAAATGACAACCAAGAGGCAGGGCCTTCAATGAGAGCCAAATCAAAGGGCCTGCTGCCTGGAGAAGCTATGCTCCAGACTCCTGGCTCATGGGTTTCCCTGGGGAAAGTTAACTGTGTTTAATCAGGTCCCTCAGCTGGGTGGTCTCTGAATGGCTACCCCCAGGCTGAACTCTCTCTAGTGAGGACTCACTCTGCCGGCTTATTTCTTATGCCTCCTAATTTCATATCCACATGCTCAGGCCCAGCTCACACAGGCCACCAGGCCAGAAATCAGAGCTGTCAGAGAACTGGATTCCTGCTCATCCCCATCCCTGGTCTGAGGAAGGGCCCAGGAGTGTGGATTTTGTCACTGTGGGTCCTCCACAGGCCAGGGGTACTTCAGGTGACTCAGTAGCTAGCACTAATCCTTCTGGCTATAACAGCCCACCGCCAGAAGTGTCCAAGCCTGCAGCTGCTCCTGATCCCACCCTGATCACGTCCTTGAGGAGCAGAGGCTGAGTAGGGTATTCCTGTGTCCATGACCAGTGTTCTAGAGAACCCACAGGGAATTGAGAGATGCAGGGACAGGGCTGGGGAATGAGCCGGGCACAGTGAGGTTCCAGCTGTGGCAGAGTCTTGGCCTGACCCCATGAGGAACTTAGGAGGGGCAAGGACCTCACAGCTGTCCCATCTTGAGGGGCAGGGGCAGAACGTCCCAAGTATTTCCAGGAAAGGGAGCTCCAAGAACCAGGGCAGATGTCCAGCAAGGGGTGTAGTCATGAACTGCTGGACTGCAGCTGGCAAGAGTGCACCCATAGGAAGAGGTCCTGAGCAACATGCTTGGCACTTTTCCTCTACCCACTTCCTAACAGGATATGGGTTCTCAGGTCAGGGCTGGGCCCAGCTGACCTCAAGAGAGCCCTCAGTTGACTTTCTGACTCTGAACATCACCTGGCCATTGAGTCTGCTCTGCTTAGCTCCTGCTCTGGACTATCGAAGTGAGCTCACTGGTGTCCTTACTGTCCCCAGCTCCCTGTACTGGATGTTCCACCTGCAGCCAGGAAACTCCTCATAAAAACAAGGTGGAGTGCATTTCTCTTGTGCTTGAAGCCTTCTGTTTTTCACCATCTCAGTTCAGATCCAGGATCACAGTTCTTCCAGAGCCCCAGAGCTCTGCAACCAGTCAAGCCTCTCCAACTGCCTTTCCCCACACTCTTTCCTTCCTGACCCCTGCTATATTGGTCCCCTGCTGACCTCCTCACTCACTCTCCAGTACACATAGCTCCTTCTCAACTCAGGGCCTTTGCACTGGCTATTCCTTTTGTCCAGAAAGTTCTCTGTCCACAGCCAAGTGGTTCACTCCACTCCTCATCTAATGGCTGAAATGTCCTCTCCTCAGAAAGCCTCCCTTCCCATTCTATTTACAAGTGAAAACCACCACCCTGATCCAAACACCTACACCACACCAGCAGCATCCACATCATCTTACCCCATGCACTGTCCCTTTCTAACACACTGCTATATAGCTCATAGTGTGGGTGCCATTTCTCCTCACAGCAACAGAAGAGCCATAGGGCAGGGGCTGCTCTTCTGTTTGCTCCCTGACATATCGCACATGCCTACAAGGACCTAGCACCAAGCAAGTGCTGATAAATCAACACAGTCCCTTGTAGTGACTGAATGAGGGATGGGTTGATTCAGTGCAGGGAAGGGACATCTGGGCAATCTTCTGAAAAGGCTCTTGGTGGCTTTCCTTTGGCTAGACACAGTGGACATGGGGCTAGCTGACTCTGATGGTCCCACACTACAGAACTCTCAAACTCAGTGGTCAGGACATTTCCTCATTCTGTAAATTCTTTGGGGCTAGGTTTCTGTTGCTGCCATAGAGAGTGTGCTCCTACACTACACATACACTATGCAGGTCCCTTAGCCTCCTTACAAGCCCTAACTCTTCTGACCCAGCCCTGGCCTCTTCTTGTGCCAGGAACAGGGACATATCCCCCAAACCCTGGCCTGTCCCCAGTTCGGAGGTACAGCCCCTCCATCAGTCCTGTAACACACCCAAAATGTAGGGGGAGCTTAGCCAAGAAATCCCAGGAGCTGGGGCAGGGATGAGGGTGTTGGTGTGGTCAGAGGCTCCCTGGAGAAGGTGGGAGGTAGGTGGGATTTAGAGACTGGATCAGCCCCATCAGTGCTTCTGCTCAACCCAGCCATAGGGCAGGGCATGGATGAGAACGTGCGTGGGTGTGAGAGTGGTGTTATCATAAAGGAAATCGATGCTTGGCACCAGCCCAGTGTTTAAGGGAAATGAATAGATTTTGGCCGAGGACAAAGAGAGTTTGATTAATCAGAAATTGGATAATGGAGGCAACACTCTAATTATTTTTCTTCTCAGCATTTTATCAAGAAATATGTTTGCACAGCATATCAGAGGTAATGGAGTGGGTGAGGGGGGCAACCACACTGGAGGAAAGTTTAGCTTGGGGAATGGCCACTGCACCCACCCCACACTCACTAGCAAGGGATGAATGGCAGGTCAGGCAGCCAGGGTCCTGGTAGCCAGTCCACAGGGTCACAAAACAGTAAAAAGGGTGGGTGGGGCGGGTGTGAGGTTACAAACAGCTAGCGCAGCTAAGGGCAGAGAAGACATACTAGGTAGTGTGGACAAGGGGGAAGAGAGAGGCGGACTCTCATGGGGAGACTGCTGCTTCTCTAGCCCAGCTCCTCCTCTCCACCCAGCTCTGCTCACCAAACCCCAGTACAGGTGGCAGGAGAAGCGAGGACACCAACAATTCAGGTCAAGTTGTCTCTTCCCTAGGATCTGGGACCTGCTGGGGCCAGAACAAGGGCCATAGGTGTCCAGTTTTCTCAGCAGCTTAGAAGGTGTTCTTATCTTCACTCCTGGTGATACCTGGTGGACCACTCCAAGATGAAGGTCAGACAGAAGCATAGGGGCCCCTACAGGACATAGAGCCTACAACTCACACACCTGGGCCCTGCGTCACTCTGCCCCCCCCCCCCACGGTGTCCACACTACTGCAAGATCTAGAGTCCCAAACTACACAGTTTAGTGCCCTCCTTCCAAGGTCATCCAGTTCATGCATACAAGCAGGTTTCTCGGGGTTACATGCTGGAACAGAGCTTGGCATGAGATTTATATCCAGAAGTCTCCTGGCCTTGCTATGCAGATGAGTCTCTGCCTCACTCATTTACTTGTTTATTCATTCATTCAGTGTACAGAGAAAGGCTGCCAGGGGCCAGGCAGGGGGCTGGACCTCAAGGCCACTGCAGGGACCAAGGCAACAGCTGAGAGAGGAAGAGACTTTCAATAATCTCTGACCCAAGCTGCTCATGGGACTCCTGGTGCCAGCTGGGGAGATGCTGAAAAGGAAGGCGAGTCCTTACCTCATAGAGGCCAAGGTCTGCGTTTCTAAGGAAGAAAAAATGAGGATGAATTGGAGCTGCTAACCAAGAGGCAGAGCACAATAGTAGGACTGGCTAGTCTCTGGCAAGCATGTCTTCAGCCTGCCTCTCGGACCTGATGCAGACATTGCTATCAACTAGAGGGGACTACTTCTCCTCTAAGCCACAACACAGCCTTTGAATTCTCTTCAGCATAGTGTTCTTTGGGTAGACACCCCAAATTTGGAGTAAGAAATGAAAACTATCTGGATACACCCTGGATTCATCCCAGAGCCTCAAGTTTGAAGGCGAAGAGGGCTGGGGGTATAGCTTAGTGGTAAAGCACTTGCCTATCATGTGTGAGGCCCTGGGTTCAATACTCAGCATTGCTAAATATATTTTAAAAATAAATAAAAATGAGGAAACCGAGGGTTAGGAGTGAGAAAGATTCAACAGGGTCACCTTTATGGGCAAATCCAGGACTTTAACCCAGGCTTCAGGTCCTCCCCTGTATTGAACTGCCCCACTGACCTGAATGACAGGCTACTTCCTAATCCTGGGGCACAGGGGCTATCTGGAAAGGCCACTCAGGTGTCACCATGGTTTTTTTTTTTTTTTTCCACTTCCATCAGGATCTTGTCTCATTTCTCTTAAAGATAGTTTCCCATAAACATGCCTCTGCATGTGAATCCTCACTGCATCTGACCAAGGCTCCACTGAGGCATGCCACCTTGCTAAAGAGACTGTGTGTCAGCTTGAAGCATCTGATTCAGTGTGAGAAGACCTGCCTCTAGCTTGAGAGTGAACCATAGTTGGGCCTGATGGGGTCCAGCTGGTGCTGTCCACCTGTGGAGTGGTTTGTGTTGGATGGCTTAAAGCACAAAGATACCTCTCAGGAGCACAGGGTTGAGCTGGAGCATGGGTTTCTGATGTAAGAGCATATGCCACCCCTCCATGAGAAAAGGGCTCAATAGGGTGACTTGTGGTACTCACTAATACTCATTACCCCTCCACAGTGACTTCCTGGGTGTCTGCTAGGCAGGATGGCCCAGGGGGCTGGGTTCTCGGAGGTGAACACAGAAAGTCTTTGCCTCAAAGAGCTTTCACTCAAGGCCAGGAGAGAAAAAACAAAGATGATGAATAAATAAAATAGAAAGTTGAACTGTGGCAAGTGCCAAGGGGGAACAAGAGCAGCAGGCAGGGGCACAGGAGCTGTGTGGGTGGGGACACATGCTGTTCTAGAGAGGGCCCACCAGGGCTTGTGTGAGAATCTGGAGACCCTACTTGTGTGTGGCCCTGTCTAAGAACTGAGTGAAAAGGAAGAGCAGCTGTAAAGACCTGCCTTCAACACTAACACATGGAGAGAAACCTAAGCAGCAGGAAAGCAATTTTAGGCAGAAACCAAGAAAGTGCAAAGATGGCCTTTAAAGAGCCCACCCCCATCTTATCCACTGTGGGCCCCTCCTGGCAGTGAGGCCTCAGTCCCCAGCAGTTGTTAGCAAAGATGGGGCCCTGCAGCCCATGTGCTTCAACCCTTATTTTAGAGAAAAGGAAACTGAAGTACAAAGAGCAAACAGCATCAGTTCCAGGGCACATGGCCTCAGGGGCTGAGCCCAGAGCCCAAGCTGCCTCTATCAGGGGTGTTGGAGCAAGAAAGGAAAGGGCTGGATAAAAAAGGCCGAGAGCTTGCTGCAGCCCACTAGTCTGACCAGAGCAGGGGCCAGAGTCTGAGAAATGGCAATAGCCACGTAGCCAGCTCCAGCTCAACAGGTCTAGTCAGGCCTTTTCCATCATCTTTCATGTGACTAAATGAGAGATGGAGCCAAGCTGCACAGGAGGAAGTAGGGCTACCCTCAGCCACTGATAATCCTCAAGCTCTTAGATTTCTTCCCCAGGGCCTGGCAAGTCAGATGTGGTGGCTGTCTGCACCCAATGAGGCACTGGGGAAAGTCAACCCACCTCTCTAGTTCTCAATCTCAAGTGTAAAACTGATGTAAAAACAGGCCCCTTCTCCATAGCCCTGGTTAGTACTTGGGTCCCTGGAAGGCACCTGGCTGGCTGCAAAATCCAGGGCAGATCTTGTGTGTCCTCCTTACAAAAGCCTGTATTGGGTCTCTGGGGGGGAAATGTGCACGTCAGTCTATACTCCTCCACTTCAACAGCTTGAAGGACCTTGGCATCTGTGACTCACAGGGGCAGGCCTCACTGAAGGGGTCAGGGCTCAGATCAGGCCCCATCCAAGAACCTGGTCCTGACAGATTTCCATCTCAGGGGAGGGCTTCTCTATGGTGCAGGGGTCTCCTTCTGAAAGGTTTGGTCTGACCACAGCCCATGAGCACAGGCACAGCTATGAGAGGCCTGACTGAGCCCTCAGGGACAGGGTGTGTTTCTGGTTCCAGGCTGCTCCCAGGAACACCTGGCTTGATACTGTTTGTAAGGCCCCTCCCTGCACTGTGGCTTTTAACAGTCTTGCTTCTTAGCACTTTTTCGATGGATTCTCCAGGGACATCTCTAAAAGAGAGTTATACCTTAATTTAGAAGCAAATAATTCAAAACTCTGTGATGTAGCAAGCTTCTGTGGGAAAGAGACGAACTCAAGGAAGCCATTGTACAAAGGTGCTGGGCATGCCTGCCCAGGGCCTGCTTCTCCCTAGACTTTGAGATGTGTCTCCTGCTACCTACTACCTGAGGGGTTGCTGGCTGTTGGGGGTCCACAAACAGGGAAGAAATGACAACTCACAGCAGGTAATTCTTCAGTTAATGTGTGACTTTGGGTTTCTAAGGCCAGGAGGCCAGAGGTTCACAGGCTGAGTGTGGTTAACCCTAGCAGCCCAGAGGGTCAATGCAGCCCACCTGCCCATTCAGAAAAAGGAGCAAAAGAAGGGAGCAAAGGCAGCAGGCAAGCCATGGGCCCAACCACGACACATTGTCTCTGCCCACCATAGTGGCAGCACTGTCCTAGAAGTCCCCATAAACAGGGCTACTTTTGCTGGGCATCTACTGTGAAGTCAACAGGGCTCTATGCCAAGCTTAATGTTGCTCTGCTGTCACTATCTTGAAATGCTTAATAATTTCTCTCTCCCTCTTTTTTGGTAGCACTGGAGATTGAACTGAGGGCTTTTGTACAGAGCTACATCCCCAGCCCTTTATTTATTTTTTATTTTGAGATAAGAGTCTTGCTAAGGTGCCCAGGCTGGGCTCAAACTTGCAATCCTCCTGCCTCAGCCTCCCAGACTGCTGGGATTACAGGCAGGTACCATCATGCCTAGCTGCTTAATACTGTACTTTCTTAACAGAGGCCCCATAAATTATGCAGCCTGAGCTTCTCAAGTTGTTCAATTCCTAGGAACCCCCTGCCTGCCACAGTGCTTGACACAGGGGTCCTGTGCTCCTGGGACACTGCCTTCTCCGGCCTCCTAGGGGGCCATCACGATAGTGTTTGCCAACTCAGTCTTCAACCTGGCCACTTCAGGTCCCACCACCCTTCATCTGCAAGTGACCTCAGCGAGTCCCAGCTTTCCTCACACCTTGATGCCAAGGACTCCAGGTTGCTACCTCTAGCCTCACTCTCTGCCTGCTGTGAGCACAAACAAGGTTTCAGACCAGATTTCTGATTCCCTGCCCCTCATGAAGGAGTCTTGCCACATTTTCCTCAGCCTGTGTCTGTTCTGTCCCACAAAAGACTCAGATGAAGAATATGCAGCTGTGCTTGTGTTTTCTCCTCCATCAGCAGGCTTAACCTGCTATTCCTGAAAATAAGCCTCCCATCTGACCACCTCTCATCACTGCTAATGTTCCCACCTCATGGGGTCAGCAACTGCCTCACCTGGAATGTTGGTCTTGCCCTCTCATCCCCGCCCCAGCCCAGTCTACTCTCTCACATCAGCAGAAATCCTTTATAAGCCAAAATTAGCTCAAGTTGCCCTTCTGTTCTAAACCTGCCCAGGTTTTCCCACCTCAGTGGGTAGCTTGGAGCCTGCCCCACCTAGCCCCTGCACTGGGCTCAGCCACCTGGTCTTCCAGTAGGGCCTCCAGCTGCATTCACTCAGTGCCTTTGCATTTGCTATCCCTCTGCTGGGTACTTTCCCCTGCTCATCACACAACTTGCCTGTATTTCTCCACAGCACTGCACCAAGTCTCATCCCAGAGAGGGACCCCCTCCCCCTTCTACTTCAGTGTTCTACACAGCACATACTCATCCACCTGTACTCAGTTACTTATGTGTTACTGGCAGCACAGTGCCTGGCATGTGGCAGGTACTGATAAATATTAGCTAGTTGAAGAATGAAGGCACTGTGTATGGGTCTGCTCCTCAGGTTCCATATGGAAGGCTATTATGGTCCAGGATCATCAGACAGTCCCTGTTTGCTCAATCCTGTGAAGCACCTTCCCTGCCAGTGTGGAATCCACCAGGGGCCAAATGTGTGGGAAGGCTGGTATGGGGACAAGGCGGTGCTCTCTTGGCTGTTTACAGACAAGGACAAGAAAGCTGAGGGGAGATGGCTGGACCAAGGGGTGGTGGGACTAGGGTCTGACCCCAGGTCTTCCAAAGCCTATGCTGGAGTTCTTGCCTCATCACTAGGGTGGAGGTGTAGTTAGGGTGCTCCAGGGGCCCTCCTAGTCTGTACAAGCTGTGGTATGATCTCTGCTAGGGGATCCTGCCTGTGGCTGACCTTGGTGTCTGTCCTAATGCCTCTGTCCACTTCCCTTCAAGTACCTTTTGGTCAAGCCCAGGGTTTATAGGACACTGCAGCAGCTAGGTTACCTCAGGTTTCCTTCCTGGGGCCTCAGAAAAGCAGCCGGCTAATCTGTCACTCCATAGCTCCCGTGAGCTAGCCATGGTTGGGGGCAGGGAGCATGTCTTTTCAGTCACACAGTATCTTAGGTTTTCTGAGGCTAGTGTCTGGTAGCACTGGGATGCTTTGTCCTTGCTTCCAGGGCAGGAAGCAGCACACACTTATCCAAATTCACACATCAGACAACTAAGTGGCTAGGATAAGGCCATATTCTAAGTCCAAGGCCAACCTACCCTGGCATTTGGCATTCTTTCTGCAGGAAGGCCCTCCATCCCAAAGGTCCCTAGGCAGGGGTCCTAGGCAACCAAGTTCATCCAATTATGGAGATGTTCCTGGAATCATCCTAGAAGTTCCCAATGGCCAGACCAAAGCCCTTTTCTTCCTGTGAAAAGAAGGTCTGAGAAGCTGGGGACAGGAGGACTCTATTCCCAATGTCCTAATCCCAGGATCTCATGGTAGGCAGGTGGAATGGGCTGGGTGGGAGGTACAGAATGAAGCATCTTCACCCTGATCAGCACTGACCACATACCCCATGAGGGTAGGCAGGTCCTGTTCTCACTGCAGCACCACGGGCCTCAGTCAAGGCTGAGTGTGTGTGTGAGTGTGTGTGTGTGTGTGTGTGTGTGTGTGTGTGTGTGTTTAGGGGGTGGGCATACTACCAAGATGAGTAACAAACAGCTCTTTCAGAGGAAGAGCAAAAACATCCTTAGGAGTGAGGGAGCACATCTAGGGCAGAAGGTGACATCGGCCTTTTGAGGGGGAGGAACTATGTCTTATTCACCTCCTGTCTCAGAAAATCAGCATCTGTTAGAGGAACACACAGGAAGAGTTTTAAACCAAATGCTAGCATCTCATAAACCCTAGACAAGAAGGCTCACTACTTCATCCAAGCATGGCCAACCCCCACACTTCCACTGGCCCCTAGATGGCTACTCCTCTCAAATGTCCACAGCCCAAAGGCACAGAGCCACTAGCTAAACACTCTCCCCAAAGCGGGCACGCTCCATCCTGGCTACGGTGGGTAGGTGGGTTAGTAACCCATGCCCTGGCCCTGCCCAAGGGACAAGGTGACTAGAAGGGTATCCCTAGGCTTCAAGGAGCCCTCTCTGGTCTTCCCCAAGCCCACTGCAGCTCAAGGGATCATGGAATGGCTCCCCTTTTATAGACCAGCAGGCCACTGTCACTACCAAGACAGCTACAGCTAACAAGCCATGGGGTCATTCCAGTGCTTACTCCTTTGTTTCATGAACCTGTCACTTGCCTTTCCCATCACACCTGATTCCTTCCTAAGCATCCTCAGTGCTCCCACCAGGCCCAGCTGTCCAAATGCACCTCTGTGCATCCACCCATTCTCACTCTTCTGCCCATAATAACCCATTCCAACTGTGCCCATGTCCTTCAAGCTGCAGTTCAAATGTCACACTGCCCACAGGCTGGTCTGACTCTAGCTTGTGGCAGCCCTGAGTCCCCTCCCAGGACCCCTGCACCAGCACTGGGGGTTATCTGAGCATGGATGAGTTTCCCCTATGGGGAGGTGAATCAGTCCTGAGAGGGCAGGCCCTGTCCACTTCCACCCTATCCACTCAGCACCAGGCCCTGGGGGAACAAGCACTCAGTAAATATTTGCTTAATTGAATTTGGCCAAGGAGCTTCCTCCAGACAGGGATGAGGGCAGCAGGATTAGATCCCCAAGGCAGGAAAATCACTTGGGCAGAAAGGAGCTGGCAGGGGCTCAGCCACCTCCCTAAGCCAGGCAAACCTCAGCTACCAGGCGGGTCCCTCCATCCTGGGACTTAAGACTCAAAGGAACCCCGGTTTTGCTTAGTACCGCCTTCCCATCCCCTTCTCTCTGTAATAGGAGCCCCATTCTTGGCCTAAGCGGATTTCTGCCATCGTCACCCAGACAGGCACAGCACCGCGCTAAAAAAGCGGAGCTTCCCTAGGATCAACCGCAAGATACCAAGCCCCAGTCCCAAGGCCCTCATACCCCTCCTCCAAACACCCCCACCGCCTTTTAAGGGAAAAAAATATTGAGCCGGGAACACATTACAATCGCAGCAGGTCGATACTCATCTCTTGCTCCACTCGCTGCAAGAGCAATGACCGAAAACTGCGAGGAGTCCGTCCCCGGGCCCAGGCCTTGGGGGCCCTCTCTTCCGTTTCGGCCGAGGCGACACGCCGCCGCTCTTGCCACCCGGGGTTGCCTCCTTCCCGAACCCCCAGAGGGAGACCCCGCCTCAGCGCCGCTCTCACAGGTCGCCCGGCCGGAGCTCTGCACTAGCGGCCAGTCAGGGCAGGGCGCCTGGCAGCCCCGCGCGGCAACCCCCCTGCCCTCTGCCCACAGCCCCCCCCTGCGGGATCCTCAGCCCGGCGTGCCTCTCCCCCGCACCTGCCCTGCCCGTGGCCGCCCCCTGCCCACCTCGCAGCCAACTCTGCCTTCGCTACCCCCCACCCGGGCAGGGCATCCCTGCCGTGTCGCCCCCGGCCTGGACGGATCTCGAGCACAAAGGCCCGGGCGGGGCCCTGGGTGGGGGTGGGGTGGACGCCCCGGCCGCACCCCCGACCCCAGGGTCTCAGTCCCGGGCGCTCCAGCCGAGGGTCCGCTTACTTACCTCGAGAGCACAGTGCATCTGCGGAGCTGCTCCGGGTGGGGCGGGGCGGCGAGCGCGGGGCCGCGGCGCCCTCGTTCCGCACAACGCGGGCGGTGGCGCCCGCGCGGGACGTGACCGGACCGCGGGCGGCGCACACGCTCCGACTGGTCGGCTCCCTCC
>NW_004624747.1:9370731-9425613 GCF_000247695.1 Heterocephalus glaber | reverse complement strand
CCGCCGCCGCCGCTGCCGCCGCCGGCAGGGGGCGGAGCCGCGAGCGCAGCACGTTGCCAGGCCAACCGCGGACGGGGTGTGGGGGGGCTGCTGCACGCCCGCCGGGCATCAGGCGCCGGGCGCCTCCCCCGCCACAAGCGCCGGCTCATCGCCTATTGGGTAGGGCTTCTGACGGACGCACCGGAAATCCAATGGGGATAGATAGGGCGGGTCCGAGGCTCGGCGCGCGCCGCAGTTCTGCACACGCTGCCCGCGCCAGCGTCCTGTGCAGCTCGGGACCACCGGCGCTCATCCAGCGAGGCGGCTTCTTGCAGCCACGGCGATAAGCCCTCGCAGCAGCGGTAGCCCCTACCCCTTCACCGCTGTTGGTCCCCGTTCGCCTTCTCCCAACCCGGTTCGAACTCAAGCTTGGTCCCTCAGCTCTGCAACCGTGGTCAACCGACTATCCTGCGTGGGGTTAGTGGCACCTGCTTTCCTGGGTTGTCGCGACGGTCCTCAAGGACGTGCGAAAGGCCTGTGCAAATCTTAAAGATTCACACCGGTGAGGTTTGTGCAGAATGGCAGGTGGCATTATTCATCTCTGCTGCGCTCATTCCTAGCGTGTCTTCAGGATCCTTGGCAATCCTGACCCACAGAAAGGTTGCCTTGAGAGGAAGAAGGGCCTACGAGCTGGCCCCCAGCCCAAAGAAGCAGAAGGAAGCCAGCTAGTGAAGGCCAGCCCCTCACTGGCGTCTTTGGACCCTCAGCAAAATGCACTGAGCATAAGCTGCCAAATATCAGTTTCAAGGGGAGCCCATCTGTGGGCCTCAGGAACAGGAGTACCTCAGTTCAGTGCTTAAAAGACTCAGGCCAGAGCCTCAGGATATGAATGCTGTTGTCTTTTTCATCCTTGTAAACTGAAGCTGTGCATTTTAGAGCATCTCTGGTAAAATGCAGGTGCAGTGCCATCTGACACCTTACTGGTTGCTTTACATCTTTATAGTCAGATTACTTGGATCACCCCATTCGTTGAACAGAAGTATTGGAACTGGCCTTTTGCAGATGTTGATGCGTTTTCACCCCCAGGCCAGATCTGAGGTTGGAAAGCAGTGGCAAATTTTAGGCTCTACCAGTTCGGTACTCTGGCCCCAAGAAATCATCCCGTAACCTCCCTGGAATGCTTTCTCTGCTATGAAATGGAGACTGTTTCACTACATACAGTAGGGTCACAGCCCACTTAGCCCACTTAGCAAGGTGCCGCCTAAACTTTTAGGGACAGGGCAAATACTCATTATGGGCATCACTGAGGCCAACCTAGATGTGGCACACTGTTCTGTGGAGGTAGCCAATGAGGACCAAAGTAATTTGGCCAGAAGCTGCAGGGCTCCTCCATGTTCTTAGCAAATGCCATCCCTTCCACCAGTGGCTTCCCTCACTAAGACTGCCTCCTTCATCCCTGCTTTCTTCCATCTTCATAGTCATGAGCCTATGTCAGTTCAGGTCCCTGCTCCAGAGTGTTATACAGAGGTCAGAGCGGTGGAACTGGGCTGAGCCTCATCTTCCTTATCTGTCTAAAGTTCTGTCTCAGAGGGTAATTTTGAGGGTTAATCTGTATAGGAAATGTACATTAGCTATGGTCAGAGGTTGCCAGAGATAGTTTCTACTGCAGGATTGGGGTTAGCGGACAGCTTCTGCAGGGCAAACCTAGATACGAGAGTAAGATAACACTACAGCATTCCAGCCATAGGGGAATTGGTTAGCCCCTGGAGAGGTCCACTGGGGTTGATTGCTGCCTTGGCCTGGCCCTGGTGATCACCTCAAAGTGAGAGGGATGTCTGACGTGGTGTCAAACTAATGATCATATTCATTCATGAAGCAATATTTTACTGATGGCCTTTTCCATTCAGGGCATAGTTGTAGGCATAGTTTTAGGATTCAAACCCTGACCTTTCCTGTTAGATGCTTGTGGCAGGGACTAAAAGCAGAACAATAATCAGACATTATAGTCATCTGAAGCTGTTGGAGGTGACTCTTTGGGGCTCTGGGGGCATAGGGCAAGGGGAGCATTGAGCACTGGGTCAACTTCCTGAATGAAGAGATGCCTGGGCTGAGGCTACAGCAGGAGAGGAAGTGGCCAGTGATGGGGTTTTGGAGAGACGAGAGATTTAAGGTGAGGATGACACTAGACATGAAGGAGCTGGAGGCCTGGGAAAACCCAGAGAAGACCAGCATGGCTGAGCCAGCAAGGATGCTAAGTACAGTCACATGTGGCTGGTGGTCCTCAGTAAGATTGAGGTTGTTGGCCTAAGAACCACTGGTGAATTGTAACAGTAGCTGTCTAGGTGAGAAGGTGGACAGCAAGTTTTTGTTTCATATTTATTTATAGTAAGGATGGTCCCACAGACCATGTGAGTTGTGCTATGGGGCATAATCAAATAACAAAAACATCAATTGGTCAATCCAGAAAATTTTTTTTTTTAAAGTAGTCAGCCCATGAGGCCTAGTTAAGCTTAGGGCCCTCTGCAGCTGTGGGATTACAGGGACATGGAGTATGTTAGGTGACAATGTTGAAGCAGTTAGCAGGGTGCTCTATGGTGGTCCAGGGGGAGAGAGAAGATGGAAGAAGGTAAAGACAAAGGAGGGAATCTTAGAGAAGCCACTGGTGGAAGGCATGGCATTTGCCAAGAAGATGGAGGAGCAGGTGGAGAGGTGGAAATGAGGCAGTGGATGGTTCTAAAGTTGCCAGAAGAGTGTCCTGAGGGAGAAGAAGCAGTTATCCATGTTCTGTGTTACTGGAAGGCCAAGAGAGCTGAGGACACAGAAACACACCCACAAGCAAACATAGGAACAGGTGGTATCAGTGTGTCTAGAGTCCAGGGCATGGTGCCAGACAAAAATAAAGCTGAATAGGTGGGTCACTGTGAGGTGGACCCAGGTTGCCAGATGAGGATTCATAGTTCCTACTCCACAGCAGGAATAGGTAGATCTGGGACCAGAACCTGGGGGCCACCACTGCATCTTGAGTCCTTATTGGCCAGAAGAACAGAACTGGAGACAACAGCTGGGGACTGGATGACTGAAGCCACCAGGTACCTCCACAACTCAGCAGGGACAGGGTGAGGTGTTGTCAACCTATCCCCCAGGAAAGGACTGAGCCTCAATTACAGGTGGCTCCATATCCAAGGCATCTATTATCTTCAATCCTGGTGGAACTTTCTGACTCAGCCACTAAACCCATCCTGCCCTAAACAGCAGCGAGGCCAGGTTGGAGGTCCTCCCCCAAACATACCTTGGTCCCTCTACCTCTCTGCCCATCTAGACTTTTCTCAACCTCTGTGAGGCCTAGTTTCCATGGACCTGCCTTCCTGCACTTCCAGAGCCCCCAGGACCCTGGAATTCCTCCTCTACACATGTGACAACCTGTTTCATAATGACCTGTCCTCAGCTGCCTCTCCCACTAGTCCTCCTACTTCCCCAGTTTGGGGTGGGGTGTCTCATTCATCTCTGGGCTGTTGACTGCTAAAGGCCTGGCTTGTGTGGGTGTCACCTTGTCCTGACTGGCTCCTCTCTGTACTCTAGCTGTATTGCCCTCCCTGCACTGATTCTCAGGCTGTGGCCCAGCTGGGTGGGGTTCTCTGGTTTGTTTCCTTGGGGTCTGTGTGCCCTACCCCCATTTGAACAAACCATGTGGATCTGGGTTAGTTATAAATAGCCAGGCCCACCACTTTCCTTTTAGCTGAAAAGCAAAGTGAACGAGCAGAAAGGCACACCCGGCATGCGTTTTATTTTTAATCTTCTCCCTCCGTCTCAAAATGAACCCAGGGCCCAGTGATGAGTATTTCTACGAGTAGGAGCCCAAGACAGATGCCTGAGAAACAAAACCCAAGGAACTGATGGCCCTGGGTTTGCCTGCATCTGCTGTGTGACCTTAGGGATTCAAGCTTCCTCTCTGGGCTTGTTTCCTTACCAAGGAAGAGGGGAGCAATGGAGGTGAACCCAGCTAATATTCTGACTTTTCAAACTGCAACTTCCTCTGTCCTTCCTTTCTTCATCCCATGTCCCTCCCAGCTCTGACAGCAGCTCCTGGTAGCTCCAATAGCAGCATGTGTGCCCCTGGAATTTCCTGGGAAGCTTAGATCCAGGTGCAAATAAGGCCATAATCAAGCCTCAGTTAGTTGATTCTCAACTTTCATTAGTATTATACAACAGTCCACCAGGTAGACTCATTTTAGCACTGAGGAAACCAGGATCAGAGAGATTAGGTAATGTGTAATGTGTCCAAGGACACACAGCTGGGAAAGGATACGTTTTAGGAGTCAAACCTAGGCTTCTTTGAAAGTCTGTGGATACTAAATTTTGAAAAGCAAAGTCCAACACACTTGAAGCAATAGGAAACTGTTTTCCCTGTGTCATGAGTGCTCCAAAAAGCAGTGGGGCAGAACTAGCTACTCCGTCCAAACACCGCACTGAAAGCTGGTGGACATAAAGGAACATGGGGAAGGGAAAATGGGAGCTACTGAATACCCTGCCCCGCCTTACTTCCCCTCACCCCAGGCACCTGCCATTTGATGTCCTCAGGGAGTAAGGAAGGAAGGAAGGCTAGGGTGAAGTCTTCAAAGAGGAAATCCCTAGTGTTAATTGGCACTCAGAGACCTTTAGGCTAATTAACCTGTTTATTTATCTCTCTAGAGTAAATTAGAGGATTTAGCTGGGAAGGGTGGGAGAGAGGAGTTGCTGGTGGACACCTCCCTGCGGGCTGTAGATGGTCTCACAGTAGGCAGTGTGGACTGTTGGGGAGCGGAAGGAGGGACTGGCCGCTGAAGTGACAGGTGGCCTGTGCATCGTGGGGCAGAGCTGCTCTTTGCACCATTCTCATCTCCATGACTCAAGAGGGCTGCTCTGAGATCTTGGGTCCCTGGAGATGCTGCCTGTGCTAAGGTTCTGGGTTCACCCCTAGGAGTCACAGGCAGAAATTCCCCCGAAAGAAGGGGAGGGTGCAAGGTGGGGCTCATGTATGGGGGAGTCTTGTCTCACTGTGCTTCTCCTAGTACCTGTGCCACAGCTACAGCACATGGAACTCTCCTTCTTGTAAGATCCCAGGTCCCTTTAACGCTTGTGGATTCCTTACACCTTTGGTTGGGGACACAGCTCTTTTTGGGATGGAAGACACCATCCTATGTCTTCTACCTCCACCCCCAGTCTCTATCTCTCCCTCCATTTCAAGCTCTTCTCAGGGGCCAGCCAAACCAGCTTTGGGGCTCCAGTGGCTTTGGACGTGTTTTGGGTGGGATGGGGGTCTTGGATGGCTCCTCACCACTCTGGGGCAAGGCAGGGAAGAAGGGAGTTGTCTTAGTGTGCCTGGGCCTATAGGAGTGAGCTCCCAGTCTCTCCTAGGGGTGAGTGCTGTCTCTCAGGCTGCTGTGCACATGTTTATGGCTGATGCTCCTAAAGTACAGCCATCAAAGGCTGGCATGTTTTGTGACCTCTGAGGTCTCACCTCTCAGTTCTACCCCAACTTCTGACATGACTACACCCACAGTCTCCTGATGGCTGCTCAGGCCCCTTGCCAAGTTCTTCTGTCGACCACCACCCCAGCCATGTAGGCCAATCAGCATGGAAGAGGGTGGCTGCTCCTTTCCACCTCCAGTACTATTTCCTGTCCTGCAGGGGCCTGGGGCATCATCAACAGTGGCCTGATCCCTTCGCTGGTGTGGAAGCTGCAGAGAGAGGAGGAGGGCATCCAGGAACTCATCTTGGACACACTAGCCCCCTGCCTGCAGGAAGATGCCACTGAAGCACTGGGCAGCCGTGCTGTGCCCTTCCTCAAGCAGAAGCTCCTTAGCAGCAACAAAAACATCCGCAGCAGGGCTGCTCAGGTGCTCATCGCCATTAGGTGAGGCCCAGTCTATGCTGGACTGAGTGACTGCCCCCTTGGGCTTCTACAAAAGCCCAGATAAGGCAATTGGGCTACTGCTGGCACAGCAGCAGGTCAGTAGTGGGGCTTCACTCAGCCAGGCCTGCCCCAGAGTCCAAAGGCATCTACTCTGGGCTCCCTTCCCCTATCCTCATGTGCCTTTGGGAAGAAGGTGCTGGAACTGAAATGGACCTTCTCTGTAAGAATGACCACTGTCCCATTGGCTTCAGAGCATCCTGTATCCCAGGAAATCCTTCCTCATCTTTCCCCCATCCTGGGCAAAAACCCAACTGACTGGTCACCTCTCTCTGTGAGGAAGGCAAGCAGGAGAATACCAGTGGTAACATTGATAGGCAGTGGTCACTAAGTGCTTATGATGTCCAGGCGTTGTCTGTAAACTGCACACATAGACAACTTTCTGAAGGAGGAGATGTCTCCCTTTACAGGCAAGAAGACTGAGTCACAAAATCTAGTCACTCAAGGTCACATAGGATGTGGTCTAAATCCTGGCTTGGGAACTAAGGAAGCACAAAGTCTCCTGACCCTGGTTCCCTTATCCCCCAAGATGGATGGCTCACCGCCCCCCCCCCCCCCCCCCCCAGCCCCTGCTTTAGCTGTGTCCACATCCTCCTAGTTAGGGCTCCTTTGCCTCTCTAACTCCTGGCTTTTCTTCCATTTGAGGTTCTCCCTAGAGGCCTAGGCTGGTAGTTTTATAAGTGTGGCCTCACTCAGGCCCCTAGGGGACTTCCTGCCGATCATCTGTCAGGTCTTTAGGGCCAGGGAAGACATGTCTCATTTCATTTTGAGTGATGGTTTAGGGAAAGGCTCCATTGTCCCCTGGTCTCACTTTCACTGGCAGCAGGTCACACATACTAGCACTCCTCTGTATCTTGGTGCCTGTTCCAGCCATGGTCAGTCTTGGGCTGCCAAGGATAGTCCCAATATAAATCCTTTCCTTTTGTGTCCCCCTCGGGCAGTCCTGGGCCTTACTTTGTCCTTCCCCCCTCAAGCGGAGGCCCCAATTGTCCTCTTCCTACTTCAGCATCCCTTTGGAGGGCAAGAACCAGGTAAGGCAGTATGATGTCATCCCCATCCTGGTTGATCTTCTGAAAGATGAAGAGCAGGAGGTTCAGGCTAATGCTGCTGGAGCCCTGATGTATGCCACAGTGACCACTGAAGGTAAGCTGGGGGTGGCCACCCCAGGATACCTGAAGCTGGGTGGGTCCGAGCAGGCGGGCAAAGAGCCTCCTAGCATGCCAGCAGTTGTAGTGAGTTTTCCAAAACGTGTCCTTCTGCTCAGGGGCCTAGTATTGCCCCCTCACCCTCAACCCTTCGTGCTCCATCAAAATCTTCTTGGCCTGTCATGGAAGTCCTTTTGAAATTTGGGTCAAAGCTCAGCCCTTTCTCTTCTTCCTGGGCACAGGCTGCCTGTGGCTTCTCACCAGTCATTTGCATTAGAGCCTCTATCACTTCACACTGGGCCTGGAATCCCACCTCTGATCCAGGCCCCCTGTGAGCCATGAAGTGATTCTGGGATTGATTAATTTGTAATCTATGACTCTGTTATCCTCAGGTCTAAGCAAACCCTGCTCTTCACTCTATGTTTCTTGATCATGATTATTTTTCTCAAGTTGGAGAGGGGAAAAATAAGAGTACAGAATTCTCTTTTCTCAGGTCCCCAGCTTAGGACTCCCAGTGAGTCAGGACAGGCTTTCATGTTGTCACCAGTCTTGGGCTGAGGGAATAGACCTTGGCTGGTCTCCACACCTGAATCTCTAGGGTGTATAGTGTGCTTCTTCCAACCCTTAGATCTTCTGAAAACTGTCTGATGTTCCCCAATGGTTTATACTCACCTGCACCGGCCCTGTGGTGTGAACTTCTATTTTGTTCTGTGGAGGACTCTGCATATGATTGCAGACTCTCTGCACCCATATTGATTATGGATTCATAATTAATATGCCACAAAGCCTCTCAATGACAAATTCTCCCAGAAATTCCATACTAGACTAGAATGGTAGAACTTTAGATGGTCAGAGGAGCAGGGGTTGAGGCCTTCTCAGGGTCCACAGCCCACCTTTCCATTGTGTAGTCAGGATGCTGACAGTACTGTGGAGGCAGGGGTGCATTCATCTTGGGGTACCTCTGTGCTCAGGCTTCCTATGGGAACACTTGCAGGGCCAGGGAGCCCATGGGGATTCAGGCAATAGCCAGAGACACAGAGCCCAGAACCAAGGGATGTGAAACCACCTACTCCCCAGCAGGTACTCCAGCCGAGGGTCTCTAAGCCAGCACAGGCCAAGGCCTCAGCTACACAATGGGAACGCAGTGGTAGGAGAGGTAGAATGCAGAGCAACATGGAGAAGTGCAGCATTTGGTGGGGCATATGATGGGGCCAAGCCTCCTCTGGGAAGGATTTGGGGACTGACCCAGAGGATAGGGTAATCAGGAGGCTAGAGTTGAGAGGCCTTCACAGAAAAGGGGAGAGTACACTAACAGCAGTAATTGGTAGTGAAGGGTCAAGGAGAGCATCTCATACACAGTAATGTCTGTTAGTGCACAAGGGCAAGAACCATATGGCTGGGTTTTTGTTGTTGTTTTTTTCTGTGTTGAGGATTGAACCTAAGGCCTCGTATATGCCAGGCAAACACTCTGAGTACAGAGCTAGACCTCTTGCCCCACTGTGTGTGTTTTTGTGCCAGGTGCAGAATAGTTGTTCAAGAAATATTTGCCACATAAACAAATGATTGGCATTCCATTTTAAAAAGGCCAGCTCATGTTGCTTTGTGAGGACTAATTGCAGGTCAAGAATGAGAGGCATGTAATGAAGCCAGTTAGGGGTCTGGAAGGGCAGGGGATCAGGGGCCAGGCCTAATCCCCAGGCTGGACTCAGCAGAAGAGTACAAGAGAGATGGGGTGAGAGAAGGGTGGGTACTTCCTTTGAGACTACACATGCAGGAAGGGAGCAGGAAGAAGGGCCCTCTCAAAGTAGCTGGTTAAGAAACCTGATGTTGGTGACCTGCAGGGAAATATGCGGCCCTGGATGCAGATGCCATAGACCCTCTCCTGCAGCTGCTGTCTTCACCCTTGACCAGGGTATGCCTGAATGCCACCAAGGCCCTCACCATGCTGGCTGAGGCCCCTGAGGGCCGCAAGCGCCTGCAGCCCCAAGTGCCTGCCTTCCGGATTCTAGAGTCAGATGGCAACCAGACCATACAGCGGGCAGCCTGGATCGCCATCAAAGTGATTGAGTGGAAACCCTGAGACTCTTATCAAGTAAAACCTGATAAGCCACTTCCATACCCGAATAAATAGGCTGAATCTCTTTATCTTGTGTCCCAATGGTATTTTATATTCCTGGAACATGGTCACATCTTTCTTTCCAGTCAAAGGGGAAACTCCATGCCCAGAAGGACAAGGTCCTGGGCAGCACAGACCCCGAGTCCCCTCAGAAGTTGGAGTGCAGGGCTGAGCCCTCCAGGAACAAGAGTTGGGGCAGGGTGATGGTCGGAAGTTGGAAGGAACATAGGTGGACGAGGCATCAGCCAAGCTTGGGATGCTTGAGTCACCAGGCCTGTGGGGTGCAGCTGGGAGTGGCCCTGTGAGCACTCTCACCAATACCCTGGTTCAGCCACTTTTTCTGCCTTTCCACACTGGGGGGCAGGAAGGAAGGTGGAAAGTATGGCCTGATGTGGACTTTCCCTAGGGGAGGGTGAGTCAGTCATAAGAGGACCCTTTAGGACTGAACACTTAGGATGGTAATGATTTCCTCATTAAGATCGTCCCCTCAAACAGCTGCATTCCTCTCCAAACCAGGGAGGTCACTGGAGTATGCCACCCTTGGGCCATCCTAAAGCCTACTGTGCCATCTCCCCTCCCCTTGGGCCTGTCAGCTTCAGGGTAGCCTTCCATGAGCCTGCCTCCCACCCACCTCTACCTGTGATACTACTTCCTTGGGGAGGCATGGGAATGAGGTTGGGAGAGCCCCTTTATCTCCAAGCCAGCCCTGCCTGGTCTAACCAAGTGAGAGTTCCTCTAGTTTTGGGGGAGAAGCAATGGTTCTGACCCCTTCTAGAGGAACAAAGGAGGCAGAGCTCAGCTTCCAGGCTGGGCCCTTTCTTTGGGGGCTGAACTGGAGCCTTTATCTTTACCCAAGGAACTTTTTTTTCTTTTGCCCCCCATTAAGTTTAATGGTACATCTTAGGTATACAATACAGTTACATTCATCATTGGGATCTTGTACCTTTACATGATGTATCTTGGTTCTTATTTTTTCCCCATTCCCTGTCCTTTCTCTCCAAGGAACTTTTGAGGCCCCCTCTTCACTGACCAGGAATTGATACTGGGAAGAGTTCTTAGAATAAATATTATTAGCAAAATCAGAGTCCCAAGTGAGTTTCTTCCTGTAGTCCTTTCAGTGAGCTCCAGGGACCCTCAGGTTTCTCAGAAGAAACACAGAAAAGTTTCTGTCCTTGGAATTAAAGCATTAGCCCAAGTAGGCCCCCTTGGTCTGAAAGGGACTAGGTGCTGGGCCCATGTGGAGTTTACTCCTTCAGGAAAGCAGGTACTCCAGGGGCTCCATGCCTCACATCCCAACCCTGTTTCAAGCCATAGCATGCTGGCTATACTCCTGCCACAGGCTTCAACCAAGGTCAGACATGTCTACCACCAAAACCCTGTGTTCTTGGTCTTGGGTGTGAAACCTTCTTTTGCTACATGACCAGTGGTGCTGATGGTTCTCTCTTTTAGGCCCTCGGTTCTCTCATTTTTCTTTCTCATCTGCCTGGCTGTGGGCCTTGCCTACCACCTTCCTACCTGAGTCACCTTTCTACCTGGGCCTACTCTCTGCTCTTTCCCCCAAATCTGGGACTCTAGTCCCAGTCTCTCTTCTGAGTTCTGGTCCCTTATGTCCAACTGAACATCTACCCTTATAGGTCTCCAGGCAGGAATAACAGTCCTTTACTACCCTGATACCAAAACCAAAGAAATGAAGAAAACTACAGACCAGTTTTCCTTATGACATAAAAACTCAACAAAAGACGAGGAACCCAAATCCAGTATCATACAAAAAGCTTTATATACCAGAACCAACTGGGATTTAAATGTCTGAGGAATATAAGATTGCCTTATATGAAAATTAATGTATATAAATAGAAGAAGGGACAAAAATCAGAACAAGAATTCCACAAAATCCATGGCCCTGCAGCTGGTGGCATTTGATACATCACACCGAAGGAGCATTATCATTGGTATAAGTGTTGGCCTCATATTCTTGGGTGTCCCAGGAGGAAACACGTCATCTCTTTCCTGATGAGGGTCTGGGAAAGGCAACATCCTTGGTGCCCTCCAGACACTCCAGGCTTTAGCTGCTTCAGGCAAAGTAAATGTGGCCAAAGACCACAAGTGCGATCAAGATGGTCGCACTGGCACTGATCAGCCTCCTCCAGCAGGACTTTTCTGACTTATCACCCCTGTCTGTATTTTCTGTCTTCTCCTTGGTTGCCTTCATATTCCTGGATAGGTCTCCTTGAGCCAGGATGTCTGCACTTTCTGATGGGTCACCTTGCTCCATATTTTTCTCCCTTACTTCTATCCTTCTGGATGCCTCTCCAGGGGCCAGGGCCTCAGCAACTTCCAAAGAATCACTATGTTTCCTTTTCTCAGTTGCCTCCATCTCCTCAGTTGTATTTATCTCCTTGGAGACCTTTCCAGAGGCCACCTTGGGGTTCAGCTGTGGCTCCAGGCCAAAAAACAGTTGGAAGGCCTCCCAGAAGTAGCTCTGGGAATCCCGGAACATAGCTAGAACAGAGGGAACAGGCAAAGGTAAGAGGGCATGTAAGCCATGATACAGGAGGGAGGTCCTTGTAGAGACTCACTTCTCAGAATTGAGTTCAGTGTGAAGTCCAACAGACCCACTCATAATACGAAAAAACAGTCTTCAGCCTGGGCATAGAATGCCTACAGCCATATTCAGAGAGATGACTTGAAACAGAGGATAGGATGAAAGACCTGGGATGTGTTGTGGGGGTGGAGTGTGGCTGCAGAGCTCTCAGCTGTGCCCAGATCCCTTTATTGGGCAGCTGAGTGTCAAGGGAGCCCTGCTTCTTCATGTATCTCACATTGCACTGCAATAACATCCTTTCCTGTCTCTGTAGGTCTAGGTCAGTATTGGATGCTCCTCTGAGTGCTCTCCCTCTAAGTACTATTCTTTGGAGGGAGGAGGAAGCCCCAAAAGTCCTGGAAATAGATACTGCTCTCTTTCACCAAGCAGCTGTCCATCTCTGTGCTTGGCCCCATAGGACACTTGGAGGCACTTTCTAGCGTTGTGTGGAGTGGGAGAGGCAGTTTAGGAATTACAGAAAAGCTGACACACATTTTTCTAGGCCAAACTAGTGGAAAAACCTATGTGTGGAGCTTGAGTATTACTCCAGTGTCTGTGCTGCGGAGGCTGGCCTGCCCCCTTGGCGCCTGTGCTGGCTCGGGTCAGCACCACGGTCAGCTCCAGCACACCAGCTTGGGCCCAGCCACTGTCTGGAATGTGACCTCTGAGTCACTCCTGGGAACGGATAGCTCCTGGATGGCAAGATGACCCTGTTTCATTCTGAGTGGACTTCCAGCAGTGTGACTAATGTTTTCTGTCTCATCTAGTTGGACAACCTAAACTCTCCTAAGCTCCTGTCCTTGTAGCTGAGGCTTGGAGGACCCATCAGCCCAAAGGCATAACTGTCACCCAAATCAGCCAGGGCTGTATGATAGGCTGTTGGCTGGCTCAGGGATGAGAGCCCAGACTTTGGAATGAGACTCCCAGTGTTCAAATCCCAGCTCTACCACTGACTGGTTTTCTGTGGGACAGATAGTTACCTGATTGTTAAATGCCTTAGTTTCCCCAGCTCTAAAATGGGGCTAGTAGCTATACCTATCACATGTAATTTTGGCAGCACCTGGCACATTGTGGGCACTCAGGGAGCAAATTTACTTCTCTATAGAAGAGAAAAGCCATCAGAGGGAGACTGGATTCCGGTATCCTCCAGAAGCATAGGGTCTTGTGCCCAGGAGCGGCCATTCACTACCCCACAGAACACAGGGCCCTCCCTAAGCAGATGCCCATCTCCTGCAGGTGTCAGGAAAGACCCCAGGCCCCCTCTGGGTTCTGAACTCCCCTGGCAGGAGTGGAAATGGGAAAACTGTCTTCTCTGCAGCCAGGCCCTTGCGCTTCCTCTCCCTCCCTCCCTCCTCTTCACCACTCTGTGCCCCAGACTCAGGACTAATCTCATTATGTCCTTTATCCCTGATTTTGTCAGGTGCTGCAGGAAGCTCAGGTCATCTCACCTGCTATGGCCTGGAATGCTCCTTTTCTGACCCTATTTGCCGAAATTCTTTCTCTGACACTCGGGAACCCTAGGGCCTCAGCCTGTCCCAGGGACACTCTCTCCTTTTTTACTCGGACTGAAACGTAATTCCCACCCAGATCTGCTTCCAGGGTGCCCTCCTTCCCTGCCCCTGTACTCCCACTGGAGTGGGCCATTTCTTACTCCCTTTCCAAGGAGCCTCTGGTTTTGAATCCCTGCATTGCAATCCACTCCTCTCACTGAGCTACACACCACCAGCTTGTTGTGCTGGAGGCACAACATGGTCTATGTGTGGCTAAAGCCAAGAGGCCAGTTCTTAGGCCGAGTCTTTCTTCATGCATCAGCGTTTGCCTTAATGGATCACCCTGCCCTTTGAAATGCTGCTAGGACACCAACACTTCTGATTTTCTGTTCCCTTACTGGCTCCTCATCACCTAGGTACCCCCCAATTCAAGCCTGATTCTTCTCTTCTCTCTTCCCTCCACCTCCAGTGGCGACTCACCCAGTGCATCTGCTGCCCTCTCCCACATCCCTCCTGGAGCCCAGGCTGCTCACCATGGCCTCACAATTTCAACATGCCCTAACCACTCCCGGGAGGCATCTTAGGGAAAATGGGAGCCTTTGCTTTTGCCTTGAAACATTTCTGAGGGTGAGGATAATGAGGGAGAGGGGTGTAGGGCATCAGCACAGGCCACCAGTCACTCAAGAGCATGCCACACAGGGACAATCCCCAGGGATGGATCTTCCTTCTCACCTGGTGTGGCTGGGAATCTGGGGAGTCTCCTCCATGTTATGCCCCTGTCCAGATCTAACCTCTCCTCTAGGCTCTTTCGTAAGCTCCAGCAAAGCCTGTAGAGCTATGATGGGGGAAGCATAGACAGATTAGGGGCATGTTACCATCGGGCCCAGTTATGTAGCCATATAGTAATGTTAGACCCAGCGAGAAAGAACCAACCAGAGACCGATATTAAATCCACACAGGAGTTTATTACTGGCCGGGACCTGAGCAGAGCATCAAATTTGAGCCCCGACTCGGGGGAGACAAACATGTTTTTTACACCTTTGAGGCCAACAGTTTTTAGGCTCCCCTATGGGATAGAACTAGCAAAGCAAGAGAAAGGTACAGAAGTGGAACATCCTGTTGTTAGAATATTTGTAAAACAATAGTTGATGAATTGTTATTTTTAAAGAGACTTTCTAAGGGGAGGAGGTTTCTAAGCTTCCTCCTTCTGAGTTCATCTAAAGGGAAGGCAGGTGGGTCAAGCAGAAATATGGAGTCTGTCTTGCTAACTAGGGTCCTTCAGTAACATGGCCCACTGCTGGGACCAGGGTCTTGATGGACTGAAAGAGATCTGGTTGCTAGATTAACAAAAGACAGAAGGAAGATAGGATAGGAAATCATAGGAACCGGGACTCTGGGTTTTAGTTCTGGTTCAGGTACCACGTGGTCATGTGATCTTGGTAAGTGTGTCACAACCTGTATGAGTCTCAGTGTAAAGCAAGGGTTTGGAGACAATGAACTCAGGGCTCCTTCCTTTTAGGAAGGCCCAGGAACCTGGTATATACCCATTCCATTCAGTGTGGGAGAAGTTGGCTCATAACTCTGGATCTACTTCTGGCAGTTTGTGTGAGTGTGTGTGTGTGTGTGTGTGTGTGTGTGTGTGTCCCTGTCATCTGAATAAGCAGGACATGGGAGACCTGTGCTGTCATTCCAGAAACCCTACTAAAGAGGGACTGTACCTGGCCCTGGAGCCAAGTTCAGTTCCTTAAGTTCAATAGGACATTTGCAGGTGCCAAAGCAGGGACATTCCCTTTTCTTTCTAGTCTCTATTTCTTATTCCTGAAAACACGTGTGAAACCTTGGAAAGCAACCAAACTCAGCCAACTGTTGCCTTTGTGGAGGGAGGGTTAGGGTAGTAAACGCACAACTGAGTGAATATTTTCCACCAAATCCAAGTCTCTCCTGGAATAGATACATCTGATTCTATCACACTATCCTCGGTGCAGGCATAGGTGAAATCTCTGCCCTGCATGCTTTCCTGCTAACACAGCAGGATACTTATGAGCCTTACAGACCGAGTAGCTTTCCCAGCTGCCCAGTTTGAGGCCCAGCCCCACCTGGGAACAGCCCCAGCCCAAAATGTTGGGACAATTCTGACTTGGCTTAAGCATTAACTGCTTCCTGATGATGCCATATGTGCACATTTTACCTTCCCAAGAAGACTATCAGCCTCCTGTTGGTGAGGTTGCTGGAAGGGCCTGGGTTCCAGTGCTGTAGGGCATCTGTGGGCTTCTAAACACAGATGAGTTGGGGGGCAGAGTTCCATCCCCTTGGGTGTGGTGAGCAGAGGCACCATGTTTGGCACCAACTTAGCTAGCATGTTGTCACTAATCCCAAATGCTACTTTTTCTCTCAGCTCTGTCCCCTCTGGCCAGCTATTTTGTCTTCTTCAGGGCACTAGTATGCAACTAGGCAGTTTGGAGATACTCCAAACATACTTGGCTGGTGGAGGAGCAGACACAGGTACAAAGTTGAGGTTAAGAGATCAGCAGAAAAAATGCTAACAATCTGAATGATGAATACCCTTAGCAACAGGAAATTCAAGTCAGCCATCTCCAGCAACTCAAGGAGGGGCAGGGACATCTCCTGTGCTGTGTCACTGATGCAAGGAGAATTCGAGGTGGACAGTGAGCATCTTTTATCCCGTTTGTTCTTTTCATCTCCCAACTGGGCTGTGCATGCAAGAGAAGCGTGAGTCAAATGGAAAACAGTGAGCAGAAAGAGTAGTTGAAATGGAACTGAATGATTCTGAGCCTTGCAGTCTTCCAAGTTTACCTTTCCTTATGACTCAACTTTTGATGAAGGAATACTAGCTTTTGTCCAGACTTCAGGCAAAATTATAAGAAAGCCATTAGGTCTTATATACCCGTTCCCTTCTGAGCAACTTCCTAAACTCCAGACCTCATGATTGCTGGATGGATACCCAGGACCCTCTCTCTTATTGTTTTCTGGAGAGGCCAAGTTCCTGGCCTGCCGAGGTGCAAGTAGGTGACATGGTGGAGCCAACGTGAGCTTTACCGCCATATCAGGATCCCAGGCCTGCCACTTACTAGTTTTGTTTTCTTGGACAAATTACTTAACTTTCATGAGCTCAGATGTTTTCATAAATACCTAGAACAAGTGATTGGCACTTCTCTCCTGGGATGTAAGAAATGGTTAGTAAGAAGTCTATGAAGCACCACCTGGCTTCTGTTGTGGGGGAGTCAGCAATCCTGTTCCCTGTCACTTCCTAGGGGCTTCATTCCCTACCAATGGGCAGTAGCTGGGACTGCTCCGATTACACTGATTCATACCGAGGTTAGTGAACTTACTCCTTTCATGGAAAATTTGCATGTTATAAGCAAAATTCTTTTTTTTTTTTTGTTCCAGGGATCGAACTTGGGACCTTGCACTTGTGAGGCAGGTGGCAGAACCACTGAGCTAAATCCCCGGCCCCAGCCAAATTCTTAATCTAAATGAATACCTAATTAGCAGATCACTGAAGAACCTTTAGTAGTTTTTTTTGCACTGCTAGGCTTCAAACCCAAGGCCTCCCATATTCCAGGCAGTGATCTACCACTGAGCTATACCCCCAGTCTCTAGTGTTGGTTTTTTAAGGCAAGGTTCTTTTGTATTACTTGCTTATTTTTGACCCACTCCAGCCCCCAGCCCTCCCATTTCCAAAGAGAATGCAGGAATCCAGCCACTTTTCCTGTATTTGCTGCTCCCTTGACCTTGGGGTTCACCCCAGAGCATGCTAATGGTAGCACTTACATGTCTATCTGGAATTGGGCGTGTGAAGAAGGAGATCCCCAGCATGCTGAGAAGACTGACCAAGAGGAGGAACGTGCTAAAATAGAGGTAGTGTATGCTGCAGATGGGCATAGGGCACTTGCTCTTCTCACAGGTCCTGTGTCCATAGATAACCTCAGGCAGCAGTCGAAAGAAGCCGATCACAATCCCCAAAGTCAGCCCCCAGAAGGCACCCTGCCAAAGAAGGAGCCCAAAAAATCATCTGGGAGGAAGATGGGTAACGACACAAACCAGCTTTATCATCACTTTCCTGACTAGCTGGGTTCTAAAGTTAAACTAGATGTCTTGCAGAAGATAAGGTGAGCAAGCGAGGGCGTACCAGACCCACCAGCACTCTCTTAGGTCAATCAGAGAACTTAAGTAAAATTTCAACAGTTTAGAGAGAAACCATGAATAGTGTCCAGTAAGAGAGCTGGCATCCCCATTTGCTTAAGTGCTGCCTCTCTGGCTGCCACGTCAAAACCCAGGAGCCATCTCTTTCCACCCTGTCCTACCATCTATTCCCCGGGAAGCACTGTTGGCTCTAGCTCCAAAATATATCCAGAATCTAACTCCTTGCCATTATCACTAGGGCTACGACATGAACCCTGCCCCACTGTTCTTTCTCACACAAGTGGGCTCCTCACTTTGTCTTCTGATTGCACGCTGGCCTTACAAGAGTCAGAATAGTCCCTCAAAGCTTACACTAGAAAATGTCATATGCTGCCTAGACTTTCCACTGGCTTCTCAGCAGCTGCCAAGAGAATCAGACCGCAGTGCCACATGACGGTTGACCTCACCTGGCTCTGCTACTTTCCCATTAGTTATTCCATTCCAGCCATCAGAACCCGCTTCCTGTCTTCTTCCCCTTCCTGTTTTGCTCTTGTCTTGGGGCCTTTGCGCTCACCCTTCTCTCTGTGTGTCTCCTGTAGGTTTTAGTATTTCTGGTGTGTTCTTCAGGTTTCAGACCCAAAGTCACTTCCTTAAGAGAGAACTTCTTCCACCACCTTACCTAATGCCCTCATTTGTCTACCCCCAACTCCTAGCCTTCCTTGCCAGCGCCATCATCTTTTAAAATCTGTTAAGCAGCACTTTGCCACTATCTGAAATCATTATTTGCTCACTGGGCATTGTCTGTCTCCTTCAAATAGACTGTCCACAGCATGAAAGTAAAGACTTGGATTTCATTTGGAGGCTGCATCTGCAGCCTGACTCAGGGGTGAATGGATGGGGAGAGAGAGAGGGAGAGAGTGAGAGATAGACTGGAAAAGTGCATTAGGGTTCTGGTGCCTGCCTCCCAAGCACAAGGTCCCAAGTTCGATCCCTGGTACCAAAAACAAAGAAACAAAGAAACAACAACAACAACAACAACACCAACACCAACAGAAGCACATTAGGTTAAAGTGGGAGCATATAATATGTCTGAAACTTAAATTCTGGGTTAGCAAGACAGTCCTGATCAGTTCCCCTCATTTCCCTTTGGTAACACACTCAATCACTCAGACTACCTGCCTCTCTTCTTACTCATGCCCTTCCCAGGAGGGCAAAGAGAAGGAGCTTTAGGGCCCAAAGTGACCCCTTCCCAACATTCTTGCTGATAAAATTGAGTCCTGGTGAGCTGGTTGGAACAGGAAGTACTAGCTGGTGGTCTAGAGGACTGAATACCTGAGACGAGCAATAGAGAAAACATTGGCTAGGTGGAGTAGTAAATAGACATTCCTGGCAAAGTAAACAGTTCATACAAATGAAGGGAGTCCAGAGGACACAGGGGACAGTTCAGTAGTCAGCACTCTATGGAGTTGGTGGGATAGACTCGGGCTGTACCTGGAGTGTAAGGCCCAAGCAGTAGGCAAGGGTCCTCAACTACTGGGCTTAGGAAGTTGTGCAAGGGCCATTTCTTCAGTGCTGGGAAATAAGAAGATTTAAGATGTGACTAAAACATTTGAAAAATCATAAAAGAGATTTAGGCAAACTATACTTTCAAAGTGTTATCGACGAAATGACCAAACCATTAGTGGGGATCTTTATTTGGTCTTAAGTATGGCCCAAAGAAGTGGTTCAAATAATTATGTCTTCAATACACAGAATGTGGAAGAATCCCACTGCTATGTATCCCCCAGTGAGTGTGGGATCTCTGAGGATGACACATTCATGTATGGAGGCAATGGAAGAATATTTTCCTACAGCTAAATATGTGGGAGGGAGAATCATTCACAATTTCTCATCGCCACCTCCCAAGGTTTAAGGTGATCAGGCTTGCATGGCATGGCTGAAAGTGGATTTCATTAAAAAAGGAGGAAAACAAATGAGAGGTCTCCCTTTTCCTCCAAGGACAAAATCTGCCCAGGAAGACATGATATCTCAGAAAGCAAATGATGTCATAGTGTGAACTCTTGAGTACAAGAGAAACCCCTCCAGGACAACTCTTATAAAGTCTCTGCGGTATGAAGGCAACCCCTCACACCTTTCCACACCAGCACCCACCTCCTCACTGACTCTCTTGGAAAACACAGCAAGTATGAAGAGGGCAGTAATGGGTGGCGTCAGGCAACTCCTCACTATCAGCATATATTCAAATAAATTTTCACTGAGACCTGTTTCTATAATAGGGATCCAAACAATGGTGGTAGCAAGTAAGGTTATAATAAAAAACCTGTAAGTTAAACAAAAAAATCAGGGAAAATTTGATGAGCTTTCTCCCTGCCAATAAAATAGCTGAAAACTATACACTTTTATTATACAGAAATAATATCAATCACATACAAACTGTTTTAGAAATCAGAAAAATTAGTTCCTTAATCATTTTATCAGGGCAGAAAACCACCAAACCAAATTATATATAAGACATTAAGAAAATCATAGATCAATAGCCTTCATAAGCATAGATGGAAAAATCCTTGACAAAATATTAGCAAAGCAAACCCAGTGATACATAAAAAATGCAATATGCCCAAACATGGTTTATCTCATGTTTGCAAGGTTGGTTTAACACTCAATAACCAATACTTGTATTTGTTTTTTCCTTTTCTCATATTTATTCCTTTCCCTTCTTTCCTTTCCCCTATCCCTCCCTCTTCCTCTTCCTCTTTGGACCTTTTCTTCCTATTTCACATTATCTATTATCCTTACTTACACTTTTGATACTTATTTTGTTACTTTTGATCCTTATTTACATTTTGATCCTTATTTACACTTTCAGTTTCTCACACCGGAGAAGCTATTCGGTATTCACACATGTGTGTCTTATTTATTTTGCTTAAGAGTATCGCCTCAATGTGGACCCATTTAGCTATAAATGTCTCTAGTTTCTCATTCTTTATGGCTGAGTAGTACTCCATTTTAAACTTAATGAATAAAAAACCCCCAATAATTGTAATTTTCTGTGTTAACAGGATGAAAAAGAAAAAAACTCATACGATAATTTTATTTATTTATTAATTTTTTAATTTGGTACCAGAGATCAAACTCCGGTCCTTGCGCTTGTGCAGCAGGTGGCAAAACCACTGAGCTAAATCCCCGGACCCACATGATAATTTTAATAGCAGCAGACAAGCACTAGACATAATTCAACTAGAAAATTCAACTCTAGAAAATTCAACTCCACTTTTCTGAAGATTTTAACTTAGCCCTTTGGTTTCCCACAATGTACAACAGTGGAATTAAATAGATGTTTCGTGGGGGAAACTTGTGCATGTTTGAGAACCCTCAATTTGACATTTCAATTCCATATGGCTGATGCAAATAGTATGGGTCTTTCTATCTCCTAATAGTGGGCTCTGTCTGGAATTTTAATCTAGCTCTTGTTGCTCCGAAGTGCCCTGGGAACAGAGGGGAATTTCTGCAACATAATAAAGAGCATCTATAAAAATCCTACAGCTAATGTCATACTTCAGGGTGAAAGATTAAACACTTTATCCCTAAGACTGGAAATGATGCAAGGGTCCACTTTCACCACTTCTACTGAATACTGTACTCAGGATTATATACAGAGCAATAAAGTAAGAAAACAAAAATACAAATCAGAAAGAAGCCTATCTTTATTCATGGAGATGTGGTCGTATGCACAGAAAATCTCAAGGAATCTACAAAATGTGTACTAGAAGCAGTTAAGTGAATTTAGAAAGGTTCACAAGATATAAGGTCAATTAGAAATTGTATTTCTTTGTACTAGTAGCAAATAATGGGGAATTGATTTGGAAAACAATTCTGTTAAAAGTAGCATTAAAACCACAAGCTAGTCAGGAATAAGCCTAATGAAAGAAGTGCAAGATCTCCACACAGAAAACTAAAAAGGTGAGAGAAATTAGAGAAGATTGTCATCACATGGTGGCAGGACATGGCAGTCTAATGTTCCTTAGTCCCACTCATGGGGGAAAGAGCCCTTCATACCTAGTGACCTCTTCAAGGCCTGTTTCTTCTTCTTTAGATGAGGTCTCACTGTGTTGTCCAGATTGACCTCAAACATGATTTTCTCATCTCAGCTCCTGATGTTTAGTCCATTTACATTTCATGGAATCACTGATGTATTTGGATATGTGCCATCCTATCACAGTAATTGTTTTCTATTTAAATCACCTGTTTTCTATTCTTTTCATCCCTTTTTAGATTTCTCTTGGGCTGCTCATATATTTTGTTAGTTATTTTCTATTTCCTCCTATTAACTTGTTACTTAAACATTCTTGAACCATTCTCTTATTGGTCAGTTTAGAGATTAAATGCATTTCTAATGTTATACTCTGGGACAAGTTTTACTTTTTTCATATTTCCAATAATTCTAGAATCTTAGAATATTTAAGTTTGATTTAGCTTCCCATTTTCTCTGCTTTTATTGTCATATTTTACTTCTATATGTTATAAATCCACAGACATTTTTTCTCATTAATGTTTTATTTATTTATTTTTTAAAAATTCTTTTATTGGTACATTTTAGGTATACAATATGTTTACATTTATCTTTGGGTGCTTGTACCTGTACATGATGTATCTTGGTTCTTATTTTTTCCCATTACCTGTGTGCCCTTCACCCCTCCACCCTTCCCTATTTACATAGACTTTGTTTCCATTTTTTTTTCTTTTCTCCTAATTTTTCCTTTCCATTCTTTCCTTTCCCCATCTCCTCCCACCACCCCTACCTCTTTGGACCTTTTCCTATTTCAAAGTATCAATTATTAGTTATTAATCCTTTTAATCCTTATTTACACTCTCAGTTTCTCACACTAGAGAAACTATTCACTATTTACACATGTGTGTCTTATTTATTTCACTTAAGAGTATGGCCTCAATATGCATTCTCATTAATGTTTTAAACAGTCAATGTTCATTTATATTTACACATATGTACTCTTTCTGGTGCTCTTTATTCTTCTCTAAAGTTCAATTCTGAAATAAGACCCAAGTGAGATTATATAAAGGTGCAAATTCCCAATGATGAATGTCATTATATTGTATACCTAGAATGTACCAATAAAATTAATTTTAAAAAACTGATAAAGTTCAATTCTGCCTGGGATATTTTTCTTAAGCCTGAAGAACTTCCTTTAGTATTTCTTATAGTGCAAGTCTAATGCAGTACATTCTTCCAACCTTTGTACTTATCTAAAAACATATTTATTTCACCTTCATTTTGGAGAATATTTTTGATGTGTATTGAATTCTAGTATGGTAGCTTTTTCCTCTACCATTTGCAGATATTTTTTTCTGGCTTCCATAGTTTCTGTTGAAGATCAACCAGTCTCTATGTTGCTTCTTTAAAGGTAATATGATTTATTTTCCTTTGGCTGTTTTAAATGCCTTATTACCTTCAGTTTCCAGAAGTTTCACTAAAATATAGTCTAAGTATTGTTTCCTTTGTGTTTGTCCTGCTTTAATTTGTGGGGTTTCTTAAGACTCTAGACAGTTGTCCATCAATTGTGGAAAGATTCTAGTCATTATTTTTTCAAAATTATTTCTATCTAACTTGTTCCCCTCTATCTCTGTGATTTCAGTTACACATATTATTACTCTGATTGTGTTTTATGTGTATCTTACTTGTTTTGTGCATTTCAGTCTGATATTATTCATTAATTTCCAATTCAATACTTATGTCTTCTGCTATATCCAACTCAATGTTAACTCATCCACTGAGGTCTTAATTTCACATTTTTATTTTTCAGTTCTAGAAAGAACATTTTCAATCTTTTTATATAAATTCTAATCCTCAGGTAAAAATTTCAATCTTTTCATCTATTTTATATATCTCCCCCTCTATTTTGCTGCCTATATTAATCATGAATTTTTTTTTTTGGTACCAGGGATCGAACTCAGGTCCTTGTGCTTGCAGGCAGGTGGCGGAACAACTGAGCTAAATTCCTGGCCCCTTAATCATGGATATTTTAAAGTCCTTGTGTGCTAACATCACCTGTGGGTCTAATCTGTCTGTCTATCTATCTATCTATCTATCTATCTATCTATCTGCCATGCTGAAGGAGAATATTCTTACCTTGTTCTTCTCTAACTTCTTCATTAAGTATATATAGGCTTTTTAGCATGATACAGATATGCTTTATCATGTTGAAAAGCACTTTTTTTGCAATATCTTTTCATTACCTGTGAGTAGGTACCTATAATTTTCCTTTTTTGATCTGTGTGAGTTATATTTAATACATTTTCTAATACTGAATGGTCCTATTTTTTGAGAAAAAAGCACAGCTGGTAATGATGTATCACTTTTAATGTATTGTTGGATTTGTGCCTAACATTATATTTCTATTTTTTGTATTGATATTTCAAAGTCAGATTAGCCTTTAGTTTTATTATTTTTCTGTGCTATGTTTGTTATGTTTTGGTATCACTGGCTTGAGCTTCCTAAAAAGAATGTTTTCTTTTTCCCTATATTCTCTAACAACTTAATAAAACAAATCAGTTTCTTAAACTTTCTCAGAAAAAGGCATTTTCAACCATGGAATGGCAGTACAAATATAAAGGCAAACTCAAACACTTGCAGGGATGAGAGAGATAGACTAGATAGCAAACATGCACCTTGAGGTGACATAAAGGGACAGTGGTTTTCTTTGTTTTGTTTTGGTACCAGGAATCGAATTCAGGACCTTGTGCTTGAGAGGCAGGTGTGGTGCCACTGAGCTAAATTCCCAGCCCAAAGACAGTGTTTTAAACTGAGCAGGGTGGTGCCCACCTGTAATCCCAGCACCTTAGGAGGCTGGGCAGGAGGATTTGTGCCAAAAAAAGCTGGGGGTTGAGGGTGTGTGGTGGGGATGTAGCTCAGGCCAAGTTCCTGGGTTCAATTCCCAGTCCTGAATAAAAGAAAAAAGTGATTCTTTTTTAGCCACAATGTAGGGCCTGTTAAAGATGCGTGGGCTGGATGTGGCTCATGAGTGGCCAGGGTGAAACCTTAGGGAACAAGTCCCTTACAGACAGGGACCTAACAGATGTTGTGTGGCATGACAGTTAATTTCATGGCCCCAGACAGACAAGTCTGAGTTTCCCCCTCTGAGCTACTATTTTTCCATTTGCAAATGAGAATCCGAACCGTAAAACTTACATTTAACAGTTGTCATGAGGACTAAATGAGATGAGATAGTTTATGTAAATTTCCCCAAAAGAACTATTGGGAGGGGTACAATAAACTATGCTCATTTATATCATTGTGATTATTTCTTTCTTTTTTTTAAACAAGCAGAAACCATTTTCTTTGTGATTATCAAAGCAATACATACATCTTCATTGCAAAATTGCAGCAATAAAAACCCAACTAAGCAAAATCTCTCCAAACCAACAAAACTTCATAAATAAGATGATTCTATATACAGTGTGTCAGCCTCACAAATAACATACTGGGGTGACAGTATTAACTAATTTCACTCACTGACAGTATTAACTAATGCGATTAGAGGAATACTTCACCTTGCTGTTATCATGAGTTCATTTTCAGAGGCCCGAGGCCGCATCCAGGCATAGATATTCATTGTGAACAGGGAACTGACACTGTTGAAAGCAGAAGTCAAGGAGGAAATGATGGTGGCACATACTGTGGACAACATCATGCCCTGTAGGCCTGGAGGAGAAAGAATACTTACTGGATTCCCAGCTCTTTTTTTTTTTTTTTTTTTGCAGTACTGGGGATCGAACTCAGGGTTGTACTCACCAGGCAGGCACAGCACCACTGAGCTACATCCCCGGCCCTTAAAGTTTTTGAGAATTGATTGACTTTATTACAAGAGACTTTTTTTTTTGGTACCAGGGATCGAACTCAGGACCTTGCACTTGCCAGGCAGGTGCAGCGCCACTGAGCTACATCTCCAGCCCTCTCCCACCTCTTTCATCATGCCAGATGACACAGGCCTCCTAAGGAACTTTTCCAAATCCCAAATTTCCTCCTACAAAACATCCAAATTTTACTTGGAATAGAGTTCCACCTAAGATAGATTATTACATTACATGTTTTCTTGCTTCGTAACAAGACTTAATTGTTTCCTGCTGTGTTTTCATATAATAATAGGAGCTAATATCTCCTGGGTGGTTAGTCTGTACCAGAACATCTCTTCAGACATCAGCCTGTACCATCTTAAGTACAGTCCTGTGAGATGGTTGCCACTGCTTTCCTCTCTTACCTGTGAAGAGTAAGAGCCTCAGAGAAGGTTCAGACCATATGAAAGTGATGTCCTTCCCAGTGCCACAGTGCCCTCATCTGTAGAGTGGGCATATAGTATTTACCACATACAGCTGCTGTTAATATTAAGATACATTTGAGTAGATGAGTTGATACAATGCCCAATACAGAGCAAGAACTCAACAAATGCTAGTTATAAACAATAATCTGGTATTACTACTTGGAAGGCCATGTGGAAGGGATGTTAACTGCTCTGTTAGAAGATATTTTTCCTATGTGTTATTGGGAAAGCCTGAGGGAAGATAACCAGGATCTAAACTGGAAGCCTACTGTGGCGAAATGTCCTTAGTGTGCCAGTAGACAGACATAGACTAGGGTCCTTGGATTTGCCTTCCTTCAACTGTCAACACTTTCTTGCAGCCTTGGTTGTTTGAAGCTGTGGCATTTCTCGAGGCTTAGGTGGGGAGTCCAGACAACTCACTTTCTGAACTGTGGGATGGTTAGTTTTCACTCAATCTGATTCCACCTATAGTGTATTTTGTGGAAATGTCTCAAGTTTTCCAACCTATTGTTCTCCAGAACTAACACAGAATTTTAAAAAAATGTATTCATTTGGCCATTTCAGTGGAATTTGGGGAGAAAGGTGTGATGAATATGTGAATTCATTATCATCTCAAAAGGTCATCTGACTGTTGGATAGTTGCTCATCTCCTTTCCTATGCTTATGCCTATGAAGATGGTGAGCTCTTCAAGTGCAGGACTAGTTTCACTCATCTTTGTGTTTGTTTTCATGGCTTAGAACAATGCCTTACACAGCGTAGACTCCATTTTTTGGATGAATGAGCAAGGGAACCAGCTCATCAGGTGACATAAATAATGCAAACAAAATGTGCAGATTTTGCCTCCAAGAAGATATGCACTACCAGTGTGCAAAGAATAGAGAGGGAGGAGGCCTTGATCCTTTTGTCAGGGCACGCAAACGTGCCCTTCATGGTGCTAATGTCCCTCCCACCTGGCAACCTGTATTTCCATCCAGAATGACAGGCTAGCTGGTAAGAAAGTCACCTCTAGAAACCTCACTCCTAACTGGCCACTTATAGCCTTAGGGGCTAGGCTCCCATGGGATTCTATGGCTCTCAGCAGCAGGGCCTGTTTCTTACTAGTAGGCAGCAATGATACCACCATCCTCGGATAAGCGACAGGGCTACAACTGCGTTGGGCGCCGCAGTACTTTTCACATTCTGAAGGTACAACACAAGCCACTTGGTCTGCAAAAAGAAGTAACAGTCACATCAACACACTGGCCTTAAAGCTCTTAAATATGAGCCCAGGGTAAGGGAAGCAAATTAGGAATTATATATGCACATGTAAATGTTAAATTCTCAGTCCACCGGTGTCAGCTCCAATTCATGATCCTCACATTCTTGGGAGCTGAGGCTGGAGAAAAGGATTAGGACTCAGGCTCCTGGGAGTCAAATGAATCGTACTCCCCCCAGTTCATCAAGTGACCCAAGGCAAGTCATGGGCCCTCAATAAGCCTTCCAATGATTCTAGCTAGGTGTTAGGAAAACCAGTGGATTATTTGTCACATACTAACATGTGAGCAACCCATAACCTTACTACTTGGACCTGACAGAGTTGTTAATTCAGAGTAAGAAGTTGGGACTGCAGTTCTTAGCAGAGGGACCTATTTCCAACCTTTTAGGGAATTATCAACAAAGTACTGCTTAACAGCTGAAAAGCAAATTGGAGAATGTTGAAACTAGTCTCAGTTAAAACTGGGAATAAATTAGGAAAGAAATGGAGGCATGCCTCAGGAGCAAATAGAAGAAGAGATTAGAATTAGAGATATCTATTGAACATATTTCTTATTACTGAAAAGCATCCTACATTTTATTTCCCTTTGTCAAAAGCATTATAGCAAGAGACTCTCCCAGGAGTCACCTGCTCTGCCCCTGTGGCTGTGCCAATCAGAGCGAAGTGCTTCATTCAATTTAATGAATAAACAGACTCGTTACCCTGAGAGACAGAATAATCTAGTAAGGATGAGCTAGTAAAACTAGCGACTGGAAGTGGGGATGAGGTACAGCCACGGAATTATGATAACTCGTTAGGGAAAACACAAATGCTTTAATAGTATTTAATGTGGGCCTTGCTCTGAATCAGGCTCACTTTAGTGGCTGCATGGCGCTCTCTCCACTGTACTTGGGGCCGTGAGAAACAACGGCAACATCCATTAGATCTTCTCACAGTGCTTGGCACACCGGGTGTGCCTAGTATAATACTAGTGATATGATGGGAGCAACTCAATCTTCCTGCAGACTCTGTCCCAAAGTCTGCAACCCCTGATAGAGAGAAGGAAGCTCTGACACTTGAGAAAAGGCACTGATCTACTCTTTCCTGTCTGAACTTATCACCCTGGTATAGTATTTCTGACTTGCTGTGTATATCAATAGTTTCTGCTAGACTTCTGTTAAGAAGTATTCTGGGGCACCCCAATGACCAGTATACTATAGGAGACCCGAAACCCCAAATACTATTTCTCTGAAAGAGGAGTAGCTAATTGGTGTGAGCTCATTAGAATAAAAAATTTACTTGGGTTAAAAAAAAGAATTTACTTGGGTAAAAGATGCGGCTGATCATTCCTGGCATCACCATGAGGAACATAGGCAACAACTTCAGGTACCCATACAGAAGGAAGCCAGCTTTCATGTGAGATATGTTCTTCCCTGCCAGGCCCCGCTGGACAGAAACCTGCCAAGGAAACACAGGTGAGTGAAGTGAATGGTGACTCTACCAGGGTGCTTGAAGCCTGGTCCACCTCAGCACAGATAGGACAATTGTGACCTGCTAAAGCAGCAGGATGTGCCCTCTAGTGGGTGTTTGCTAAGCTGCTCACTACTTGCCCAAACATCTCTGGGTCTTTCAGGGTCAGGGAGACACATATCACCCATGAACACATTTTGTACAGTACATAGCTGCCAGAGGGGACAGATGGCATTGACTATGGCCTTATTGCTAGAGCTGTGCACCAATTATGGCGATGCTAGGCTTACAAGCTGTCCTCTAGAAAGAAGAATACTCCCTCCTGAAGGCCATAGATTGTTTCTGCCAGAAAGAATAAAGAAACTTTGTGACATCAAAGTACAGATGGGCCCCTGGTAATAAAAGAATGTGGAGGGCAGAGACCAACTTCATTTGTCTATATTAAATAAACTACTATAGCCCTTTAAAATGCAAGCTCTCCCAGGAGATGTTTCAGGACCCATTTCACGGTGCCGGTGCTATTAGAAGCAGTATACTGTCAGGCGGAAGGGAATAGTACAGCAAGCAATTGGAGAAGCACTTAGGAGAAAAAAGTAAAAACATGGTTGAGAGCATCAAAACAATGCACTAAAAATTATGCTCTTAAAGAATGTTCAAATAAAAAATACCCAAAGTGACTGAAAGGCATAGGATATGAACGGTATATACACTGTGCTTTTATGTTTAAAAAAAAGCCAATAGGAATAAACAAATATGCTAATAGTGGTTAACCTTGGGGTAAGAGGATTAGCAGGTAGGATTTTCATTTTTTTCTTTACTTTCCAAGTGCATTCTTTTAATAACAGCAGAAAGCCCAAATGGATCCTGACCCATACAAAGGTATTGATTCTTAGGAAATTTACTGGCCAGCCTGCTGCTGATCTTTTAGTGGAGAGGGGCCTCTCCTGAGTAGATGGTGGGCACATGTTTCTGTTCCTGGCCTTAGCTTAAACCTGAGCATAGAAAAGGTGGTCTCTTATGGAGGGGATAAAGTAGCAGGACTAGGGCAGAAATATGACCTTTACTTTGAGAAAAGTATGATATAAGGACATTAAATTATTCTATGTAGAAAGTCTTAAACACTTTAGCAGATTACAAAGTGGGGGAAGGGAAGGATTATTGTTTACAAGTGGTGGAGGCCAAAATAATTTTTCATCACTTTATTAGCTTTTTTTGGTAATTAAAAATGTTTCTTAGGGCTGGGGATGTAGCTCTTGTCTACAAGTGGAGGAGTCCTTATCTAGCATACTTAAGGGCCTGGGTTTTATCCTCAGCAGTGCTAAAAAAATGTTATGGCTTGGATCCAGATGTTCCTTGAAAACATCATGTGCTTATAGGTGGGGCTTTTCAGAGCTGACTGGATCTAGGGCATGTGATACTGGAATTAAGGGTGTGTAGTACTAAATTAGTCCCCTAGTAGATAATGGGAAGGGCTACCCTGGGTGTGGGTGGCACCATCCAAAAGTCTTGTAGCCTGGATGGGATAAAAGGGAAAAGGAGGCTTACTTTGCTGCTGCTGCAGCTGCTGCTTGCTGCTTGCTGCCCTCTGCCTTCCTGCCTGCCATGCCATGAGCTGTTTCTCCTCTGCGATGCCCCTCTGCCGTACTGCCCTACCTTGGAGCCAATCGACTACAGAATAAAGCCTCTACAAACTGTGGGCTAAAATAAACTTTTCTTCCTTTAACTTGTGAGTGTTGGGTTTTTGTCTCAGTGATGAGAAAAACAACTAAGATAACAAACAATGCCACGCCCCCCCGACAAAATTAAACAAGAAACACATTTTTCTTAAAACATTTCATTTACAAGTTGGAAAGTTACATATTCTACTTCTATGGTTTTTTTTTTTTTTGGTACTGGGGATCGAACTCAGGACCTTGCGCTTTTGAGGCACTCGGATAAATCTCTTCTATGCTTTTTAATGATTACTTTTAAAATTTTTAATGTACATACAACTTAAAGTCCAAGGAAAATCAGTAGCCCTTCTCTTATTCTGAACAATTTAAAGTCCATAGACAGATATAACTACATTATGGTCTTATACTTGTTTGGTTTTTACTTCCCATTTTAGTAATTATTGCTTTTACCCAACACTTTAGATTTACTCATATGCCTGTCAATGTCTTTGCTAACTATTCTTTCTTGTTCTTCAGTACCTCCATTTTCTGTCTATACATTCCTCAGTCTTTTGTAAGGAAGATTGTATCTTTATTTTGCTCTCTGTGTAGTGTGTGTGTTTGTGTGTGGTACTGGGGATCCAACCCCGTGGTGCTTTACCACTGAACTACATATCTATCTATCTATCTATCTATCTATCTATCTATCTATCTATCTCTTTATTGATTGATTGATTGATTTTGAGATAGGATCTTTCTAAGTTTCTCAGGCTGGCATTGAAGTTGTGATCCTCCTGCTGCAGCTTTCTAAGTAGCCAAGATTTCAGGGATGTATTACCATAGCCGGCTTGCCCTTGTTTTCGAATAATACTTTTAGCTGGGCATGTAATTTGGAACCGGCATTTCTCCCCATAGTTTGAAAAAAAATTACTTTTCTACCTTCTGGCTTAAATTATAGCTGCTGAGGTCTGCTGTCAGTATAACTGTCTTCTACTATAAGTAATCTTTTCTTTTAGATGGCTTCTTAAAATCTCTTTGTCTTTGATATCTTGAAAGTATACGTTTGATGTGTGGGTTAGTCATTCTCTCTTTGAATGTTGCTTTTCTCTTTCTTCTGAAAACTCAAATGAGATATATTTTAACCCTGATTTTGTCTTCTATGTTATTTCCTTTTACACTTTGACTTTTTGTACTTTTTGGGCAATTTCCTCAGTTCTCTCAGGTTACAATATTTTTTCTTCAGCTCTGTTTAAGCTGTTATATTAACAGTTACTGAGTTTTACCTTTCAGTAAATTTACTTTTCTTTGTTAGAAGTTAGAATTTTCAAATCTGGCTGACTTTTTTGATAGAATTTTAAAAATGTTTTTTTATTTTCACTTTTATTTCTTCAACTTTAAAAATTTATCCAAAACTTCAATTTTCTAAAATTTGGGAGTACTAATTCTGTGGTTTGGTCATTGTAGTTCAACTCTTTCATGTTTTCTAATTTGGGGTTAGTAGCTCAAACTGATCAGGAATTTGTTTATGAGAATCTTGAAAGACCTTAGTTGAGGGTTGTCATAATTTGTTCCTGTCATATCTTAGTTACTTTTCTCATTGCTGAGACAAAATAGTTAACACTGAGAAGTTAAAGGAGGAAAGGTTTATTTTGACTCATAGTTTGTAGAGATTTCAGTCCATAGTCAGGTGGCTCCAAGGCAAGGTGGTATGTCAGAGGGCTATCACAGAGGAGAAATAGTCCATGGAGTTTCAGGCAGAAGGCAGCAAGCAGTGAGCTGTAGCTTGACCTCCATCTTTCTCTTTCATTCCATTTGCTACCTTTTGGGTGGTACCACCAACATTCAGGGTGGGGCTTCCATTATCCACACCCTTAATCCTAATTTCACACCCTTAGGGGCGGGGAATTTAGCTCAGAGGTGCCTGCCTGCCTTGTGAGCACAAGGTCCTGAGTTTGATCTCTGGTACTGAAAAAAAAATTTAAAAATATATATATCACACCCTTAATCCACATTCACACACCCTAGGGCCAGCCACCTCTAAAAAGCCTCATCCATGAGCACATGAGGCTTTTGGGAGACCTCTAGATACAAGTCATAACATGTTCCTATAACAAAATGGCTTTGATTGAGAAATTTATAAACAATGGAAATTTATTTTTCACAGATTTGAAGGCTAGAAAGTGTAAGATTAAGATGGCAACAGATTCCATGCCTGATAAAGGTTTTGTCTCTGCTTCCAAGATAAAGCCTTGAACACTATCCTTGCATGATTGAAGGGATGGAGCACTAATCCCATTTATGAGAGCAGGACCTTCATTGTCTAATCACCTCTTATAAGCCTCACCTTTTAATAATGTTGTATGGGGATTAAATTTCAATGTGAATTTTGGAGGGAACATAAACATTCAAACTATTGCTGGGGTACATCCTACAGAGAGAATCTGTCACCACAGCTGACTGGTCATAACAAATGTTGGATGAGTTTATGTTCATTTTTCACATGGGATTCGCCACACAGTTTAATTAAACTGTAGAGTAGAATTCTCACTTCCTGTAATTCACCTCCAGGCACTTTTTTTTGCTGTTGTTCTTTCTCTCTGGTGGTAGGCAGATTTTTTCCTAGTGTATCATTTCAATGAGGCTATAGATTTTCAAGACCTTAAGCTCTACACAGAGGATTTATTTTTTGTCACTCATTAACTTAGAGCCTTTCTACTGTTTATACCATGCTGCTTAAATCTAAACCTTTAAAAACCAAGCTTGGGCAGGCATGGTGGCACATGCCTATAATCCCAGAATTCTAGGAGGCCGAGGCAGGAGGATCACAGTTTGAGCCCAGCCTGGACAACTTAGTGAGAACTTGTCTCAAAATAAAAAATAAAAAAGGCTAGGAATATAGTCCAGTGTGAAGGCTCTGGGTTCAATCTCCAGTAATGCAAAATAAATGAGAGAGAGAGAGAGAGAGAGACTTTTTATATTTTATCCAGTATCCTAGGAATTTGTATTGGAAGGTAGTTCAGGAAATATAGTTTACCTATTGCCAGAAGCAGAATTTCAGGGGAAACTATTCAAGTTATTATTATAGAGAAGTTGAAAAGAAAAGTATAGAAAGATTAAAAAAATTTCTAAAGTGGCACAATGAAAATACATAGGGATTTGCTCAGTGGCAGAGGGTATGCTTAGCATGGTCCTGGGTTTAATCTCCAGCCAAGAAAACACTGTGCCCAAACAAAACAAAATAAACAAAAACCCCACAATAAATAGATGGGACTGGATACAAACAAAAAATGGATACATTTCAGAGACTAGCCATGTATTGTGTTCTAAATCTCATTTTGATTCTTGTTTTTCTTGGTAGATTTTACAGATCTATCAACATGTTGTATATACATGTAGCCTACTGTTTCTAGCTGCTACACAGCACTGTACAGTATTATCCCTCTCATTTCATTTACAAACTTTACAGCAACACAATAAATATGGTGATGAACATCTCATATATAGTCCTTCATGAACTTGTGTGAAGACATTTTAGGTAGACTCTAGGGGTCATCACTGCTAGGTAACAGAGCACAGTATACTTAATTTTTTTATTTATTGATTGAGACAGGGTCTTGTTATGTAGTTCAGGCTGGCATTGAACTCACTATCTAGCCCAGGCTGTCTTCAAACTCATGGAGATCCTCCTACCTCAAGCTCTCAAGTGCTGTGATTACAAGTGTGTGCCATCACACTTGGCTTAAATTTTATTAAATCCCGGCAGATCACCCTCCAGAACAGACTGAACTAATCTATACGTCCACCAAAAGTATACAAGGGTTTACAGACATCTGTAACCTCCCTAAGACTTGGCATCATGATTCTTTCTAATGTTTGCCAGTCTCATGATTTTAAATTGCACTTCTCTGATAACTCTCTGTTAGAGAGTATGTTTTAGACAGGGAGAAAGTACAAACTGTATTGATCACTTTACATAGAAGGACTTTTTAACAAAGAATATCAAAGACAAAGTTTCCAGATGACAGATTAAAGGAGATTATTATAAATGTTTCTCATGGACAAAAGACTAACAACAAAATCAACAAGAAAAAGGAGCTCTAACAGAAATATGGACAAAAGATAGTGACAGGCAATTTATAGGAAAAAATTTAAATGTAAATGCCAATAAATATGTATCAGAGAGTTATCAGAGAAGTGCAATTTAAATTCACCTGAAGTCTATCTTTATAAGAGTGTTAGTGTGTTAGTCAGCTTTCCATTACTGCAACAAATACCTAAGATAACCAAATTTAAAAAGGAAAGTTTATTTTGGCTCATAGTTTTGGAGGTTTCTGTCTATTGTCAATTGGCCTGTTGGGGCGTCTATGGTGAGGCAGAATACCATGGCAGGAGCATATGGTGGATGAAGCTGCTCACTTCATTGCTGCCAGGAAGCAACAGAAAGAGGAGGAGGGTCAGGGTCCATATATCAAGGGCATGCCCCTCAATGAACTTTCTTCCATTGGGCCTTACCTTCTGTGAGTTCCACTTTATGATAGTATCACAGGCTGAAGATCAATCCTTCAGCACAAGGGCATTCAGGGGACGTTCAAGATCCAAACTATGGCAGCTAGTTAGGGGATGAAGTTTTGTTACTCGAAAAGTAAGCTGATTTTTCTAATCTCATTGAAGAGTTAGTAGCTCCCCTATTGACTTGTGGAGCCTCATAAGTATTTACATTTTTCTTTGTACCTTTTATTTTATTCCATTAGTCTATGTGTCTATTCTTGGTAGTATAAACTATTTTTTAAATATCTTGTAGGACAAGTTTAGCCCTTTTGCTCTTCATTTTCAAACTTGGGTTAGCTATTTGGCATGCTTTTCTTCCACATAATGTTTAAACCCAATTTATGCTGATATAGCACAGAAAAGTACATTAAAAATACACAGTTATGTGGCACATTAGATAGCATACAGTGTAACCATCATCCAAATCAAGAAATGGAACCCTTCATCCTGCCACAGAAATTTCCGTGTAACTTTTTAAAAAATTAAGGTGAAATTCACATAAAATCCAATTAGCCATTTTAAAGTGAAGGATTACATGCATTCACAGTGTTGTACAATCACTACCTTTCTTTAGTTTCAAAACATTTTCATCACCCCAGAAGAATACCCATATCCATTAAGTAATCATTGTCCATTATTCCTCTCTCTTTTCCTGGCAAGCACTAATGTGATTTCTATCTCTATGAATTTGCTTATTTTTGATATTTTATATAAAACGAATCATCGAATAGGTGACCATTGTTTTTGGCTTCTTTCACTTAACATAGCATTTTTTAGATTCATCTAAGTTGCGACATGTAGGAGTACTTCATTCTTTCTTATGGCTGAATAATATTCTAACATATGGATACACATTTGGTTTACCCATTCACTCACTGATGGACATTTGGGTTGTTTCCACCTTTTGTTGCTGTGGATAATGTTGCTATGCATGCCTGTTTTTTTTTTTTTTTTTTGGTACCAGGGATTGAACTCGGGGCCTTGCACTTGTGCAGCGGGTGGAGAAACCACTGAGCTAAATCCCCGGCCCACCTCTTTTAAACTTTAAACTCTTCCCTCACTCTAGCAATGACTGCTTTGGTGACTATTTTATTTCTTCCTTTCTTTTAAAAAGTAATTGTGTCATATATTTTAGTATTGTCCATGTGTTGAATTTTATACAAATGTAATCATGCAGTATATAACCTTTTGTGTCTAGCTTCCTTTATTTAGCATCACACTTTGAAGATTCAACTATGTTGGGTATAGTTGTGCAGTTGGTTCTCTGTCTGCAGATTCTGCTTTGGGGGATTCAACCAACCACTGATAGAAAATATTTGCTGTATCAAACAAATACATATTTTTTCTTGTCATTAACAGTATAACAACAACTTACATTATAATCTTTTGGTTTTATTAACATCTCTACCTTTTTACTTTTGACTTAATTAATCTCTGCCATGGTCTTTATTATTTTATTTCTGTTTGCCTGCAGATTTATCTCTTTCTTTCTCTTTTTTTGTTGGTGGCTATCTACCTAATTTCTGAATCTGAGTGTTTAGCTCATTATGGTTAACCTTTCATGCCTCTTGAAACACTCAGTTAATATGCTGCTTGGAATTTGCTCTAAAAATTGACATGTAGTGTTTACACTAGCATTAAGTTTTAAAGTATAATTTTTGCTTTTGGGTTTTTTTTTTTTTTTTTTGGTGCAGGCTATTGAACTCAGGACCTTGTGCTTGCAAGGCAGGCGTGGTGCCACTGAGCTAAATCGCCAGCCCTAATGTATAGTTTTTAATGAATGATTTTCTAACTTACAAGCTAGAAACCGCTGAGCTAAATCCCTGGCCAACATCAGTGTCTTTAATAGTGAACATTAAAAGCCACCTAATATTTGTCACTTTGAGAACTGGTTAAATACATTTTAGAACATTACATAGCAGAAACTATACTGCCATTAAAAATGAAAATGTTAAAAAAAAGAAAATGTTGACAATTATATAGTGACAATATATATATAGTGTGTGTTATTATTTAGATCTAAAGTGGGCCCACAAGCCTTATGTGTTTGCAAAATGATTCGATTGTGGGGCACTATAGGTAACTTGCTGTAGACAGCTAGTTAGAAGAGGTGGATCCCAGGGCATCTGGAAGGGTACTATATCACCACGGCATGAGCGGCTTTCCTCTGGCGCCCCTTTTACAATGCCACTTCTGTCTTGGAGTCAGCCAACCATGGACTGCAAAAATGAGCCAAAACAAACCTCTCCTCCATTAAATTGTGGGTGCTAAATATTTTGTCGCAGCAAATGAGAAAAGTGACTAAGACAGTGTGCAACATGTACTTTTTGTAGAGCTGGGACTTGAATCCAGGGTCTTGTGCATGCTAAGTGTGTGTTCTACCATTGAGCTACACCCCTAACCCCTGCAATGTATTTTTGAGTAAAAGGAAACCCATGAGGTAAAAGAGAGCAGTGATAGACTAATTTCATTTATATAAAATATTTGTACATTTCTACTTGTTTATATGTATTGAAAGGTGTCTAGAAGCATGTTCACCAAAATATTGTAGCTACTACTTCTCCTACAACCCCTTCTTATTTTTGTGGTACTGGTATTAGAAACCAGGGCCTTGCAATGATAGGCAAGCACTCTACCACTGAGCTACATCTTAGCTAGTTCCTTTTTATTTTTTTGACTAAATTGCCCATTTTGGCCTTGAACTTGTGATTCTTCTGCCTCATCTCACCCAGCCATACCAGTCACTTCTTGATGGGACCTTGGTGATTTCATCTTTGAACTTTTCTTTATATTGTGACTTTTTAAACAGTAAAGACATGCCATTTTTATTCTAAGGTGGTGGCTATGTTTTATTTTTAACTGAGGTAATGGTCACATAGGTGCTTATGGTATCATTTTTTCTTTAAGATGTACATGTATGATGGTGCACCTGTAATCCTACCTACTTGGGAAGTTGAGGCAGGAGGGCCAGTTTGAGCCCAGCCTGGGTAACTTAGAACCAGTCTCAAAACAAAAAATGAAAAAAGGATGGGCACGTAGTTCAGTGGTATAGCACCTCTGGATTTGATCCTCAGTATAGAAAAAAACCACATCTGTGAGTTAGATAGTATTCTGACATACTTCATGATACAGTAATGGCATTCTAAAATAATGTATCACTGTTATAATCAAAACAAAAAATACATCTATTTTCCACTTTTAAAAAACTCTGCATTTTAGATAATGATGGAAAGACAAAAAAAAATGTAAAGAGTTGACATATTCTAGATGAACCTGTGGGAAAAATCTGCTTTTAAAGATAATTTCTTACAATGTCATTATTTAGCCATAAGTAAAAAGTGGAAAACAGCCCTGACCACAGAGAGCAGACAGGCCATAGCTCTCAGTGGCTGCAGAGACTTTTGCCAATCAGGGAATGTTCCAAAGACCCCATCCCCAAGAACAATCACTGTAGGGACCATATCTTTAATTACCTGATCAGCACACCCATAGAATAAGGAGATAGTAGTGGCACCAAGGATAAGTTTGGGCCAGGCGAAGTCTCCAGAGACGAGATCTCGGAAGATATGGAAAGCATCCTGGCGAGGGATGTAGCACTCTGGCTTGGCAGTCCAGTTTCCTTCACTGGTCTTTCCCGGGATGGTGTAGAAGTAATTACGCTGTAGCTGCTTGTATCCTCCCACTTTTCTAAAGGCTTAAAAAAGCATAATATTTACCATTTCCTTAAAGAGCACAGTAACACATGAGTGAAGAAGAAAGAATGCGAAGTAAGACCCAATGTGATTGGCTGTATTCCAATCTGGCACATGGCTGAGGCTTAGCCAACATTCCCTGTCTCCTGGGCAACAAATGACTTATGAGGAGTGGATCTGACCAAGCTGGGCTATTCAGATTTGCTCTAGTGTTCTTATGCTGATGAAACCAAAGAAGGCTGCTTCTTTCCACTAAGCCCTCCCCTCTCCTCCTCCTCCTCCTCCTTCTTCTTCCTCTCTCTCTCTCCCCCTCTCTCTGTCCCCCCCACCCCCCAACCCCCAGGATTAAACCTAGGGCTTGGTACTGAGCTATATCTCCAGCATTTTGAAATTCTGTTTTTTGGTTTTTTTTGGTACCGGGGATCGAACTCAGGTCCTTGCGCTTGAGAGGCAGGCAGCGGAACCACTGAGCTAAATCCTTGGCCCCAAAATTCTGTTTTTTAGATTTTGAGACAAGGCTTTGCTAAGTTGCCTAGGCTGGACTACAAATTTGGGTTACTCCTACCACCGCCTTCCAGAGTGCTGGGATTATAGGCCTGTGCCACCATGTCCAGCTCCTCTGGTTCTGAGATAACATGGTAGTCTGAAGCTCTTTTGTCTACTTAGTTCAATAAGAATTCTAGATTTAGTCATGCCAGAAGGAAGTATGTTCCTGGAATTTTTTTAGCTACAGGAGCCAAAAAAGTACTAATTTGCCTATACCAATTTTGAGCTAAAGTTCTATCACATGGTATGTAAAGAATCTTGACTAAAATGTAGATTAATATTTTTTTTCTGCAATACCAGCAAAGCATTTATAAAACTTCCTAGTTGAAATTTTCTTCAGATACTACGGCAACTCCCAATATCCTAAGAAGTATAAAATCTTAGCATTAAGGAAAAACATCTAAAAAGGTACTAAAACATCTATTTCACAATGTTTTACTTTATTTTGCCATATAATACCATGTTACTTTGAAATATATTCAGTTTTTGAAATGATTTCAGAGTCATTTGGAGTCAAGGCTGGTCAATAAGAGGATACTGAGTGACTATAGAAGTGACTTTTAAAAGGGGAAGCTGAGGCAGGATGATCGCAAGTTTGAGGCAGCCTGGGAAACTTAGTGAGACCTTTTCTTACAGAAATGACTGAGGATGTAGCTCAGTGGTAGAGCACTTGCCTAGCATCATGATTGAAGCTCTGGGTTCAATTCCTACTACTACTACTACTTACTACTACTACTACCATCAAAACAAAACAACAAAAAGAAAGAAAAAAAGGAGGTAAAAGACAAAACTATAAAGGTATTAGAAGATAATGAAATAGCTTTTAAACTTCAGTTACTGAGTAATTCTTTAAAAAGAAATGAAGAGAAACACAAACATTGACAAATTTGGCCTCAAAATTTAAAACCATTGACAAATTAAAAATGTATTAGGCTGAAAAAAGAGAGTTACATAATGTATAAATGATTTCTATACATACAGCAAGGGAAACTACTGAAAAGAGATATGGTATAAAATACAAGCAGGTAATTTATAAAAGAGTAAATATAAATAGCCATGCTCAGCCTCACTATTATCTGAAAAACTTCAGTTTAAAACAAAAATTGACACACATTAAAAGAATATATTACATAAACAAGTGCTGGTTTGAGGCAGGGTTAGGAAACACACATTCTAATACAGTACTGAGAATACAAGTTAATATAGCCATGTTAGAGAGGAATTTTGAGTATCTCTTGTCAGAGCTGAGCTTACTCCAAGAATGAAAGATTAAATTAACATTCAAAACCAAGTCAGTATAGTTCACTGTGTTGATAGTTAAAAAAGAGAAAAGAAAAAATAATACAATCATCTCAGTAGTTGCAGAAAAAACACCTGATACAATTAAAAAACTACTTGTGGTATACAATCCTTGAAACCTAGAAATAGAAAGAAATTTTATTAGTCTGGCAAAGGCTATCTACAAGAAATCAATGGCAAATATTTAATGATGAAATATTCAAAGCTTTCCCTCTAAAGCATACCCTTGAGGATGAAGCAAGGGTACCTGCTGCCTCCACTTTTATTCAACTGTACTAATGGTCCTGGCCAGTGTCACAAGACAAGGCCCCTCACCCCCACCAAGTATAGGGTTTGTAAGGAAAGAAACAATCCCCCACACGATTTCTTGACTTGAGGGCTGGGCACCAGTGCATGTTCACTTTGTGATATTTCATCTAGCATTACACGTTGATTTGTGTATTTTTAGTAAAAAATTATTATATATACAAAACTATAAAGATGTAGTAGATGTCTACTTGTTGACATAGAAATATGGTTATATTATAGTACCAGTGATGGGAAAACAGGCTATAAAACTGTATGTTCAAAAAAAATTTTGTTGACACATAGCAATTTATGGGGTTGAGAGTAATTTGGGGCATCTCTTGTCAAAACGGGGTAACATTGTGACATTTGTATATAATATATAATGATAAGGTCAAGGTAACTATATCACCTCCTACATTGATCATTTCTTTGTGTTTGAAACAGTCAACATCCTTTCTACTAGCTATTTTGATATAGTCAAATTGTGCTAACCATAGTTATCCTACTATGCTATTAGAAGTTATTCCTTGCATCCAACTGCACCTCGGTAAATTTTATTTTTTGATTCTATTAAAATATATCTCATATATAAAAATGTTTGTATACATAGAGAATATCTTTGAAAGGATATTCATAAAATGTATAGCATTGGTTGTCTCTGGGGAGTGGAACTGAGAACTGAGGGTGAAAAGTATTTCACTGTGCATTCTTTTGTGTACTTAAAATTAAGAATAAAAAATGTAATTGTAGAGGTGAAGGGAGGGCAGGGGAATGGGGAAAAAATAAGAACCAAGATACATCATGTAAAGGTATAAGATCCCAATGATGAATGCAACTGTATTGTATACCTAAAATGTACCAATAAACTAAATGGAAAAAAAATGTAATTGTATGTGCATGGATTCCTGCAGTGACCAGACTGAAGAACAACTTTGGATATACAAGGCCTTGTGTATTTTTAAAAGAAAACAATCTTTATTATGTATTTTGTAGTTTCCATTCTTGTCACTGAAATTATTCATTGGTTCTCAATGCATTTAAAAATGATCTAGGCCAGGGATTTAGCTCAGTGATTCTGCCGCCTGCCTTGCAAGTGGAAGGACCTGAGTTCGATCCCCGGTACCAAAAAAAAAAAAAAAAAAAAGAACTAGGACTGGAAATCCTACTTGACCCAGCTAGTCCCCTGCTGGGTATCTTCCCCAAAGAATTAAAAGAATCATACCACAGTGATACATGTGCACCCATGTTCATAGCAGCACAATTTGTAATAGCTAAAGCTTGGGAGCAGCCCAAGTGCCCATCAACTGGGGATGATAAAGAAAATGCGGTTTTTAAAAAGTAAAACGGAGTACTACTCAGCCATAAAAAATGAAAAATTAGAGACATTTATAGCTAAATGGATGCACATTGAGGCAATATTCTTAAGTGAAATAAATAGGACACATATGTGTAAATAGTAAATAGTTTCTCTAGTGTGAGAAACTGAAAGTGTAAATTAGGACTAAAAGGTATAATAGATAATGTGAAATAGGAAGAAAAGGGGCAAAGGGGAAGGGGAAGTGGGAGAGGTAGGGGAAAGGAAAGAAGGGAATGAAATTAATATGAGAAAATGAAAACATGGAAACAAAGTCTTTGTAAATAGGGAGGGATGGAGGGGTTGAAGGGAGGGCAGGGGAATGGGGAAAAAATAAGAACCAAGAGAGATTATGTAAAGGTGCAAATTTCCAATGATGAATGTCATTGTATTACATACCTAAAATGTACCAATAAAATAAAATTAAAAAATAAAAATGATCCAATTCCACAGACAAGGCCTGATCTATTTTTTTGTGTTCTAGCAAAACTTACTGAGTATACTTCACAGAGTACTAATGCTTCCTGGGAGGTAAGATGGAGGACTATGTGATTCTGTTTGATTCTATCTGTTCTCATTCCATGAGGTTCAACAATATACTTTCTGGGAACATAATGCTTCACGTGTACCCACATATCATTTCACTAATTCCTCACCACCTAAACCAAGAGCATTTCTGTCTAGACTAGTCTCTGAACCATGCAGTGATGGTCACACCAACCCCACTAAGCTCACATTCTTGTCTGTGGAAGGAAGTTTTCATTTTAAGGTAAGTTTACTTGCCATTACAGGTACTATAATATGCTAGTTTATATATTAGGCTTTGGTCTTAGAGAGATCCAGCTCTTGCTATGTCTTGCTCTCAGTGTTTCATGAGCAAGACACAATTGAGATTGTTTCCTTGTCCATAAAATGGGGATAACTCACATATTTATGCCTCATGGTAACTGTGGTTAAGTGAGGCAACAGATAAATGTCTACATACCTGATACTTCATATCAGCTATTATTTTCATTCTCATAACTTAATAAGCAACTATCCATTAAGGAAGTTCTTAATGCATCAGGCTGTACTTTGGGTAAGGGATACTTTGTGTGGGATCTGGAAGTTTTGTATCTGGAGGGTGTGATTTATTTATGTGAAATAATCGATGAGTTGGTGAGATATGTATAACAATGTTAAATTGTGTGGTAGTGATTAGAGTCCAGAGAATAAAGATATGTTAGGGAATACTGATAGAATCATACTGTTGGGAGGTGGATATTCCATTGACTTTAACAGATGGATTTAATTGAGTGTGCAAAAAGAGAGGGATTTCCAACTGGAGAAGAACAAGGGCAATGCACAGGCATGAAGATGAGTTTAGTGGACCAGAGCACTGGAGCCTGTCATCTCCACTTTATTCCTTGACATCTTTTTCTCCTGAAGTGAGCAGAGATTTCTTCCCCAACTTTCAGCATGATCTATAACGCTCTACGTTCAAAGAGCTTCTTTTTCCCTATCTGTGAGATGAAGGTGCTGATGGCCCTGGGTGGCTTTAGATTCGAACAGTCCACACTTGGTGACCAATCTTCTTAAGTTTTACTTACCGTAGATCATTAACAAAATGGACCCCACAAGCATAACAATAGCATGTAAAGCCTCAGTATAAATCACAGCTGCCAAACCACCTGAAGAGAAAGAGGAAGAGAAATGAAGGCCGCATCTAACTCTGTTGACAGTAACTTCTGAATCTGTATGCTTTTCTTTTCCCAGACCTCCCCATTCAGATTTTTGAGCCCTTTAAATCAGTAGGTCTTTTAACTGCTTGTACTTGGTTTTGGTATGTCCTATTTTCTCTCTTTAAGAGAGAGCTCTTTATGATCATTTGTGAGATTTTTATCTTGCCCTTCTTTGTCCCAATTTCCCTTTACTTTCTTTTTTTCAGGTGGATGAAAATCTGGGTAGTTTTCCTAAGCCAGAATGTACATCTTTCATCACAGAAGTTCAGTTTGGAAGTAATAGCAGCATCTCTGATTTCTACCTACTAGATAGTACCCTCTGTCCAATTGTGACAACCAAAAATGGCTACAAACATTACCAAATGTCCCCTGGGAAGATAAATCTAATTTCTCTTCCCACATATTGTGAATCATTGATTGAATACATTCTACTCCCCACTCTGATTTTCTCCACTTAGACTCTGGTGAACTGTTACAGACACACATCAGCATCCAAGATTTGCACTGCAGCTGGAAAAAAATTAATGATGACAACTCCCACTCTTAATAACTAGGTAAAGACTGCCTAGGACAGAGCTGCTTACATAAAAGATCCAAAGGCTTGGCCAGTGGCCTAAGGACCATGTCTCCCGTTCTCTTTCTGCACTCCCACTCTGTTACTTGGTGACCTGCAATGTTAGGCCCCACTTTGCACAAATACAATTGTTTCTGACCCTATTAAATCCCTCAGAGAGACTCAATCTGGTTTCTAATGCCTTCATTATTTGCCCTGTGATACAGACAGGGAAAATGCAAAAGCTGGAAACTTCTGCTTCAATGTCTATTAGGACTTCGGTAAGTAGAGAGTGTTTGGATCAGTATAAATTCCTGTATTGCTGAAGCAATCTCACCTGTGATGGTATAAATGCCAGCAATCACCAGCAGTAGCATTGTGACCTGGTAAACATCCATGTCCCAAGCAATTTTCACAAACATGGCACCATAGCAGACTTCTACCTGAAATGAGTATAAGGTCAAAAAGCTGCATCTTCATTTCCAGTAGAATCAAAAATTCTAGGAAAAAGGTGGTGGTGGGGAAGCATAGGAACCATATGCAAGAGGTGGTCTCTGGCTAGCATCCTATCACCTGTGGATGCCAGGTGAGGTCTACCCAAGTCTCATACTCCACAAATTCAGCCGAAGTCAGTCTTTTACGGCTTGAGTTAATCCAACTCACCCAGTTAACACAATTTCGCCTCTTTTACTTTGGACCCTTAGAATGGGGAATGTGTTGTTCTCTCAGGTCTGCCACTGGGAAAAAGCCAAGAGGACAGCTTCTCAGGGATCAGCAATCTTTCTGTCTGTAGGGCCAGGTGGTAAATATTGTGGGCACTGTAGGCCCTTGTCTCTGTTTTTTAACAACCTGTTACAGCTACAAAAAGCATTCTTAGCTCAAGGGTTGTACAAAGCAGATCATTTGCTGGCTTGGCCTGTGGACCAGATTTGCTGACCCCTGGCTTAGTTGACACCAATTCTGAAACATCTTCACATTTAACTGGCTAATCTAGTGCTTTGTTATTCTAGTCTCCAAAGCCAAGGATACAATGGGCAGATTCATCTATTCATTTATTCACCAAATGCTTACTGTGTGCCAACCATGTTGCAGACATTCAGCAGGCTTCAGAACACACAAGGGTTATCAAAACTTAGTCTCTGTCCTTAAGGAGCATATGTTGAGTGAAGGAAAGAGACTACTACATAGGAATATTCCATGTTGTGTAAAAATGCCATTCATTTAGTTATGCATAAAGAAAATCTATTAAGTGCCTTAAGAGTTAAACATGGTCTCAGCACAGGAGGTAATGCAATGGGCAAGTCAGGCCAGGCCTTGGACTCAGGAAGCTTGCAATGAGGCACAGAACAGATAATAACAAAGTACCCAAGGAAATTACTCTCACATGGTGATAAGCATTACAAGAAAAACAGAAATAGAGCCATGACCGACTAGACATATCCTCGGAAGGCTTCTCCAAGGAGATGATAATTCTCCTTAAAGGAATGATGAGGACTCAGCCACATAAAAAACTGGGAGTAGAATATTGCAGAGTGTAGAGCAAATGTCAGGGGCTTGAAGTGGGAATAAACTGGCTGTGTTTTAAAACCACTGGGGCAGGCAATATGAACAAAGGGGAGGAGATAAGGAGAATAGTACAGAGGGGCAGGCTGGGGCTAGCACAGGCCAGCCTTTATGGTCTTATTCAGGAATTAAAGTTTTCTTATAAGGAGGTAGAAACTCTTGAATTTTTTTTCTTTAGCACATTACTTAATGACATGAGATGGGTAATCCCGAAATTATCTGGGTATACCCAGGAGGGAATGATAACCTATGCTTGAGAGATCCGAAAACTGCCTCTGTTTTTTACTTTTTGCAAAGTATTAAACTTTTAATAGTAACATTAAATACTATTAAACTAACTTACACAACAGAGGTCAACAAGTGATTTACATAGCCCCATAGTAAACTGCTAGGATAATCTAGCACACTCCTGAGTTCTCTCTGTTGGGTTTTGGGTTTTGTTTTTTGTTTTTATTTTTTGAGGGGGTTCTCTTTCTTGGGCCAGCTTTTACAAAACTCACCAAGATCCTGGTGATCACATCAATGAGTATGGACAAAATAGAGGCGAGGAGCTGGATACGGACACTACCAAACCTCTTTCTCAAATATTCTGGCAGCGTCACCACCTGTACAAAGAAGAGAGGTCAGCATAAAATAGAGTGCAGAAAAAGCTGAGCACAGGGATGAGCCCACTCACAAGTGGTGGTTGTCACAGAGATGCTGCTGCTGATTGGAGTGGAGTAGGAATACGAGAGGTAGGGTCACTGCCTCTGGCACCAGTCAAGATGGGAAATATAAGGAAGAAGTAATACTGCTATCTACAAGAAGCTTAGAGTCCAGCCTCCTGTTCAATCTTAGGAATGCAGAAGGAAATCCAGCTAATTGAAGTGACAAATCCTGATGTCAAATGATGACCAATCACGTTTATAGAATAATCATAGAGACAAGGCAGTGCCTTGTATATATTGCAAAAATAGCCAGTGCTCAAGGGACATGGAAACTGACCCTATAGCTCCCCAACCTGTTGATCTGCCAAAACTACCAGTCTAGGTACTGGGGTCTCAGATGATCCTACTGTTTCTCCATCGCCTTGAGCTGTGCACACACCATGAGTCAGGGACTGTGCCATGCTCTCTGCGCTCACTTTGTTCCTCGGTCCTACAAAGTGCCTGGTTCATGGAAGGTGAATCAAACATTGTTAAACAAATATTGTCACTTCTCCCCTAACTATCCTCTTGTCCACCTACCTGGACATGTCTACTTTTAAGTTTTCATTCAAATTTCACCTGCTTGATGAAGACTTACCTGGGAGTGTGGCAGTGACCATATGTCCTTTTCTAAGCACCTGTAGCTTTAAAAAATTTCATCTTTTATTTGGCTCTCAATCAATCATATCATGCCAAATGTGGCTCACTTTTTCAGTGAGGTTCTAAGCTTCCCAAGCTGCTTTTATATCTATTGTTTGTATGAGTTTGCTAGGGATGCCATAACAAAGTAGGGTGCTTTGGGTGGTTTAAACAACAGACAACTTATTTCCTCATAGTTCTGGAGGCTAGAAGTTCAAGACATCAGCAGTGTTGGCTCCTACTGAGGGTTGTGAGGGATGGATTTGTTTGGGGCCTTGCTCCTGGGCTTGTCAATGAGTGTCTTCTCTGTTTCTTCACTCTGTACTGATCTGTGCCTAAATTTCCTCTTCTTATAAGGTCCTACTGGATTAGAGCCCACTCTAATGACCACATTCTAATGTCATTACTTTTGTAGACTATTTCAAAATAGGATCACATTCTGAGATAATTTTCCTGGGTTTATGGCATCAAAATAGCAAGTGCTATGTTTGGTGGCAATTTAGTCTTTCAAATTTTTAAAGTCCTCTATAAATTAAAAAATTTTTTTAAAGGTTTTGGGCATAATTTACTTAACAGAATTCCTTCATTCTGCAGGTATGGTTTGATGAACTTAGAAGAATGTACACAGTCCACAGTTGTGTAATCACCACCACATTCATGATAGCATTTCCAAGAAAGTTCCCAGAAAGCCCCTCAGGCTTTGCAGTCAAGGCCTTCACGCCACCTCTGATAGAGACAACCAGTGTCAGCTGTCACCAGTGTTAACTTTTCTAGGATTTCAAATGAATGGAACTGTACAAGATGAGTTTTTTTTTTTTATGTTTTACTTCTTTTAGTTGGCATGATGTTGAGATTCATCCATGTGGTTGCACAATTTCTCTTTCATGCTGAGTAGGATGCCATATTATAGGGTGTTTATTCATTCACCTACTGAAAGTTACATGATTTCTAAACCTAAATTGCATGAATAAAATTGCAACAAACCTTTGTGTACAAATCTGTATGTGGGCATATGTTTGTACACAAACAACAGCACCTGTCCATTTCTTCTGTGTTTTCCATCTTATTGGCGTATAGGTTCTTGAAGTAGGTATTGATGATCCTCTGGATTTCTGTTGGGTCTATTTAATTTCACCCTCTTCATTCCTAATTGCATGGATTTGGGTCTTGTCTTTCCTTTCTTTGGATAAGGTTGGCTAAGGGTTTGTCAATTTTGTTAATTCTTTAAAGAACCAACTCTTTGCTTCATTGATTTTTTGTATTGTTCTCTTAGTCTCCATTGCATTGATTTCTGCTCCGATCTTTATAATTTCCTCCCTTCTATGAGCTTTGGCTTTGTCCTTCTCTTCTTTTTCTAGAAGCTTGAGGTTCAGCATCAGGGTGTTTATTTGAGCTTGCTGTTTTCCTAATATGAGTATTCATTGGTATGAATTTTCCTAGTAACACTGCTTTCATTGTGTCCCATAGATTCGGACATGTTGTATTGACATTGTCATTTAATTGTAGAAACTGTCTGATTTCTTCTTTAATTTCCTCTGAGACCCACTAGTTATTCAGAAGTGTGTTGTTCAATTTGTATGTGTTTATGAAATTCTTGTGGTTTCTTTTGCTATTGATCTCCAATTTCATCACACTATGGTCCAATAATATACAGGGGATAACTCTGATTCCTTTGCACTTACTTAAACATGTTCTATGAGCAAGTATGTGGTCTATTTTGGAGAACGACCCATGTGCAGCTGAAAAGAATGTGTATTCTGATTTTGTGGGGTGGAACACTCTGTAAACATCTGTTAAGTTCATTTGTTCAAGAGTTTGATTGAGTTCTAGTATTTCATTGCTTATTTTCTGTCTAGTGGATCTGTCTATTTGTGACAGTGGAGTATTGAGGTCCCCCACTACTATTGTATTAGTGCTTATTTGATTTTTCATGTCTGTTAGTATTTATTTCATATAGTTGGGTGCCCTGGTATTTGATGCATATACATTTATGATTGTCATATTTTCCTCTTGGATTGTGCCCTTTACAAAGATACAATGTCCTTCTTTGTCTCTCTTAATCAATGTTGATTTGAAATCCATTTGATGTGCAAAGAGGATAGCTACTCCTGCTCTTTTTTGGGTTCCTGTCACATGGAGTATTGTTTTCTACTCTTTAACTTTCAGTCTATGTGTTTCTTTTTGAATTAAGTATGTTTCTTGTATGCAGCATATTGTTGGATCTTGCTTCTTGATACATTCTGCCAATCTATTTCTTTTGATTGATGAATTGAGACCATTAACATTGATGATTATAACTGATATGTATTGACTTATGCTTGTCATGACTTTTTTTTTTTTGGTACTGGGGATTGAACTTGGGTTCTTGCACGTGTGCAGCAGGCAGCAAAACCACTGAGCTAAATCCCCGGCCATGACTTTTTCTTATTGTTGGATTCTCCCCCTTTGCATTTAATTTCTTGTCATGCCTGATGGACTCATTCTGTTGGGCTTCCTGGGGTTGTGATCCTCATTGTGTTTTCCTAGGATATTGTTTAAAATTTTTTTTGAGTGCTGGTTTGGTGTTCATGAAGTTCCTCAGGTGCTCTATGTCATGAAAGTATCCTATTTCTCCATCAATTCTGAAAGATAGTTTTGCAGGGTACATCAGTCTGGGTTGGAGGCTGTTTTCCTTTAGGGCTTGAAATACATCACTCCAAGCTCTTCTTGCCTTGAGGGTTTGGGTCAAGAAGTCTGCTGCGATTCTGATGGGCTTCCCTTTGTATGTGATTTGTTTCTTTTTTCTAATGTCTTGTAGAATTTTTTTCTTCTGTTGGGTTACTGGAATCTTAACTATTATATGCCTAGGTGTAGATTTTTTTGATCAAGGCTAGTTGGAGTCCTATATGCCTCACTTATCTGTATGTCAAGTTCTTTTCCCCTGCTTGGGAAGTTTTCTGCCATTACTTCTGTGAAATTTTTTTTATGTTGTTTGCACCCTCTCCTGTTTCTTCATTGACTCTGATCAATCTTATGTTATTCTTCTTTGCATCGTCTAGCAGCTGCTGGATTGGTTTCTTGTGGTCCCTTACTATTTTTAAGAAATTTTTCTTTTTCTGGTCACTAATTGCAATCCTGTTTTCTATATCTGAAATTCTGTCCTCACATTGACTCATTCTTCTGTGTAAATTTTCAATGGAGTTTTTAATCTCCTGGATATCTGTTTGCATCTGTTTTATGGATTATATGTTTCCTATATTGGGATTCCATCATGTTCCTCAGCTCCTCTATTTTTTTAATCTGTGTCTGCTCTAGATTTATTAATCATGTCTTGCACCATGGCCACAATCTCTGTTATTATCTGAGAAATAATTTCTGATTTCATTTTTTCCAGATCCTTTTTCCCTTACCGGTTCAGGGAGTCCAGATGGTTGAGTAGCAGATTGTTCCATCTCATTTACCTTTGGAGTTGCCTTAGGTGATCTGGAAGTTTGGTTTTGAGACTTGTTTTTGTGTCTTCTCATTTCATCAGAGGCAGCCTGCTGAGCCTTTGTTGAGGCAACTTTTTGCTCACCCAGTGGTCTTCAATTCTCAGCAAGCCACTGAGTCACCTTTTCTCTGCTGCTCACCACTGTGCCAATTCCTGGGTTCAGAATGGTGGCCTTCTGGATCCCTGTTCTGCCCTGCTGTCTGGGTGGGGTTCTGCATGGGGCCTATGAACATTTGGGATGGTATCTGGGTGTGCCTCTGGCTGGGGCCTGCCTCCCTAGATAGCTCTTGCCTGGGAGGGTCTTTGGCTGGGGGCTGTGCACGCCAGTTGCTGGTGTCTGAGAGAGCTTCTGGCTGAGGTTTTAGGACTTACCAATGGTAACGGGGTGGGCCTCTGGCAGTTGCTTGTGTGCCTGTGCAGCTCTTTTCCAGGTGGGCCTTTGGCTGGGGGCCTATGGGCCCAAACTGCTGGGGTTGGGGCAAAGCCCTGGCTCTGGATATAAAATTCTTGGTTGACAGTTTTTTTCTCTCTCAGCATTTTGAAATGCTGTCATGCCAATGTTTACTGGTGTCTCTGTGTCTGTCTGTCTTTCTCTCTTTCTCTTTCTCTCTCACTGGGCCTGAAACCTAGTGCCTCAACATACTAAGTACTCTACCACTGAGCTATACTGTAAGGCCATGGCCTCCATTGTTTCTAATAGGAGTCAATGAACAAATGTGCTATTGTCTCTTTGCATGTAATGTGTTTTTTCTTACTGCTTTCAAGATTTTCTCTTTACTTGTACTTTCAGCAGTTTCATTACAATGTACCTAGGTGTGGTTTTTGTTTATTTGGTTTCATGTTTGTTAAGCTTCTTGGATCTGTAAAGAAACATTTTCCACCATCCTAGGGGATTTCTCAGTCATTACTTCTTCAAAAAATGTTTTTCTGGCCAGCCATGATGACACGCACCTGTAATTCTAGTACTCTGTGAGGCAGAGGCAAGAGAATTGCATTTCAGCCTAGCTTGGGCAATTTAGCAGTCTAGTGAGACCCTGCCTCAAAATAAAAAAGTAGAAAAAGGGTTGTGGACATAGCTCAGTGAGAAAGCCTTGGGTTCAATCCCCAGTACTACCAAGAAAGAAAAAAAATCTATCTCCTTCTCTTCTCTTTCTTGGACTCCAATTATATTCATGTTGGACTGTTTGATGTTGTATTTCAAATACCTGGGGTTTTGTTTTCTTTTCTTCAATTTTTTTCTCTGTTCTTTCTCCTGGATAATTCTATCTTAAAATTCCTAATGCACTTTTCTGTCATCCTTAATCTGTTATGGAGCCCCTCTTGTGAATTTTTTATTTTGGTTAGTATGCTTTCCAACTATAGGATTTCTATTTGCTTCTTTCCTGGTTTCAGTTCACCTGTTGAGGGGTCCCACTTGTTCATCCATTACTATCACATTTTCCATTAGTGTTTTGAACATATTTGTAATAGCAACTTTGAAGTCTTTGTCCATTAAATTAATATTTGGGCCTGCTCGGAGTCATTTTCTATTTATTGCTTTTTTCCTCACATAGTATGGGTCACATTTATCTTCATTATTCTTTGTATGTTTAATAATTGTTAGTGGAAAACTGGTTAACATAAAAAATACAATGTAGCACTCTGGAATCTGTTTAGTTTTTCTGGGGATTGCTGGTCTTGTTTTAGTAGGCAATTAACTTTCTTAAACTCAAACTGAAAAATCTTTTGTACTCCTCCTCAATCTGTTCTATGATGTGCAGCAGCTGATGTTTCTGGTTGTTTAAAAAACTTTTTTTTTGCACTAACGGAGGTTGAATTTAGTGCCTTTGGACCTAGCTATATCTACAGCCCTTGTTTAAATTTTGAGATAGGATCTTGCTAAATCACTAAATTGCTTAGGCTGGGCTCAAACTTCCAGTCCTTTTGCCTGAGCTTCCCAAAGTGCTTGGATTGCAGGAATAGAATACACTGCTATGGCCTGTTTTGCTTGTATTTTCCCCCAGAGTTTCTAGTTGCTATTAATTCAGTCTCACACTCTGGAGATTTCCCCTGCGTCTGTTTAGTTTGGCAGTCTACCAAGGATTTGAACCAAATTTACATTCAGATTTGGTCATTAGTTTCCTTCTTTTTGGAGCTTCTCACCTCAATTTCCAGGTGCTTTGCCAGACCTCAGTTCTGTCCTCTGATATCTCAAACCAGTGAGACTTCTATCTTCCACTGCCTACACTGTGTGGGTTGCAAAATGAACTCAGTTGAAGGCACAGTAAACTAAAAAATCTTACCAGGTGCAGTTCTATTTTTCCAGGACAAACCTCCTTCTAGTGTTTCCCTTTTTGTCATGTATTTATGTGCACATTAGTGATCAGTCAGGGATTTTGGATTTTTTACAAGTTTAAATCTTTTATATTTCCCATTTAAGTCTTTAATCAATCCAAAATTATTTTGTGTAGAGATACTATATTTTATTATGGTTTGTTTTTAATTTTTATTTTTGTAGTGATGTGAGTCAAATCTAGGGTCTCATGCATGCTAGGTAAGCAAGCACTCTAGCCCATACATTATTTTTTCTTATGCTAATGAGTTGACACTTCATTCTTTCTTTCTTTTTATTTTTATTAGTACATGTTTATAGTACCTAATGATCATATTCCTCATTAGGAGTTGGTACATTTACATAAGACATCTCAGCTTTTTTTTATCCCCTTCCCCGCCCTCTTCCTTCTCTTTATCCCCTTCTTATTTGCAAATTATCTATCTCCCTGCTTCCCATTATTTATCTTTTATTTTGGTCTTGGATTTTATTATACTTTGGATTTTTCATATAAGAGAAACCATGCAAAATTTAAGATTATGTGTCTGATTTGCTTTGCTGAGTGTTGTAGTCTCAAGACACATCTATTTTTCCTACAAATGACTGAAATTTATCCTTCTTTATGGCAGAGTTGTACTCCATTGTGTATAAATACTATATTTTATTTATCCACTCATTTATTGATGGCCACTTCCAAGATTTAGGTATTATGAACTGTGCTTTTATAAACATAGGTATGCATGTATCACAGTAATATGTTTTTAAAACTTATGGGAAGATACCTAGAAAGGGAACAGGTGAGTCAAATGGAATATCTAGTTTGACCTGTTTTGAGGAATCTCCATACTGATCTCAATAGTGGTTGTACTAGTTTACATTCCCATCAACAATGTACAAGGGATCCTTTTTTTCCTATGGTCTCACTCATTTTTGGAAAGAGATGGAATTTCAGTGTTGTTTTAATTAACATGTCTTTTTTTAAATTAACTTTTTTTGGTATATCTTTTTATTGGTACATTTTAGGTGTACAATATAATGACATTCATCATTGGAGATATGCACCTTTATATACTCTCTTGGTTCTTATTTTTTCCCCCTTCCCCTGCCCTCCCTTCAACCCCTCCATAAATTAACCATTTCTTAATGGCCAGAGATATTGGACATTTTTTCCATATATTTATTGGCCATTTGTATTTCTTCTGAGAGGTGTTTATTCATTTCAGTTGTTCATTTTTTTGATTGAGTTCGTCCTTTATTTTGAGTAGCTTAATTTTTTGAGTTCTTTATATATTCTAGATATCAGTCCTCAGTCCAAGATATAGCTGGCACAATTTTTCCCATTCTGTAGTTTGTCTCTTCACTTCATTGGTTTCCTTTGCTGTGCAGAAGCTTTTTAATTTGATAGAATCCCATTTGGTGTTTCTTTTTTTTTCCTTAAATTCTTTTATTGGTACATTTTAGGTATACAATACATTTACATTTATCATTGGGTGCTTGTACCTGTGCACGTTATATTTTGGTTCTTATTGTTTTCCCCATTACCTGTGCATCCTTCACCCTCTGCACCCTTCCCTATTTACATAGACTTAATTTCCTTTTTTTTCTTATAATTTTTCCTTTCCCTTCTTTCCTTTCCCCTTCCCCTCCCACCACCCCTAACCCTTTGAACCTTTTCTTCCTATTTCAAATTATCTATTATTCATTTCAATCCTTATTTATACTTTCAGTTTCTCACACCAGAGAAACTATTCGGCATTTACACATGTGTGTTTGATTTATTTCACTTAAGAGTATGGTCTCAATATGCATCCATTTAGCTATAAATGACTCTAGTTTTTTTGTTCTTTATGGCTGAGTAGTACTCCATTTTATAAAAAAACCACATCTTTATCCAGTTTCCAGTTGATGGGCACTTGGGCTGTTTCTAAGCTTTTGCTACTACAAACTGTGCCGCTATGAACATGGGTGCACATATATCGCTGTGGTATGATTCTTTTAATTCTTTTGGGTAGATACCCAGCAGAGGAATAGCTGGGTCAAGTGGGACCTCTAGTCCTAGTTCTTTGAGGTATCTCCATACTGATTTCCACAGTGGTTGCACCAGTTTGTACTCCCACCA
>NW_004624747.1:9325674-9360369 GCF_000247695.1 Heterocephalus glaber | reverse complement strand
GGTTTTCTACGGGACGTTGCTGTTCATGTACTTACAGCCCGGGACCAACCACTCCCTGGACACTGATAAAATGGCTTCAGTGTTTTACACACTGGTGATCCCCATGCTGAACCCCATGATCTACAGCCTGCGCAACAAGGATGTGAAGGCTGCCTTAAAGAGCTTCGTGACAAATCCCTGTGATTCCTGTAAGCCAATGTAACTTTAGATCTGCACCAATAAAGACAATTGAGTTGCATTTTCTACCAACTATAAATTAATATAATATAATGTAAATATCTAAATATTAATAAATAATAGTAATAAATATGGAGGGGGTGGGGAAGGGGAAAATGAAATAAATGAAAATTGAAAAATAAAGGGAAGGAAAATGAGAAGGAGGAAAGAGAAGTGAGATAAGGGATCTTATTATGGAGTAAAAGAAATTAGTAGAATTAGATAAAAGTAACAGGAAAGAACATACAAGAAAAAGGAAAAAGGAGAGAGAAAAATAAAGAAAAAAGAAAAAAGGAAGAAGAAGCCCTCTCCCCTCCATGAAGAAAAATAGAAATGAGTCCAAAGAATTCTTCTGTGTTTTTGGATGAGTAGTTTCTTTCCAGGGCCTGCAGTATTCATTCCATCATATATGGGGGAGGTATCATGAATCACTACTAAGACCTAATTTGTTTCCACACTAAGTTGTGTGTGAACGCTGAATCTTTTTGTGCAGGGCACCGGTAGCCAATGGTGTCCACCCTAGGATTGTATTCACTCCAGCTACTCCCAGTTTCCATACCTTTTCAGGTACCCCAAGTGATGGCTTTCCCCATTCATGTGAGTTTGTGAGGTGGACCCCTGCTCCAGAGGCCACTCTGACCTTTCACCTCAAGCTATGGCATCCATTGATGCTCAAGCATATCCTTGATCATGTTGGTATATGGGGGAGCAATCGAACCACTGAACTCTGTGCTGGATGTAGGCAGTGGGGCAGGACATCAAGTTATATACCAGACTTAATGGCAACACTTTCAGATTGAGCCCCCTCTGGAAGCTATTCATGATCAGCCTGGCTTTTCAATTTAGGGGGTGGTACTACTGTGTCCTTCTCAGCCTGAGCTTAAACTTTTCAAGGGGTCTATGTGTAGCCTGCATTCCATCTGTGACTGTCTCTTGTGGCCATCTCTCACCCAGTCACTGTGGTAGGGTGACCCCTAGAAGCCCTGAAGTGGAGTTGTTCTGTATTTGTTCTGTGGCTTAGTCTTAAGCAGTTAACCTCTTTCCAAACAGCTCCTGATTAAACACTCTCAAATATGATCAGTGTTGTACCGGAGTTCTCCAACTCTAGCTTGCCATGCAGAAGTCAATTTCAGGATAAAACTCCATCCTGTCTTTGCAATTTATAATAATCATGGGCCTTTTGGGGATTTACACTGCTGGCCTGGTTTGCTAGTTTCTCCCTGGAGCTGTTGACTCTCTCTGGACTTAACCTTGTGTTAGTGGAGACAGGTCTCCTTTGTCAGTAGCCAGGTGCAGTTTTTCAGCCTGCTTTGTTCTTTTCTATGCATTATACTCAGTTTCTCCAGCTGGTCTGTAGTTTTTAGTTTTCCTGTCAGCTCTCTCCCAATTCCCAGATATCCATTTCTCTTTTTTTCTTCACCAAGGTTTTTTTTGTTTTTGTTTTTTAATCCAGTTGTCTCAATTCCAGGTTCTGGATAGGCTGTATTTCACTGCTGGTCTTTACTTTATCATTTTAAATCTCCTGACCCTCCTTTCCTCAGTGATTTGCAATGCCATCATTGTTATAAGGCAAGTGTCTATGTATGACTATTTCTGGGCTTTTGCCCTCTTCTACTCATCATCATGTAGGTTATCCAGCTTTTCCACAAATACAAGGGACAAATAAACTTGAAAAGAGGAAAGACTTATTTTGTACCACACTTTCAGAGGTTTCAATCCATGACCAGTTGGCTTCATTACTTTGGGCCTGTGGTAGCACAGTACATTATAGTGGAGCATGTGGTGGAGAAAGCTCATCTCATGGCTGGAAATGAAAGAGGAAGAAGAAACCAAGATCCTAATATTCTTCCTTGAGGACATGCTCCCAGTGACCAGAAGGTTTCTCACTAAGCCTCATCTTTTCTTTTTTTCTTCTATTTTAGTGGTACAAAATTGAACCAAGTTCTTCACATCTTGCTACATCCTCAACTCTTCTACCTTTTTTTTAGGGAGGGGGGGAGTCAGGGTCTCACTATGTAGTTCAGGGTGGCCTTGAACTCACTATGTAGTCTAGGCTGGCCTCAAACTAGTAGCAATCTTCCTGCCTTAGCTTCTCAAGTGCTGGAATTATATGCATGTGCCATCATGCATCCTCTCTCCTTTTTTGAGACAGAGTATCAACAAATCACTAAATTGCCCAGGCTGGGCTTGAATTTTTAATCCTCCTGCCTCAGCCTCCCAGAGGGCTGGGATTATAGACATGTACCACCACAGCTGGTTTAAGCCCTACCTCTTAAATGTTCCCCAAAAGCCCATGTGTGAAGGGCCTGGTCACCAGCCCACAGTGCTATTAGGAGAATAAAAGGGGAGAATTCCTTGGGCAGAATGCCCATTCATGTTTCTTCATTTCCACTGGGAGATAGTGCTATGGGCTGATGACTGAGTCACATAGGCTTCTGGGAATTACTTATCTAAATCATGGCAGTGTTTTTATGCTATGTTAATACTATATTGTATGAATTATTATAGCTTTCTAGTAAGTCTTGATATTAGGTACAGCAAGCCTATCTTTTTGATAGCAGCATTTTTGCTATAAGAATGGCAAAGTGTAGGGTTCTTATAAAGTATAAGAATATTTTAGATATTCTACATATATTTTAGAATCAGTTTGTTTCTTAAAATTGGGGGAGGTTAATTGAGTCTATTTGAGCCTGGCATGGTGGCACATGCCTATAATCTCAGCATTTGGGCAGCTGAGGCAAAAGGATTACTGTGAGTTTGAGACCAACATGGCTACATAGCGAGTTCAAGGCCAGACTGAACTACAGAGTAAGATCTTGTCTCAAAAAATAAAATCAAAAACAAGAAAAAAAAAAAAACAAACCCTTTTTGAGTTTTGTTTGCAATTACAATATTCCATGCATAGTCCTACTAGGGAGAACTAATTTTTAGGATATCAAGGCTTTCAATCATTTACAGTTTTCCCTTCATTTATTTAGGTCTTTTTTTTTTAAAAGAATTTAAAATGTTTTCTATGAAAGCCTTAAGAAGTAAACTCGTGAGTAAGTAGACAGTTATTGGTGTGCTATATACCAGACTCTGTTTATGCCAAGACAGAATAATGTATTATAGGCATTTTAGGAAACTCAGTAAGGAACAAAACAATGAGACGCTTAATTTGTTCTCTAAGGCATTTCTAGTACACATGCAGTATTTGTAAGAAAAAATATTGTCGACAATAGGGTTAATTGATAATTGACACTTACCCCAGCTTTATTGTAAATAGGAACAAATATCCAACCAAGAATAAAGAGCATAAATATAGTCTGAAACCAAAAAGAACAATTAAATCAGGCATCCATCTAGGTCAATCTCTTAAATGAGATGCAAGCTCAGTTACCACCTGTTTTGATAGTAACTACTAGGAACTTTTCCTGGTATTATACAATGTTTTTATTGTATGTTTGCAATACATAGTGATTACATTCAGTTTGGGGGTTTGATACTTATCACATCTTAATCATTTTTTGCTCCCCACCCCACCTTCTTTTCTCTCCTTCCCAGATCCCCTTCTTATTTATACAGAATCTACTTCCTTGATTACTAGAGACTTTTTGAGCACAAATAATTCGACTTTGAGGCACATGATCTTTGCCTTTAAAAGATTCTTAAACTAGGTGCAGTGGTGCATGCCTGTAGTCCCAGCATTGAGGGAGGCTAAGGCAGGAAGAGCTCAAGTTTCAGTACTGCCTGGGTAACTTAATAAGATCCTGTCTCAAATTAAAGGTGTAAAGGCCCGGGGATGTAGCTCAGTGGTACAGCAGCTCTGGGTTCAATCCCTAGTACTTCAAAAAAAATTGGGGGAATTTATTCTTTGTTTACTCTCAGGGAGGAATAAAGGTGGCATATAAATAAATTTAAAAGATAGTTTTAAGAAAGAAAAGAAAAACTTGAAGCCATTCTGGGGAAAGGGAGGTAAACTACATCAAAATTTCATACAATTGAAATTAAGTAACAAACTTGGCTCTGGCTTTCTTTTTTGAGACAGGGCCTTGCTTTGTAGTTTAGGCTGGCCTTGAACTCACTATGTAACCCAGGCTGGCCTCAAACTCATGGTGATTCTCCTGACTCAGCCTTCTAATTGCTAGGATTTTAGGTGTTTGCCACCATACCCAGTGGTTCTGGGTTTCTGTACAAAGCAGGGAGGAGTTGAGTTTGAAGAAAGGAGATATTTGAGGATTCTGAGAGATAAATGGTAGTAAAGAATAGGGTTTCTTATTAGGTTTTTATTATGTAGAATTATTCTTTATTATTTGTAGTCTATAAGAAAAATTATGAGACTCCAAAAGAATAGAGCTTTCTGCTCACACCCCCCCAATAATTTATATAGAGATAGGTTAATATCCCCAAATTAATACATTCTTTTATAATTTGGGTGAATAAGTTTTATTTCCTGCACAAAAATTTTCCATGAATTAAATAATTCAGTATTTTATACGGTTTATGGTTGAAACTGGTATTCCTGAGAAATTAATTAGGAGACCATAGTAACTAGTTAAATATCTCAAAGGGCTCATTTGAACTAATTCTCAGTATGTACAACAAAAACCAAAACATACAAATATGTGTGTATACGTATCCTTATGTATATATACACATGTATGTATACATACATGTACACGTATATACCTATATCTGTATATGCATAGCCATATTCATAGATACATATTGAAATGTTAATATTGTCTTTTTCCTACCTGGCTAATCTCCTAACAGTTCCTTGTTTACTGTATTCCTAAAGGCTGTAGAATGTAAATCCTCTGTCTTTTCATTTACTAAAAAGAATAAAAAGCACACACCTTTTGAAAAATCAAAGACTTGGGTCTTTTCTCAAGATGTCTTTAATAGTCAAGGTTTAAAGCAAGTTTTATGTTTGTGAATTGTATTTGGACAATGATAAAGATGGAGGGGTTAGTTGCTGCAACTTATTACTTACATTCCATTCGAAGGCCCCAACAGCAATTCCCGAAGATGCTCCTATCCCTGCCAGGCCAATAAAGTGGCTACTGCCAATATTTGCAGCAAAAAGAGAAGCAGCGATCTGAAAATCAAAAGATGTTTATATATCAGAATGCTTAGTCCAATTCCAAAAATTAATTCTTACAAATGTATACTCTCACTGAATTTCACATATTCTCAGAAGGGAATGATTCCCTGGGCAGAATTCCCATTCATATTTCTTCTATGAAGCCCCTAGCCATGAGTTATAAGCCAAGAAAAGAGGAAGAAAATTTAAAAAGTAGAGCAGCCATTCTTAAATTGTTACTCTCCACATGCTCCATTAATGTATTTGGAATTCCCTAATGCAGAAATGTTAGTAGGAGAGAAATTTATTTGAAGTAATTGAAAATGATTAACAATATAGCTGATTATCTATGAGACTGGTTTAAAATGCTAAAATACATGACTATGATGAAGTACAATGTAGCATATAGAAGAAAGAAGGTAGCTCTTATAAGTGATATAAGCTAAATTATATATATAAAATATAATCTCTAAAATTTTATGTGCATATTTTACACTTGTGCACGTACATGTTCATATATGCATGGGAGTGATTCTGGTAGTTTATATAGTAAAATACTTCCGGGGACTGAAATTATGGTTATAGAGATGGAGTGGAGAGAAAATTTTGAGCTCTGTACTTGAACAGTAACTTTGTGCACATGCACACATCTATGATTTACAACCAATATGTATTACTTTCAAAACTGAAAAAATCCTAATAGCATTTAAAAGGAACAAAATACTTTGTAAAGTTATAATCACTTTTGAATGGAGTAGAAGTATCCAATCCATTTAAAATGACGATGGAACTATTATGCTGTTGATATAGACACATTTAAAACCAAATTATCAAGAGAGGCTGAAAACAACAGAGCTTTTAGGTAATTGAAAACAAAAACAAAACTGCATTGACAATATTAACTTAAAATAAATTAGCATACAAGACCGAAAACAATCAGAAAGACAAAAAGTTAAAAAAAACCCCTCTAATAGGTAAAATGCACAAATAAAATGTAGTGGACATATACGAAACATCTTGGAAGTGACAAACATGAGGCAAACAAGTCTTGGAAAAGGCATGTATCAAGTACTCAAGTCATGGTAGTTATTTATTTATTTATTTTTTGGTACCAGGGAATCAAACTCAGGACCTTGTGCTTGCGAGGCAGGTGCGGTGCCACTAAGCTACATCCCCAGCTGGCATGGTAGTTATTTTTACTATTAAGAATGTTGGCCACATGCAAGATTACATTCAGTGTAAATTGCCTGATAATTTAGAGCATAAGTAGTGAAATGTCCATACAATATAATACTATGCAACATGTAAATATAAACTATCTGTATCTATGTTTATAGGCCTCAAAATATGTTTTTAGTGCATTAGTAAATGGAAAGGTAATTTATAAAATCATCATTCACTAATTCAGTAACAATTAATGGCCACTGCCAACTATAAGCCAAGTACTGTTCTGGGTGTTAGAAATACATCAGTGAGTAAAACAAACAAAAGTGAAATCCCTACTCTCATGAAGCTAACATTCTTTTGAGATGAAGAGAAACAATAAACACAATAAATAGAGGGATTATTTTATAGTATAATAGTGATAAATACTATAGAGAAAAAGAAAAGTGAAAAAGTGGACAGGAATACTTTGTAATATGGTGGTCAGTGTAGACTGTCCTGAGAAAAAAGCTGAGAAATACCAGAAGAATTGTGGTTGCAAGGTGTGGGAATATCGGGGCAGAGCATACAAACAGAAAGAGCAGCAGCATTGTCTCAGCTGGATATGGTGCTCTACTAGGCAAGGCCCAAGAAGGAAGTACAGTAAGATAATCTGTTGCCTAATGTAAGGATTTTTTTAACTGCCGAGCCTTGATTCTGCATAAGATAGGAACCCCGGACATTCTAAGCAGAGAAATGTTCTCATCCGATTTGAGTTTTGACAGACTCCCGTTAGCTGCTTTGTTGAGACTAGATATAGAGGAGCAAATGTGAAAGGAGGGAGCTCAAAGAAGAGGATAGTATAATTAATCAGTCTAGAGATGATGATAGCATGGAGCTGGAAACAAAGTGGTTGAGAAGTTGTCAGACACCAGATAAACTTTTTAGATTGAATCACAAGATTTCCTGATGGATTGTATATTATATTTGAAAGAAAAAGAAAGGCTTAAGATGACATCAAGTTTTCCAACTCCACCAACTGGAATATTTGAAGTGCTATCAATGAGATAAGGAAGGAGGGAGATTTGCAGAGGAAAATCCAAGGTTCCCTTTGGGGCAAGCTCAGTGTGAAATCCTGGATAGGTCTTTTAAGTGAAGGTGTCACATAGGCAGCTGGAGAACATTAGTCTGGAGTTGAAGGGAGAGAAGTGGACTAGGGATATATAATTAGGATTTGGTAGTGTGTGACTGATATTTAAAACCATGAAACTAGATGAGATTGCCAATTGTACAATTGGAGAGCAGTGGTCAGAAAGTAAGGACTCAGCAGGCCTAAGGGAACCTGGGGCCCTCTTAGCAGGGACCAAGAAGCTGGGGAGACATGGAAGAGGCAGCAAGTGTGTCTGAGCAGGGGCTTATAACACAAAGAAAATGACGGGGGTGGGGCGGGGCGGGATTTAGCTCAGTGGTGCCGCCACCTACCTCGCAAGTGGAAGGTCCCGAGTTCGATCCCTGTTAGCAAAAAAAAGAAAAGAAAAGAAAAAAAGAAAATGAAGGGGGATGACAGCCTGGGAGCCAGCTGATCAGATGGGAAAGGACAAAGAACTGATGATTTCAGAGGCCTCTTTAGGCTGGGTAAGATGACTGAGAACAGACCGCAAGAATAGGTGGTGTGAGTGGTTACTGGGGCCCCTGACAGTAGCCACTGGAACTCATTAGCTATTTGCTGATTGAATGAAAAATATAAGAGAAGAGAAAGTGGTAAACTTACCCTTAAATTCCAGTTTTCTTTAATAACACCATAATATATTTTATTCATTAAGCAATAATTCTACTACTGAAAAAATTGACAAATCAAAATACATGCAAACATTGAGAGGTGAAACCATATTAATGTCCTCTGAAAATTGTTATAAGTGTCCTGTCACAGTTATACAAGGAAATATGGGCTGCAGAGTTCTGCTTTCTTGGGTACAGAAAACATCTTTAATGCAGAGTGGTTCAGACCAAATGGGGACTTCACAGACAAGGAGAAGATGGTGTTGCTAGAATCTTTCACCAAAAAATAAACTAAGTAGACGGCCCAGTGCAAACGGTTCTTTGCTGTACCAATCTCTTCCTAAACAGAGTTTATAAAAAAGAAAATTAAAGCATAATTTAGAGTTTAACTGTGATCACAGAAACAAGGCTATTTCTTTTAGGTTGTTTGATCCAACAGAGTTAATGGCTCTGCTTTCCTCTTTTCCTTGTGTCTTAGTCATTTTCCTCATCACAGAGACACAATATCCAACACTCACAAATTAAAGGAGAAGAGGTTTATTTTGTTTCATGGGTACAGTCTATGCTTGGCTGACTCCAAAGCAGAAACAGCATGATGGAGGGGCCAGGTCAGAGAAAAGCTGCTCATGTCATGGTGACCAGAAAGCAGAGAGAGAAGAGAGGAGCAGGGAAGGGAGCTATATCCTTCCAAGTCGTAACCCCAGTGACCTGCCTCTAACCTGTCCCACTTCCTAGCAGCAAATCAGCTAAAGTACCCCCATAATACAACCACCTTCCAAACACATGAGGTTGTGGGGCCATTTTAGATCTAAAGCATAGCACCTTGGAGTCTAGGCACTTGCTCCACCTGAAACAAGACTTCCCTCTATGACATATTAACCTGATGTGAAAAACTGAGGCAGGATGTAGCTAAGGAAAAGACTTCAGAAAGAAGGGAAACTAGGGGGTTTAGCTCAGCGGTGCCGCCACCTGCCTCGCAAGCACAAGGTCCCGAGTTTGATCCCCGGTACAAAAAAAAAAAAAAAAAAGGAAGATGAGAAGGCTGACCTGCCTTGAAGCCTGCTTTCTAGGCTGGATCTTAGGCATAAGGTAACCAATGAAACAGCTGGATAGAAAGGGAGGGTCCACCTTGTATGTCGCCTGCTTGCTGTGATTAAATCACTTTCTGAGTTAAACAGGACCAGGACGCCCACATTTAAATACAATGGAAACAGGTAGCCAGGTAATTTAGCTTATACACAATAAGTCCCCCTCCTAGACCCAGTCGTCTTCTGCAACCCTTGGCCAACTCAACCATAATTACCATGTCCTGACTCTGCAGATTTAATCTCCCTGTAGTCTTTGTATGCCACTACATTTCCTCTAAGGGCCTGAGTCAAGCCAGTCATTGGCTGGAGTCACACGATGATAGTCAACTGTGGTGTCAAATAAGAAATGTCAAGTTGATCAGTTTAGCACAGTTCTGAGTGTGTCTGGAATGTGGATTTACTGAAGAGGTGAGACCTACCCTGGGTGGGTAGCACCAACCAATAGGCTTGTATCCTGGATGGAATAAAAAGGGAAAGAAGGAAGTCTTGCTTCTTCTTTGGAGGAGGAGCTCCAGTCTTCACCATTACCTTCAGATGTCAGTCTCCAGGCTTCCAGTGCAGATTTTTAAGACTTCCAACACATGACCCTTCAGCTTCCTGATACAGACTCACATGGGACTCTTTTGACTGGATCCTCTGGCTTTACAGTGTGCTGATGCCCTTTATGCATTATTCCACACTTGACTTCAGGTGGCTATTGTAAGCCTACCTTGTGAATCATTCATATACCATATATAAATATATATGTAGGGCTGGGGATTTAGCTCAGTGGTTCCGCCGCCTGCCTTGTAAGCACAAGATCCCGAGTTTGACCCCCAGTACCAAAAAAAAAAAAAAAGTATATATATATATACACACACACACACACATATGTATATATAATTTGTTCCTCTAGTGAACCCTCACTGATACACATACTTCAGACCAAACCTGCAATCCCACTCCAAACAGTAAGGCTTAAAACCTCAGCACCAAATCTCCTCAGTGCTGTGAGCTCTTCTCACTGGCCTGCTCCCACCCTGTAAAGTATATTTTGTTTTTTCTCTTTCAAATAACTCACTCTTGGGTGTCCTGTTTTGTTTAGGACATTCAAAAACCTGGACAAGACTCTCCAACCTGGTAACAAAACCAAATCCTTTCCATAAGACTGGTTAATATTTGAGGACAGAATAAATGATTAAATAAGAGCCTGATTTTTGCTCAATTCCTAAATGAATCTTAGATTCCTATGTGGGAAATGTATGCATATTTTTTACATAGGAAGTTATAAAGTGGCCCTGGTTCAAGCTTGGCATGAGTCCCCATATCTTCTTGCTCCCTGACGCACCCATCCCAAGATGGAGGGTTGTGGATGGCCAGCTGCCTCCATTGTTTGGGTTTGGCGTCACTCTTCTTGTACAGAATTACTTTGTGTAATCAATAAATTATTCAACAACAACAACAAAAATGTTCCTACTTTAACATCCTGCCTTTCTCTATGGAGCATCATGCTGCTCTGCACCTCCGTGCTTTGGCACATGCTGTTCCCTCTGCCTGGAATGCCCTCACACTTAGCCTACCTGGAAAACAGCTACCGCCAGTCCTGCTCACACATTCCTACCTCTATAAGACCTTTCCTATGGTGCTCTATCCAGTAAATCCAAGTTTACCTATCCTCCATACCTGTCCTGTGCACTTCCTAATAGGCTTCTGGTCCTGCACTCTAATTCTGTACTCTGCAGTTCCATACAGCAGGGCTGTCTATTTTCCTCTATGTCCTGAGGCCTAAAACAATGCCTTGTTGAACAAAAGTACCTAATAAATGGTCAACTAAACAGTCAAATAGAAACATTTAAATAAGAAAATACTCAAGAGTCAAGGGAACTACTAATTGGATTTAGCAACTTCAAATTATTTGGGTACCAGACATTGAAACCAACAAACCAGCTAACACAAGCCTCCTCCACCAGGCGGATTGCCATATGCAAGGCTTACTCACCAGCCACCACGGTAGATTTTGGCCAGCTAGGAAGAAGCCTTTTATTGTTGAACGATCTCTTGATAAAGCCTAAAACAAAACCAAAAACACTCCAAATGGAATACAAGAAACCAAACTGCTCCACAGACACGTGTCTTAAACATTCATTATTGACATTTATTTACCAAATCCTTTCTTCCTTTTTCTCCCCCCCCCTTCTCCTTTCCCCTCCCTCCCCCTCCCTCCTCCTCTCCCCTTCCTCGCTTTGTGCTACAGGGGATTGAACCCTCAGTTACATCAGAACTGGCCTGAAGTTCGGGGTGGTTGGAGCCAGGAGGCCTCCCTTCTCTCTCTCCTGGGTCGCCTAGGCGTCGGGTGGCAGAGGCGGCCAAGACCACTAGGTCCCAGCCTCTGCTCGCGACACCTTGCCTGGCACTGCTGCGGCCTCATCTCTTCTTGCAAAGGGGATGACTGCCCCTTCCTGACCAGCCTCGGTGGCGCCCGACACCCGGCCCTGCCAAGGCAGAGGCTGCACGAGTACGAGGGTCTACCTTGGGGCCGCCCCGCTGCCTCCACCGCGAGGTGGCGTCGCCTTGCAATGAGCTCAGCTCAGAGCACTCCAGCCACTCAGGAACTGAGGACCGTTACAGCCTGGCCAATCGAGTCCGGCCAACGCCATAGTGGGGACAGCCTGCCAGACTCAATTTATTCAAAATATTTTCCATATTAATAGTTGAAGCTGCAGATGTGGAACTCCCAAATAGGGAGGGCAGGCTGTTATTAACAGTGTGGTTGGATTACCATCATCATCTTGGTTATCATAACAAGGACTCATTAGGTTCCAGGCAGTGGGTATAGGAGCATTTGATCCACTTGATTATTTGGAGATTAGTAGGCATGTGTATGTGTGTGTGGGTGATGGTCCAGTATCACTGATTCTTGGCCGAGAGGGTAGTGAGTAGCTAAGCAGCGAGTTGAGTGGCACAGCCCTCAGAAGAGGCCAGGATGGAAGGTGGAGACCAGGTACGGGCCGGGAGGGGTCAAACCCACCCCAGGTCCCAGATCCTCCCACCCATACCCTGGGCCATCCATACCCGTAGGCCAATGTACAAGACCAGCACCAGGTACACAGTCAAAATCAGTGCATCTTTCCAGTTGTAAGTACCGAGGCCCATAGCACTCCAGTTCCAGAAGTGATCATGGTTCTCAGGGAGGTCCATGGTGACGTTTCTGGATCAGTTAGGCGGCAATGGCTCCAGCTCTAGTTAGCAGGGCATTCTGGGAAGGGCCGCAGGGCATTCTGGGGAGGACCTCGGGCCAGGCTTTAGGGGACAGTAATTCCAGCTGTGATTTACAGGGCATTCTGGGAAGGTCCAGCAGGCTTAGAGAGAGAACTTACCCAGCCTGGAGTTGGTCTGATATGCCAGAAAATGTTAAGCAGCTTTTGGTAGCTAGGCCAGGCTGGATGCTGGCCCTTGTCAGATACAATCCTGTCATGCTTAGCTAAAGGTTGGTGGTGGGAAGGTGTAGCCTGAGACTGTAGCAAGGTCAGTAAGGGTGTCTTTCAGACTCATACTGGGTGCTGCGGCAGAGGAAACTTTTAACACTGCTCCTGTTTTTATTTACAAATTTGGAATTTTGTTCATAGTGGATTTTTGCATTGATTTTGATTGATGAAAATATTGCACTAGAATATTATCTACCTTGAATACTGATTTTTATTTTTTGCCTCCTTAAATTTTACACCAAGGTAATTGCCTCAACTCATCTTTACCTAAGTCACAGCTATGGTTTGAAGAACTGATCACAGAATATCCTCAGGTCTTTGAAGTTTGTTATTTTACTAGTGATAGTGATATGTGCATTTTTTAATCTGGACCAAACATTATTTTTCTTGGTGCATTTATTAAACTTTCTTTTAATTAGTCTTGGTCAATAATACTGATGAACAATAGTAATGAGATAGAAATGAAAGGAGGGCTGGCCTTTCCCATTTCCCTTTGACAGAATAGGGCAGCCTCCTCCCCTTTGCACCCCTTGGCTGCTCAGGGATCACCTGGGTACTAGTCCCAGGTCTTCCCAGCACCCCTTGGGGTACTTCAAAGATCACACCCCAGGCTGCAATGACTGTACCTAAGACTTGGCTAACAGGAGAGAAGCCCTTCCTTGGCTCCTGCCATCCCAAGTACTGCTGCTTCCTCTCTCAAGGAGCAGCAGAAGGCTGACAGAGCAAAGACTGGGGAGGGACTGGGGCTCATGTTAATATCCCTGAAGTCCCTAAATTCCAATAGTTTGTGATTAATACAGCCAACTTTCCTAAAGGCTTCTCAAAAGCATTACACACTCATTTTCACAGAGGAACCCCCAGCCACTATAGAAGATGCCTGTCTTGGCCTCAGAAGGCTTTTGAAACTCAGACAAATTCCAGATGATTCCTTTGAAAGTTCTCAAGTGGGTCCAGGAAATGTTCAAAACTAGAGATGCAGGCTGATGGTGCTCTATATAAGCAGCACTTCCTAAGGTGTGCTCCTTCTGGAGTCCTAACCCTCCTGTGTTGCAATACAAGTCAAAATAAAGCCCCACTTGCTCTGGTGATACTGTGGCTTGGTTTGGCACATGTGTCTTTGTGAACAAATACTTCCTTCTTTTATTCAAAGGGGACCTAAAATCTGTCAGAATTGGTGTTGAGTAACTGGCCCCCTATGTAAACTAGGGGTATTGCATTCTGTGAAGTAGCTTTGAAATCATGAAATTTCAGTGTCTTTGCCTCTTTTTTCTTGAGAGACATCTTCTGTCTCTCAGTTAAGGACTTGCAGCCTTTCAAAAGGTTCTCCCCTCATGTGCCTATTTGCTAATAGGAATACGATCAGTCTCATAGTTATGCCTTCTGAGGAACTTACCTTCTGGGGGAGTTGAGAGTAATTGTTGTAAGAAGGAATTCCCGTAGGACTTGAAACAAATCAGGAATTGAATCTTGGGCCCTGTTGGTTTGTTGGCTTGAAGGAAATTTTTCTTTGCCTATTGGAAATAGATTTTCTGTTGGACATGGGTCTGAATTCCTCAAATTTCTTTGTGTTTAACTCTTGCAGCTCTGTACTCTGTATTGCTGTAACTGTTGTGTCTGTGCTGATGATTTGCATCTGTAGCTTTTTGGATTATTTCTTGTCTGGGAAAATATTGATACCAAGGTTTATTTGGGGTGCTATTCTTCTGATTCAGTCTGTTAACTGTCTTTCCTAAAGGCATTGAGGGGAAAAACTTTTCTCTTTGGTATTTGATTACTATAATTCTCTTATCACAGACAGTGGCCAAAGACAGGTAGCAAGCTTAGCAAGTCTAGGGTCTTTTTTAATGCTAAATTTTGCAATCCCTCTTTCTGATAAAAGTCCTACCATAATATAGCTATTCCAATGGACTCACTGTTAGGACACCTTTTAGCTAAATGGGGCAAGTTTATGGAAAAATGTTTAAAGAAAGCAAGGTAATTTTCTTTTGTAATATAGTCTGGCTTCAGTATAAATTGTGGGATCAAGAACAATAGTCAGAAATGGGTCTCTGAATTATAACACCATTCTCCAGATATTTTTATTCTAAAAAGGGAGGAAAAGTGGTGAGAAATCCCCTACATAGCTTCCACGAAGCTGTACCAAGACCCTAGATTTGGGAACTCTGGACAGGTTTGTGTGGCTATGGTCTCTAAATCCCCTAAGCACACAGAACCTGACACAGACATCTAAACAGAGCCCTGCTTCCAGTTGGCACCCCACTGGTGGTAATACACACTTCCCCTACAGCACCTGGTGCAGGGCCATTCTGTCTTTTCAGTAATCTGACAGCTCCTCCTCCATTACCTCTTTCTCACCCAAGCCAGAGGCCTCTTTGCCTCTAGCCCTCCGGTAGTCATCTGTTCCACCAATCCTATCTCCAACTGGATTAAGATCTGGAAGCTAACACCCTACCTTACTCAGGAGATTCCGTTCCCATTACAGGAGGTGTCAAGCAGGGATGATGAGATTATTAAAGTACATGTTCCTTTTTCAGTGACAGACATAGCTCAGTGTAAAGAAAGATTTGATAGTTTTTCAGAGAATCCTGATAGATTTAAGGATGAGTTCATTAATCTGAGCCTGTATTTGGGTGGAGTGGGGACCTGCAGTGTTTTCTAGGTTCTTATTGTCCCATTCAATGAATTGGTCAGGACAAGTGGTGGATGTGAAAGGTTACTGTTTATTTTAGGCCAGAAATAAGAAAAAAAAAAAAAAAAAAAAAAGGAAAAGAATCCCAAAAGAAGTGCTCAAGGAGAAAAGGGTGCTTTGAAGGAAAAAGAGACATCCTGCAAGCAGAGTAAACCACTGCAAGAAAAAGAGGGCAGTGTCATGAAGTCAATTATTGCTGTCTTTTTATATCCTGTTTGATAGTTGATCCAGGTGGTCCCACTTTATCACACACTAGAAGATTGGCATCAGATGCTAGGCTTGGCTTAGTCTCACGTCAGAAGATTGATATCAGGTGCCAGGTTCAGCATGTTCTCATGCCAGAAGATTGGTACTGGTGCAGGGCTCGGCTTGATCTCATGTCAGGCTCAGGAGCTGCTGCTTTTCATCTGTGGTTAACAAGTCTTTGCAATTGGCCCCTTGTGCCCAGTTGCTCCAGCCATGTTGCCATGCCCTAATCTTCTACTTCAAGCCTATCTTTTGTCCTTAAATGGAGGGATATGATTGTAGTATTAACTCATTATTGCATTCCTGATGAGAAGTAGCTTATTCTGAAGAAACTGATGGGCTGTGAGCTAATTCCCTGGATCATAGTATCCAGAAACCCAAGGAGGACAAAGTGTACTCTACAGACCCCTGAAATCCTAAAAGCTTTGCTCATAGGTTAGGGGTGGAGCATCTCATAACTTGTATCTCAGAAGGGATGAAGAGATGTCTGGGTAAGCCTGTCTGTCATGACAGGGCCAAAGAGGTAACACAGGAGAGGGAAGAGAATTCTGAAAGAAGAGCCCAAAAAGTGGAGCTAGGAGAGTTATTCGCATGATAATTGAACAACCTCTGAAGGAGAGATCTCCTCCCTAGTACTCTGATCAGGAGAATAGAGAGGCTCAGACTAAGGGTATCTCAAGATCCACTTGGAGTATTCCCATAACTCTGTCTGTCAGGTGTTCTACCATTTTATTCCTAAATGTCATCTTTTGACAAAATGAGAGGTCATCTGTCCTTGCAATCATTATCTGTTATGGGTTGTATCTAGATATTCCTAAAGCCTCATGCACTCATAAGTGGGGCTTTTGGGAGGTGGCTGAATCATGGGTGTGATGCTGGATTAATCTACCAATTGGTTTAGCATAGTTCTGGGTGTGGCTGAATGGATTTTCTGAAGACAGAAGCCCCACCCTGGGAATAGGTGGCACCAGCAAATAGGCTTGTAACCTGGACGGAATATAAAGGGAAAGGGAGGCTAGCTGCTTGCTGCCTCCTGCCTACCCTGCCATGGGCTGTTTCTCCTCTGTCATGCTGCCCTGCCTTGGAGCCAGCTGACTATGGACTGAAACCTTTACAGACTGTTAGCTAAAATAAACTTTTCCTCCTTTAACTTGTAGGTGTTGGGTATTTTGTGCCAGTAATGAGAAATGTAACTATGACACTGACATATTTTTTTCTTAGTGCATGCATGTTAACATTACAGAATGGTGGGGTTTGCTTCGGGAAGTTGGTAAATACATTAATATATCTTGATCATTTCCAATCCCATTAACCTGCTCCCACTGATCCCTTTCCCTCTCTCCAAAAGTCTACCTTCAAGCTTCCTGTCATCTCCTATCTATTTATTTGGTTTCTTATATAAGAGATAACATGTAGTATTTAACATTTTGAGTCTGGTTAATTTCACTTACCATGATAGTTTCTAGTTCCATTCATCTTCCTGGAAATAATAAAATTTCATTTTTCTTTATGGCCAAGTAATATTCCTTTGAGTATATATATACCACATTGTCTTTATCCATTAATCTGTGGGGCATTTAGGCTGTTCTCACAGCTTAGCTGTTGTCAATTGTGCTGCTATAAACATGGATATACATGTATCACTAAAGTATACATTATTTAATTCTTTAGAGAATATACCCAGGAGTGGCATAGATGGATCAAATGGTATTTCTATGTCCAGTTTTTTAAGGAAACTCCATACTGATTTTTTATAGTGGTTGTACTAGTTTACATTCCACCAACAATGTAGGAGGGTTCTTTTTTCTTGCATCCTTGTCAGCATTATTTTGTATTTTTTTTTCTACTTTAGAACATTTTAATTTATTAGTACACGTGTGTAGCACATAATGTTTATATTCCTTGTGGGAAGCTGGTACATGTACATAACACATCTGAATTCCTTTTACCATTCTCTTTCCCTTCCCTCCCACCTCCACCCATCTGTTGATCCCCTTCCTTTTTGGGGGTATATTTGCAGTACATCATGTTTACATTCCTTGTGTGGAGCTGGTAAATACACTTAACACAACCCAATTCCTTTATTTCCATCCCTATCCCTTCCTTTCCTCCATCTGTTGATCCCCTTGCCCTTTGAGAACAATGTATCTTCCTGCTTCCTATTATCTATTATTTTGCTGTTTATTTTTACTCTGGGTTTTTTATAGCTGTTCTGACTGGGGTGAGATAGAACCTGAAAGTACTATTGATTTGCAGCTTTCCGATGCTTATAGATGTTGAACATTTTTTCGTGTAGTTTTTGGGCATTTATATTTCTCAGGAGTGACTATTCAGTTCATTTACCTACTTCTTATTTTTTGTTGTTGTTGGGAGTTATTTTCTTGAGCTCTTTATATATTCTAAATATTATCCTGCTATCAGAAGCATACTAACAAAGATTTCCTCCCATTCAGTGGCTGTGAAGATTTCTTCCCATTTCCCTGGCTGTGAAGACACTTAATGTGATGTAGTCCCATTTGTTGATTATGAATATTATTTCCTGTACTTTTGCCGACCTACTCAGGATGTCTGCCTGGGCATATGGCTTCAAGTGTTTTCTCTATATTGTCTTCCTGCTGTTTCAATGTTTCTGGTTTTATATCTAGGACTTTGATCCATTTTAATTTGATTTTAGTACAGGTTAGAGATAGGGATCTAATTTAAATCTTATCGATGTGGATATCTAGTTTTCCCAGCTCCATTTGTTAAAGAGGTTGTCTTTTTTCCAACATGTTTTTGACTGTTTTGTCAAAGATCAAATGGCTGTAGGTGCATGTGTTTGTTTCTGTGGATTCTATTCTATTCTACTCCGTGTTCTTCCATTGGTATACATTTCTGTTTCTGTGGCAGTACCATGTTGTTTTTGTTACTGCGGCTTCATAGTATAACTTGAAATCTAGTATTCTGATGCCTCCAGCTTTGCTCTTTCTGCTTAGGATTGCTTTGGCTATTCTTGGTCTTTTCTGATTCCATATGAATTTTAGACATTTTTTTTCTAGTTCTTGAAGAATGTTGTTTTTATTTGAATTGCATGGACCACATTCCAAAGCACATGAACATATTTGACCATATTTAACATCACTGTTTCAATGCTAGCTCATTCCAGATATTCAGAGCTGCCTCCAGTAAGATTATTTAGTTAATTCTTCAGTATAACTATGATTTGCTCTATAAACTGAGTTTTAGCATTAGTCAATAAAACTATCAGTGATAGCAGGTAATCCATAAATCTGCTGACAGGTATATCTGTGTTTCCTCTGAGGACATCACTGCAATTATGGAATCTTTAATGGTCACTGACTGGGCCCATGGGTGAGCTATAGTTTTCCAGGGCAGAACTGCTTCTCTGCTGTGGGCACATTCTCCTGAGGGCACAAAGGAACCCAGTCATGTTGATCCATTTCTCTAGGAAGTTTGTGTCAGACAAATCTATGGGTTCTTCTCTACTCACATAGGAACATTCATCTCTTAACAATGGTCTTCTGAAGGCTTCCAGCACCCTGGCTGTCTTCCATTTTGGCCTTTGGATAGTTAAAGATTAGTGTTGTATTGTTCTCATTTTGTGTTCACGCGTCCTAAAGCCTCAATGTTTCCCGTAGTGGGACACTCTCAGCAGTGGCACCATTCTTCTTGAAGTGCTGCTTTTCTTGCTGACATCCCATTGAAGGGTATGGTGACTGACTACTGGGAGGGGAATATATTGTTCAGTAATTGTATTTCTTTTGATATCTGGATCCTGTTATTTATAACTTCGTGATAATGTTTATATCTTCTAGGCAGATCAGTTCCATGTTACGATGATGATCTAAAGTTTCAAACCAGTGCCTCCAGAGAAGTTGGGCCTATATGAATTACTACAGCAGTCAATGAGAGATTTTCAGTTCTCTAGTAGGCAGGGCCAACTGTCCTAGATTACTTGTAAAACAGTCTCAGAATACAGACCTTTGCCTTTTAGCTCCTCTTAAGATTAAAGAGGATAAAATCTCTCAGGGGAGAAATTAGAAAAAAAAAAACAAGGCCCAAGCCTTCCCTTTTTATTTGACAGTCAGAATGGGGCATGATCCAATTGACAGTTTTCATGTTCTTCCCTTTCACCTCCCCAGGGATGGCCTGTGGTGACTAGACCTGGGTTCTTCCCAATACCCCTGGTGTTACTTCATATGTTTCTCTACAGGCTTCCCTGACAGGAGCCAAAGCTTTCATGACAGCCAAGATTACCCACTACCCCACCTTCTTTCCCAGATGCTGCTGCCCCTCTGACAGGGAGGGGCCAGGGAGGGAAGGACCAGAATCCACTGTTGATATCTCCCAAATCCCTAAATTCCAAAAGTTCATAATCAATAGAGTCAGCTTTCTTGAAGACACCTCAAAAGCAACAACCGTCATGATTTTAGTCCCACCATTTTCATGGAGACTCAGGAGTTGTCAGTCAAGCAGTTACTTCTTCTGAAGTTCCACTGAACTATTTCCCTGACAGCTAGGGCTGTCCTGGATGTCCCCAATCACTCCAGGAGATACCTGCCTTGGCTGCAGCAGGCTTGAAACACCAATCCTAGATGACTTGGCCATGTGGCCACTCCTGATGACTCTGTTCTATAACCTCCAGATGGCTCTTCCTTCTTTATCATTACTATCGTTATTTTGAAAGTTCTCAAGAAGGTCTGAGGAATGTACAAAATTGCATTCATGGGCAGCTTAGTGGAGGAGGGTTCCCTCTGGTATACTGACACCCCCTCTTGCCCCATGTTGTAACAGTCCAGATAAGCCTCAGTCAGGTGGGGCTCGACTTGTGATTCTTATTTTGTATAGTGTGAGCAGGGCAGATCTCATTAAAAGAGCCAGTAACATTAGGGACCAGTAGCTCTGAAGAGTTTCCAAAACTGGCAGTGGAAACTAGCAACAACTGACAAAAATCAGTGGAGACTGGAGGCCAGGGTCAGCAGCAACAGGTGGCAGAGACCACAGAGACAAGCAGTGTTGACTGGTGGTGAATGTTGACTGGGATAGAACCCCCAGAGAGGCAGCTCTAGAAAGTTGCCGAAGGGGCTAGAAACTTGGTTGTGGAGGAAGCTAAGAGCTGGTGAGATCTGAAACCCTAAGGGCTGAGAGCTATTGGCACCCTCCACTACTAATGGAGCCGCACTTCTTTGAATTTCCACCTGAGTTGAGCAAAAGAACAATTAGCAGCCTGGTGACAATAGTAACTAACATATAGCTCTTGCTAAGTGCCTTCTATGTACTTTGTATATATTAACCCATTTAATTTTTCACAATAACCAAATAGTCTGAGTCTATGACGAGGGCGGGGAGGCCCATTCTTGTAACCCACTCAAAAATCTATAGTCTCAGTTGACTTGCTGAGCGGAATTCCATGGTCCTAGTTTAGTTTAACGTTGTCCAATAGAAATAATAATGTGAATCACAGATATAATTTTAAGAAAACCAACAGCTATTCTTTAATGGACAAAGGCTTAATATAAATTTTTTTGTTTTTTTGGTCCAGGGGATCGAACTGAGGACCTTGCGCTTGCAAGGCAGGCAGTGGCACCACCGAGCTAAATCCCTGGCCCGGCTTAATATAAATTTTATCCAAGAAGATATGTAGACAGGGATTACAAATGGGCATAAGAAATCCTTGTGAGTACTGTATTAGATATATTCTTTATCTTGATGGTAATGATGGTTTTATAATCTTGACAAAACTTCTGAAGTTAGATACTTTAAACGTGTACTTAACTGTATGTCAATTTTTCCACAGTAAAGCTATTACAAAAAAGTAAAGAGGTGAAATTAATTTAAACAATATATTTTGTTTTACCCAACATAACTAAAATACAAAACTAAAGGAAAAATTGTTGAGAAATATTATATACTGTTTTTCCACACACAGTCTTTGAAATCTGGTGAATATTTTACGTGCACAACACATCTCAATTCTCATAGTAACTTTTCATTAGAAATGCTTGATCTATATTTATTTTTTAAAAATTTACAATTGAAAAGTTAGAGTACATATTAAGTTGTACTAAATATATTTAAAAGTTTTTCAGTACCTGAATTATTCTTTTCTCTTTTTTTTTTTTCCTCTTTGAGACAGTGTCTTGCTATGTAGTTCAGGCTGGCAGTGAACTCACTAGGTAGCCTGGGCTGGCCTCAAACTCATGGGACTCTTCCTACGTTAGCCTCCTGAGTGCTGAGATTATAGGCGTGCACCGTCACACCCAGCTTCCAGTAGCTGAATTAAATAGTTAAATTCCATTCCATTTTCCTTTGACTCAATGACAAAACCAAAGAGTAACAAAATGGCAGCATTGGCGTAGTGCCAGGGATTTAGGGATTTTTGACTGGATTTAGTGGCAGGGTGGCCTGACTCACTGCACCCACTGCACTCACTGCTCATGACATCTCCGCGAAAGTAAAGCAGCAGTGACTGCACAGAAACAAGTGACTTAGCCTATGTAACTGCTAGGACTCCCTCACAAACTACAGCCTGTCAAAATCAAACCAAACCAAACAAATCCAAACCAGTGAAAAAACTGAGCTGTGCATTAAAGATCAATTCCCTAACAAAGGAAAGTAAGAGGAAATAGGGAAGGGGTGGCAGTCTGAGGAACTGAAGTGGACTCGTTAACAAAAAGATGGGTCTGACTTTTATGGCTTTGTTGAGGTTGGGTTGGGCAGGTAATTTCCCAGGGGATCAGGAGTATAGCATTTTTTTGAGACTTCTTTCTTATTTTTAGAGGATTTCTTTCTATGGTAAGATACGGATTAGCTGTTCTTATCCTAAACTGTCTTTTCACTAAAGGTGGAGCCATCCCCGCAACCACGCTATTATAGCACAGTGGTCCTTGCAATTAAGAGTAGTGAACAAGAGGAGGGTGCATTTCATACATTGTTGAGGGAATATAGGGAAAAACGATGTTTGCACTTTTAGTGTATAGCAGGTCATGGATTGAGCCCTGAGAATGTGCCCTCACCCCCACTGTTTCTTATCCCCACGAGCTTTTCTGTCCTTTCTCATGTTTGACATTCCTCACACCCTCCTCCTCTCTTGGCCCATGGATGAGCCCCTAGGGCCTCCATCCTCCTTTCAGAGGTGTTGGGCCTTGGGCTCAGTTTCCATCTTTGTCTCTCAGAATGGCAAGCAGCAGCAGCTCCAAGGCCATTCATTGTTGGATGGAAATGTCAACTGGTATGGAAGATCAGGTCTGGCTCCTTTGGGAACATTATCCAGTAAAACATCAACAACAGCAAGGAAATAGGTAGTATTGAAGCTAGAATCTCAGAAGGCCTGGCATCAACTGTTGCAGTTTGAGACCAAACTATAAAATTCTTCAAGGTGTGTTTGGTACCCCCTACATAGAGTTCTGTGGTCTGGAAAAAGACTATAATGTGCTAGCCATGGATCTTCTGGGACTCAGCCTTGGAGACCTCTTTAATTCCTGTTCAAGATGGTTAACAATGAAAACTATACTTACATTAGCTGATTACATGATAATTATAATTGCATATGTGCATACAAAGGATTTTATACATAGATACATTAAGCCTGGCAACTTTTATTTTTTTGAGACAGGGTCTCACCGTGTAGTTCAGACCAGCCTTGAACTCGTGGCAGTCCTCCTGCCCTGCCTCCCAAGTGCTGAGATGACAGGTGTGTGCCACCATACCTGGCTAGACTGGTAACTTTCTAATGGGCAGTGGCAGCAAGGAGGTGGATCTTTCAGTCACCTCAGCAGCAGTGGCAGTAGAGGTTGCAGTGGTGAAGACTGCCCTCACCTTGGTGTGTGACACCCAGACTGGTGGCAGCAGAGGTGGTGGCAGCCTGTGTATATGTGTCATCTTGCTGCTACGGCAGCCACCATTGCTCCCACTGCTCCCACTGTGCTGTGGCATCACCTAGTGCTGAGCCCAGTTGCCCTACTGCTCCTTCTGGACTGAGGAGTCTTACGGTCTAGAGATGGAACCCCAGCCACCACTGCTGCATGCAGCTTGCCAGACACAATTTATTGAAAATATATTTGATATTATTGATTGAATCTGCAGATGCAGAACTCCAGGGTAGGCAGGGCAGAGTATATTATTAATAGCATTGGTTGTGAGGATTACCATCATCATCATTACGGTTATTGTAACTGCTTAAGTTTTAGGTTCCAGGGAGGGAGTATAGGAGCATTTGACCTATTTGTTTATTTGAGAGTTGTCAGAGCATGTGAGGGGGTAATGATTGAGCATGCCTTCACTGATGGGGAGGGAATGTGCTTACTCTTAGCTGGAAGAGTGGGGGGTAGTCAGATTGGAAGAGGGTGGAGTAGTTTCCTCTGAGAGGCATACATAGGAAGGGGCTAGAATGCAAGGTACGGACCAGGCACTGGTGGGGAGGAGTCAAACCTAGTCCTGGGCCACATGCTGCCCACACCCTGGGCCATACTTGAAGGCCAACAGAACCAACAGGAGGTACACAGTCATCACCAGTGTGCACTGAGCTGTACATACCAATGCCTGTAGTGCTCCAGTTCCAGAAGTGATCATGGTTCTCAAGGAGGTCCACAGTGAGGTTTCTGGGCTGGGTAAGCACCACTAGCAGTTAGCTGGCAAAGGCTCCAGCACTGGTTTCCAGTGCATCCTGGGAAGGGCCAGAAGGTAGCTACGTGGGTGTTTTCAGCAGCTCCTGTGGCCAGGCTGCAAAGAACTCCTTACCCCGCCTGGGGTTGGTCTGATATGCCAGGAAATGTTAAGCAGCACTTCGTGGCTAGGCTGGGCCCAATGCTGGCCCTTGCCAGTCGCAATCCTGTCAGACTCAGCAGAAGGTTGGCGGAAGGAGGGAATAGTGTGAGACTAGCAGGATCAGTAACAGTGTCTTTCAGACTCATACTGGGTGCTGGGGCAGAGGAAACTGCTAACACTGCTCTTGTCCAACGGCTTCACTCACCTATATCATAGTCACAGTTCTTTTTGGGGAAGAACTGATCAAAGAAGGTCCTCAGTCTTTTGAAGATTGCTTTAACTGGTGATATGTGCATTTTAAATCTAGATGAGGCATTATTTTTCTTTGTGGGTGATTTTGTTGTTGTTGTTAAACCATCTTTTAGTTAATCTTGGTCAGTAATACTGATGAAGAATAAAAATAGCTATCATATAGCTCTTGGTAGGTGCTGATCCCCCTTCTATGCACGGAACATATGAGAACCCATTTACTTCTAACAATCACCAAATAATCCGAGACTGTGACAGGGCTTATTCTTGTATCCTGGTCAGAAATCCATGGTCTAAGTCTCCTGAGCAGAATTCTATAAGCATGGTCAAGAACTCCAGGGAGATTCATGGTTATTTTAATGTAGCACCACTCCCTGAGCCTTGATCCAAAAAACAGCAGCCTCAGCCAGAATTTGGAAGTTTTGTTTAGTGACCTGAGATCCTTCCAAGAAGCCTATTCATTCAGGCTGAATGTGGATTTCTCTCAAACCATAAGGGCCCGCGATTGCCAGGGCCTTAGGCACTGTTGGCCTCTTGCAAGTGGGATCGACCATATTGCTCATCTGGACTCTTTCCTGGTGGGAGCAGTAGTCATATACACAGGCTGTCCCTGCAACAGAACCTGGGACCAATGGGGGAACAAGGATCCTCAAGAGAGAAGTAACAAATTAGGCAAAAGGGAGTCAAGGAGCAGGCACATTCCCTGGACCCATTAAAGTGTGAAATATTCCAGAATGCTTCGTTCTGTTCCCCAAATAGGTCAGCTTTCCCCAGCCAGAGAACCCTAATAAAATTTGATCTAGGTTTTGTTTTCATCCTCATGAATCTGCCCACTAGGCTTCTGTTCATGGAGAGGAAGCTGCACTCAATCCAGAGGTGGTCACAAAGCTCTAAGAGATGATGATGGAGCCAATATGAGGCCTAGGTGGCCTTTGAGTAACCCATGATTAATCACTCAAACTGGCTGCCCATCTAGTCCATTACCCAAGAGGAAAGCAAAGCAGCGATCATTCTTGTACTGACACATCTCTGAAATCTAAAGGGCAAACCAAGCTGCTCAATAAAAAGGGGGTAGGGTATGTGGGAGGGGGAGGGCATCTGGCTGTCGGAGCCACTCCTGGGCTCCTCCACGTGTTGAGGACATGGCAGAGCTGGTGTGCCTGGCTCCCTCACTGAGCCGCTGCCCTATCACCTTCCTTGTACCTTGGGGAAAACTGAGGCCTCGAAGGCGTCAAACCTGGATGTCCCAGTGTCAGCCCACAAAAAGGACAGTGGACCTACTGGTTCAGAGACATCCTGCCATGTGGAGGCCTTGGCCAATTCTGCACATCTGAACAGGAATACTCGGCTTATTTCTCCACAGCCCAGCCACGCACATGTGTCAGGGCTGAGCACTCAAGGGAATGCCCAACTGAACCCAATCCAGAAAGGGCCAGCACAGAACTGGTCACCCGGGTAGCCAGGGCCAGGCTGGGTCTCCAATGCCAGCAAGCCCAGGTGCCAACAGCCCCCAGTGCTGTAGGCCTGAGGTGGGTGATAAAGCAGCGTCTTCCTCAGGGGACTGTAACAGAGACACCTTCCACTGGATGATAAGTAGGAATTGCTCCCCCAGGGCACTCAACGTCACATCTCCCTTCCTGTGTATTGCATGTCCTGGGCCTTGTTGTTTGTCCCCTGGCTTTTTCTGAGCTCCTGAGGCTTGGTTAGTTCCCCTGGGCTTAGCTGATGCAAAACTTACCCGATTCGTCTTTCTCTAAAAGGCTCACCAGTCGGCACATTGGCCAGCATGGCTGAGTGTCGGATGGGACAGCTCAGAGCAGGTAGTGCAAGGAAGTCTTTGATGGTTCCCCAGGGAAGTCCAGAGAGTGGTGACACACAGCAGAGCTACTCTCTGTAGGGAGTCTGAGGAGTACAAAATGAAAACACCCAAACCAGCTTCCTGGGTGAGGGGAAAAGAAAACAGGATTTGATAACTAAAGGCCTGGATCTAAGTCCCTCTCTGAGATGTCTCAGTTTTCTCAGCGTTTAAATGAGAATAGGAAGCTGTTGCCCTTACATGGATGTGAGGGTGTCATCATGCCTTCCCCCAAGCTCCAGTAGTACTGAAAGCAGATGCCCTGGCATCTGGTCTGGAGAAACTGAGCCCAGGGATAGCAGCCAGGCTCACCTGGCTCCAATTCAGGTCTCCCCAACCTGGGCTGTGTGACCTTGGCAGCTCCCTTTCCGTCAGGGTCTCACTTTTGTCATCATCTGTAAAATGTTGTGAGCACAGTGTGTAAAGTGCCCAGATGGTCTACACAAAACACGTCTGAATATACGGCCTGTGGGCTTGGGTTTATGATTGCCTGCTAACATTGATGTTGCTGGAGAACCCTTACAGACCTGCTGGGAGGCTCTACGGCCTTTGCATGGCTCACTGCCGCCCTCTGCTGGACTCTCCATGTTCTGCGCTGCTTGTTCCCGTATTCCTAGTGCAGCTCACCTCCTACCAGGCCTCTGTAAACAGCCTGATCTGCGGAGGAGGAAACTTGACTTTGGGGCTGGTGGGACAAAGAGGGTCAGGGATGACAGCAATGCAATAGTAAATAGTGTTCTCATCCTCAATTGCCTCTCCTTTAAGATGGGTGCGATAAATCCTGACCTGGGCTGGGGTGTAACTCTGTTGTAGAGCACTTGCCTAGCATGTGTAAGGCATTTGCTATGCCAAGAGCACTGAGCTTGCAAACCCAAACTACACAGCTTCAGGGTTTCTGAAGCGGCGCTTGGTGATTGGGCCCCTCAGTTTCCAAAGGGAATTGTGGGCTCATCAGGGGCCATTAAATGCCTAAGACAGAAAGGGATACTTGGTGGGGGGAAGGGGCTCAATTTATCAGCTAGCTGTCCTTTTCTCTGGTTCATAGTTCCAACTCAGCTCTATCTTAAATATTTTTTAAACATTTTTAATTCATTTATTTATCTTGAGATGAGGTCTCCTCATGTTGCCCAGGCTGGCTTCAAACTCCTGGAGTTAAGGAATCTTCCTGCCTCAGCCTTGCAAGTGGATGGAACTTGAGGCACACAGTGGCTGGCTTTAATATTTTACACATGAAAAAACTCACCTCAGAAACTCTGAAGGTGTTTTGTTTGGGTTTGCAGGTTCCTCTCTCTTGGCATAGCAAATGGTTTCGTGGGCACAAAGATACTTCCGGAGAATGGCTTTCTCCCCTGAGAGATAACTCTTTGGCCTCAAGGACACTATCCTTGGGACTTGCCTGAAAGTGCTCCTACCATGAGCTTTTTGTCTTTTTCTATGGTTTTCTTTCTTTTTTTCCTTCCTTTATTTCCTGCAGAGTTTTCCTATCATCCATCCCTTCCTAGGGGGAAGGATGTATGTCACACTCTGTAATTCCCCACTCAGTATCTGTTCCAACTAGATCTAAAATCTGGCAAGACGCAGGCCATTTGTCTTATTCCCCCAAGTCCCCAAGTGCTCAGGAGGTAGCAGGTGCTCACAGTAGTGCTCAGGTGAGGATATGTGTGTGGCCAGTGGAGAGCACAGCCCAGGGAGAGATGCACATGTGTGTGTAAATGATAAGGAGCCAGAGCTGGGCCAGAGGAGAGATGTGAGTGCCCTCAGGGAATCCAGGAGGAGGCAGAGGTCTGGGGAAGGCTTCCCTGAGCAGGCGACATGTGGGCTGGTGCTATGGGGGAAGGAACAGATAGGCAAAGACCAGGAGACTTCATATTGTTGGTGTGTTTGAGGAACAGCCAGGTTAGAATGTGAGGCTCGTGTGGGCAGTAGGAGGTGAGATCAGAGGTGAGACAGGACCTTCCAGCCTGTAAGAAGTTTAGGTTTCACTCTAAATGCAAGTAAAGCTCACTAAAATATTCTAAGCCTGCACTGTCCAAAAGAACTTTCCATCACAATGGGCATGTTCTAGAACCTGCATGAACAATCCAGCAGCCATTAGCTTCCCCTTGAAGTTAATAGAACTGCTGTGGGGAAGAGAGGGAGGTTTTTTTTTTTTGGTATTGGAGTTTGAACCCAGGGCTTTCACACTGAGCTACACCCTCACCCTTTTAAATTTCATTATATACAGGGTTTTTTTTGTTACTAGGGATTGAACTCAGGACCTTGCAGTTGTGAGGCAGGAGTGGTGCCACTGAGCTAAATCCCTGGCCCAAAATTTCATTATATTTTAGTTTGAGACAGGGTCTCACTAAGTCACTGAGTTATCCAGGCTGGGCTCAAACTTTCAACCCTCTTGCCTCAGCCTCCCAGAGTGCTGGGATTACCACCATGTGCTACCGTGTCTGGCCTCAGCTTTCTTTAATTATCATTAGCATGGTATACTTTTTTCTACCATTTTTACTTTTAGTTTATTTGTATCTTTATATTTAAAGTGGGTTTTTTGGTAGCTAGCATGTAGTTGGGTTTTGCTTTACAAAATAATCAGGTAAGTTTTGCTTTTCAATTAGCATATGTAGACTATTACATTCAAAATGAGTATTAATATGATTTGGGTAAATATATGCTCATGCTGTTTATTTTCTTTTTTCCACCATTAAGCTTATTGGTACATTTTAGGTATAAAATACATTTATATACATCATTGGGATCTTGTACCATTACATGAGTATCTTGGTGTGCTGTTTATTTTCTATCTGTACCTTATGTTTGTTTTTCTTCCTTGTTTTGCATTAATTGGTATATGTGGATGATGCTTTCATTTTATCTCCTTTTTTAGCTTACTAGCTATAGTTCTGTTATTTTCAATAGTTGCTTTAGCGTTTATGGTATACAGTTTTACCTTAGTCCAATTTACCTTCAGGTGATGTTTCATTTACATATTAGAAGAACTTTACAATGGCATCATTCCATTTCTCTCCTCCTACCCTTTGTAATACTGTGGTCACACATTGTATTCAACTTTTATTATAATGATTAAATTTTAGTTCAAAAATGTTATTGTTTGTTCTTTAAACAGTTTAATGTCCTTTAAAGAGATTTACATAATAAAGAATAAGCCTTTATATTTACCCACATAGATATCTTCATTATTCCTTTATATGGATCCAGATTTCCATTTGAGTAATTTTCTTCCTGCTTGAATGACTTCCATTGTGATCTTTTGCAGTGAAAGTCTGGTGATGCATTTTTTGGTGTTATTGTAAGCTGAAAAATCTTAGCCTTCTTTTCTGATAGTTTTTCTAGGTAAAGCATTCTGGGATGAATATTTATTTATTTATTTATTTGGTACTGGGGATCAAAATCTGGTCCTTATACTTGCGAGGCAGGCGCCGAAACCACTGAGCTAAATCCCTGGCTGTGGGATGAATCTTTTTTTAAGCCCAATACTTAAAAGATGTTGCTCCATTGTCCAGCTTGCATTGTGTCTATGAGAAATCTGTAGCATCCATCCATACTGTTTGTATGTAGATGACTTTTTCTTCTGGCCATTTTAAAATTTTTTGTCTTCAATTTTATGACATTTTTGATGATTTTTATGACACTTTTGATTTTATGATTTGCCTTCATATAGATTTTTCATGTTTCTGTGAGTATGGTATCTTGAACTTCTTGGACCTGTGGTGTACAGTATTCATTAAATTAAAATTTTCTGCCAGTAATTTCTTCAATTCTTTCTTCATCTCTCCCAGGGACTCCATGTATATGTATATTTTGAATGTATCTCATAGGAATCACTAGTGTTCTATTCATTGATTTTTTTCCCAGTCTTTTAACTGTCTCTTGATTTTGGATATCTTCTAGCATTACCAGACCAAAAATGACCCCACCCAGAGGTGGGGCTTTTGGAAGGCCATTGGGTCAGGGAGGCATTGTACTCACTTCATGGATTAAATGTGCCATTAGAAGGCAGAGTCTGGTTGGAAGAGGCAGGCCAGTAGGGGTGTGACCTGGAAGGGTGTATTTCCCTCCCTGCCTCCTGTCTTCTCTTTCTGCTTCCTGGATGCCATGGCATGAGCAGTTTTCCTCTGACAAACTCTTCCACCGTGCCCTTCCTGCCTTGGAGCCAGTTGACTATGGACTGAAGCCTCTAAATACTGTGAGCCCAAATAAACCTCTCCTCCTTGGAGTTGCATATGTTTTGTATTTGTCCAATCAGAATGGCATTAGAACAACTGCTTCAATGTCCTTGCTATTCATTTTAAAAAATCTATGTCAATTCTGAGTCAGTTTTGATTGGTTGATATTCCCCTTATTATGGATCATATTTTTCCACTTCTTTGCATGCATGGTAATTTGTGTTTAAATGCCAGACAGTGTGAATTTTATTTTGCTGAGGGCAAGGTATTTTTATTTTCCTATAGATTATTCTTGAGTTTTGTTCTGATACATGGTTCATTTATTTGGGAGCAGTTTAATCTATTCCAGGTTGTTAAAATGTATTTTTTTTTTTACTTGAGATTATGGGGAACCTTAAGACAAGGGTTAATTTTCTCCACTACTCCCTCAAACTCTTCTGAGCACTCTAACCAATGGCCCACGAATTATGAGGTTTTTCATGTTTGATGATGAGATTAGGCATTATTCTCAGCCCTGAATTTTCCTCTAGGGATTGTTCTCTTTAATCTTTTTGGGTGTTTTTTCCTTGGCTTCAGGTAGTTTCTTCACGGGCATATATGATCACTCATCAGAATTCTTGAATCAGATTTGCAGTTTTTTTTTTTTTCTGTTCAGCTCCTCCTGCAGCTGCCTGTGATCCTGAACAGCTTTGTTTCTTCAGCCCAGGGAGGGCACTGGTATCTGCATTCTCCACTCCCTAAGCTCCAGGCTGGAAATGACCCATGCAGTAATCTGGGGCAATTGTAGGGCTCCTCTTCCCCCTACTCCCATGGGCCACTGTCTTTCATTGCCTGATGTTCAATGACTTAAATGACATTTTCATATCTTTTTATTGTGTTTAAAAATTGTTCCAGGCAGAAAAGTTAATCTGGCTAGAAGCTCTATTTGCCTTTTTTAATATTTTGAGATGATGATCCAATTAATTTCAGGTTCACTAGTAGGGCTAGTCTTTGAAGTTAGTGTTTGAGGTTTGTTCTGACTTCAAGAGGGCTCTTCTTAGCTATCCCTTTTCTAGGGTCTTTCTGAAAAAACTAGCTTATATCATTCGTGAAGCAACCAGCCTTCTCTTAATGGCCTTTTGCTACAAGCTCAATTGATTCGTGTGTGCCTTTAGGTTTGAACTTCTTCATATTCTGCTGCAATAGTCAATTTGTTTAGGATGGGCTTTAGAGCTATTTTATCTGTTCTTGTTCTCCTGGAAAAGAATCTCTGAGCTATAATTCTGAGAATGGGGCAGAGACAGTGGCAACTTTTCCAAGTAATATCCCTGCCTTAGGAGATGGATGCTTGTTGGGGTGGGGGGCTCTGATATTCTCTGCTTGCTTTTCATAGCATGAAACCTTTGCTTTATGAGTGTCTTAAGATTCTCAGTATGCTGTACCCAAGGCAGAGTCTGTATCCCACAAATGGGGGCTGAGTGGAAGAAGAAGCCTCAATCTATCATCATAGACACCTAGAATTTGGCCTCTGTAACAGGTAGCTGGGATGAGAAAAAAATACTGATGGGTTGTTCCTCTTGGGAAGATGCCATAGCCCTTGCTTGGAGCTGTATGGAGAGAGTGCCCTGTACCCACTGGAGTGGAATTTCTGTCACATTGGGCTGCCCAACCGGGGAAGGAGGGAATAGACTGACTGTAGTTGAAATGCCACAGACTCTCCCTATTCCTGCTAAATTTTAGTAAGTTTTCTTGAATATATGTTTATTTATTTGTGGTATGCCCTTAAGACCATTTCTAGATATAAAATGAATGAATGAATAATATTATCTTAAAAATTGACACACACACACACACACATTATTGTCATGCTGGAAATGGAACTCCTCCTAGTCTTCCCAACAGGTTCTGAAACTTTGGATGTGGCTATCAGGCTGGATGCTTACGTTATCTATCATTGCTGGAAGACCTGAGAACAGAAGCTCCAGAGAGTCAACTCCCCTCTCTTCTTCTTTTAAAATTAAAACAATTTTCAAAGAAAGAAATAAACTAGCCGAGTGTGATATTGCACACCTGTTATCCCAGCACTTGGGAGGCTGAGGCAGGAGGATTGTCACAAGTTTGAGGCCAGCCTGGGCTACACAGTGAGTTCAAGGCTAGCCTCAACAGCATTGCAAGACCCTGTCTCAAAACAAAACAAAACAAAACAATAAAAAAATTAAAACAATTTTGCGATTTTTTTTTTTGCTAGCCATCCTAGCAAAATAGAATTCAACCCTTGTTACCTTGAGTTTTAATTTCCTCAGCTCTTTAGGGGTAACTAGCACTCATAGCCAAGCTGATCCTTAATGCAAACAAATAGTCTGTTTTCTTGTAGGATTGGATTTATTCTTCTCCCTTCATCAGAAGACATGGAGATACAGAAAACAAACTAAGCTATGAGCTCTCTTTCTGTATACACATCCCCTGGTGGTCAATTTTGTGTAGGACACTTTGAGCTTGGATTAAATTTGGTAGCTTCTGGCCCCCTCCGGAGGGGGTTTTGTGGTAGCTTGATGCTGTTTCATTTTTGATTTTTGACCCAATGAGTATGATTGTTCTTTCCAAAGAACCAGACTTGGGAGCTTGTTAGCTAAGGGGTCAGAACAATTACCCTGGAGAGATAACCACAGGCTGCTGCTGGCTGCCATTTCCTGAGTAGTGGCTCAGGTTTGGGCTCCAGGTGAGAGTATTCAAGGTATGTGCTTCCCTCATCTTCAGATTCCTTCAAAGTTACATCATGGTTTTGGATTCATGTATTGATCACAGCAAACGTGGGTGGTAATTATAAAGATGCCTAGGGTATCTTAATATACTTCTCTCCCAGTTTTGCTAAGCAGCAGTGAAAAGATCAAGAAGAGTCTGGTTTTGGTCTCACCGTTTTACAACTAGACCTTTAAAGTTCATAAATCATCCATATCCCTCCTTTTGGGTGTTACTACTAGCTCAGTGTGGGTTTTCTCCATCTAAATGAGGGGTGAGGGATAACCTTAATGATTTGGAGCCAGTTATTCTCACCGGACAATGCCCTTCCAGCACAAGGCGTCCATTGGGGTTGATCCAATTGCAGATGTCTCAGAGGTTTATTGTCCTTCAGCTCAATTAGAAGCTTACAAACTCAGACTCATGAGCTATGTTCTGTGGTCCCTTTAGCTTAACTGGGTGATCAGTCCAAGTATTCTAGTTTTTTTTATCTTACTTGTGAAGGATCATTTAGAAAAAAAATTCAACCTCCTTGGGAATAGTTTGTCCTGAAATGTTGGTTTTTAATTAGTGCAGGCCACATCTCCACTTTCCAGAAGTTTCCCAAATCAAGAGGCCTAAAAAGGTTATGTTTGAAAAATATGACATTAGGTCCCTTGAGCATTAGGATCCTCGTCTATCCTGAGTGAGGCCATCCCTGAAGTCAGAACTTTTCCACTCTAAGATATCTAAAGAGTATAGAATGTTTCCGCTTTTTCCATGAAACTTGGAAATAGGGAATATTGTATTTGAAAATACTGAGAGCTGAGAAAACAACAAAAGTCCAGGAAGATCCCAGCTCTTCTCAGCAAACCTCCAGAAAGCAATTGGCCTGTTTGTCATCCCTGCCTTGGAACCAGCCGACTATGGACTGAAACCTCTACCAACTTGCTGATGAGCAGAGCCACCCCCAGCGCTGAGGAGGAGGCTTCTGGGCCACCATACCACTGCCCCATAGACAAGGAGCAGAGCCACCTCCAGTGCTGAGGAGTAGCCTTCTGGACCACTGTACCACCCCCCCCAGTGCTGAGGAGGTGAGCCACGTGGGCACCAGCAGCACCCCCCCCTTCAAGTGAGAAGACATGTAAACAAGTCTCAAAACCAGACTTCCAGATCACCTAAAGCAACCCCAAAGGGAAACGAGATGGAACACTCTGATACTCAACCACCTGGACTCCCTGAACTTGCAACTAAAGAGGATCTGGA
>NW_004624747.1:9268058-9323562 GCF_000247695.1 Heterocephalus glaber | reverse complement strand
GGTGTAGGAAAAGATTTTATGAACAAAACCTCAGTTGCCCGTGAACTAGCACAAACAATCAACAAGGTTGATCTCTTCTTATTAAAAAGCTTCTGCACAGCAAGAGAAACCACCAGCAATGTGAAGAACCAACCTGTGTAATGAAGCATAGACTCTTAATATAACACAGGTTTAATAATACTTAAAAACTAATATCTATCAACATTATATCACATGAAAATCACATTAAGAGAGAGCTATTAAAATTATAATCCTTGTTTTCCTAGCTGGTCATGGGGTTGTAAAATCCTAGCTCTTTGAGGTATCCCCATATTGACTTCCACAGTGGTTGCACCAGTCTGCACTCCCACCAACAATGGAGAAGGGTTCCTTTCTTCCTACAGCCCGGCCAGCATTTGTTATTGGTTGATTTCTTGATAGCAGCCACAGAATGGGTCATCTTATCCACTTGATTGTTAAAGTCCTCTTCTGCTGAGGTCACTTTTTGGTGAGCACTTATATGGGATACAATAGTTTTACCTTCTTTTCCCATATGGAGGGGTCTATCCACATACCTCTTCCCCAAATATCTTTGTCATCGATTTTTCAGTCACGTTCCTTCCAAGTTCCTGACCATCCTGTTCAAGACCACTGGCTACAGCCCCACGAATCAGCATACAGTCTCACATCTGGCCATTTCTCCTTCCAGGCCAAATATACTACCATGTGCACTGCCTGAAGTTCTGCTTACTGTGATGATTTTCCTCACCACTGTCCTTCAGGGACAGGGGTTGTGCCCAGGGATTGTGTTATCAGCAGCAGAAAATGGAGCAAGTTTATTGAATTAGTCCCATGATTGAAAAAGTATAAATGTGTGAAGGACTGCATTAGGGAAAACAAGAGTCAAGGCTTTGCCCTTGGCCCATGTGAAAGAGGGAGACTTGGTAGAGGGTTTACCTTGGTGTCTGGCACATATATTCTGCTTTTGATTGCTTTATATTTATATTCTATGGGGGATGGGGTGTGGTAAGAACTGGGTGGTGACAATGGAAAGACCTAAGCCTGGTAAAGACTTAGGGAAATTGGATGCATACACTGCTGATGCGGTATAAATTAGTGCTGCTGCACTAGAGGGCAGTAAAGCTGAAAATGAGCTTTCTTTTTGATCCAGCAATCTACCTGTGGGTATTATTATTAGAATAGCATTAATTGCTAACTACTACATTATTTGTAGCAGCAAATACCTTTTTTCTGTTCTGGGTCCCACTCAAAACTAGCAGCTTTCGGAGTCACTCTGTAAATGGGCTGGAGTAAAACACCTAAGTGAGGACCCCACCCCAAGGTATTTACCCAAAAGACAACATATTTCTGTACAAAAGTTCATCCACAAATGTCTCTCAGGACACCGTAAGGCATGCAATAAGTGATCAGTAAATACTTTGAAAGAAAGAATGAATGAATGGTTGAGGAGGGGAAAGAAGTTTTTTTGAAAGGAGGCTGGTAATCCAGGCAGCAGCAGTAACACGAGCCAGAATTTGGTCTCCTTGCCAGAAGGCGAAGACAGTTGGAGCTGATCATTTGCAGAGGTGGATGGGTGTGTGGGGTGGGTGGTCAGAGTGGAGCCTGAGTGCTAAGCTGGACCTGGTCAGTCAGGAATGCTGAGGTGTGACTGGGCCATCCAAAACCCAAACTGCTGTATGGGTTCTTCTGATGCGTGTAAAAGAAAGAACAGGAGAAAAACAAGGGAGGCCCATCTTGCAGCGTCCTTCTAGCATCCTCTACTGGGGAAATCTAGCATTGCACCTGCTGCCAAAGGAGAGCGGTTCACCCCAGGTTCCTAGAGCTAGGCAAGGAAGGGAGGGTGGATTTGGAGCTGAGGCTCTAAAATGATAATTGGTTTAGTCCATCTGTTTTTCTACTCAACTTCTATATTTATCCTTCTACACACATTTGCATTTTTAGAAACTAAAAAACAACTCTGTGTTTTCATCTAATAAGGTACAGCTATCTTCTATACAAAGAAATTTTCACCATCTCCCCAAAAGCAGGAGACACAAGATCCCAAGATCCATTGTCTCCACAGCTAACAATATTTATTTCTCCTCGAATTTGGTCATATTTCCACTGCATACTCTTTTAATGTGTAAATAAAATAATAGTGCTAAGAAGAAATGAGAGCATGGTTGGTTAATGAATGCAAACAGGTTCATGTGCATGATAAGCAAAGAAAAATGTGCAAAGATACTACAATCCTCTTGTTTTAATTGGTCATTAATAAGATTGTCAGATAAAATGTAGGACACTTGAGCAATAAATGATTTTTTAAAAATATAAATATGTTCCAAATATTACAGAGAACAAACTTATGTTAAGAGGACTATTTGTTGTCCACCCAGAATTCAAGTTTCATTGGGCATCTGTATTTTTGTTTACAAAATCTGATAATCCTGTGTCTTTAGTTTGATTTCCTCATTAATAACACATTACCACAGACTGGGTAAGTTATAATGAAAAGAGATTTAATTTGGCTCATGGCTCTGGTCCGAGGTCAAGGGGCCACATCAGAGTTCTGAAATGTTGTAGAGCATTACATGGCAAGAGACAGGGAATGTGCCTGTGACCTAGCCAAGCTGGCTACTATGGCAACACAACTTCCAGATAGTGCATTAGTACACCAATCCATTAATCCAGTGATTGGATTACTCCATTTGTGAGGGCAGAGGCCTAATCATCTCTTAAAGGTCTCACCTCTTAATATCTTATAATGGGAATATGATTTCAAATGAGTTTCAGAGGGGAAAAAACCATATCTGTGGTTTCTTGCTTCAGCTATATTTGCCTACTTTCCAGCTAGTACCTTATCTGGTTATAGATCTTTAGTTTTTTTTTTTTTTTTTGGGAGAGGGGGATCTAAACCTTCATTCTTGAAGGATCTGGGTATGAAAAGTATTAAGTTGCTTAGTACTCTGGGCTCAGCACAGTGGAACCATTGTTGTGTCCCCTGGTAGAAACATTTTATTCTGGAGAACTAAGATCTCTGACATAGCAGAGCTCAGGGTTTCTGGGACAGAAAGCAAACATTATCTGATTGTATGATTAGATTTCATTGTGAAAGAAGCCATTCCCACTCCTATCCCTTGTTTCTCAGATCCCTGTATTCTGGCTCCTGGTAAGAATGCATGTGGTATTAACCAAGCCTTTTTACTTTTATGTTTTCCCATGCTTTGACATCTGGGCCTTTGCTGACCCTGGAGAGGTTGTCTATAGATAGAAAGCTGCCTACCTTTCATATGCAGCATGAACTATTGATACCCTGTACCCCAAATACTTCCTTCATTAGACTCTCACACTCTGGGGCACTCTACACAGGCCCTGATTGCTCCAGGGCCAGGTACCCTAGTTGTCACTATGCCCCGCAGCCCACTGCAGTTATTCAAACTATTGAATTCCAAACCTTGGGGTTCTTACCCATGATTCTCCCGGTTCTCTGATTTCTGATTTACCCCATTGCTTCTCTGTGCAGCCTTGTGTGGCATGTTGGTCCTCTTTCCTTGAGATCTATGAATAAAACCAATGTCTTCCTTTATTCCAGTCATTTCTGTGTCTGTCTTTGTTATACCTGATTAAAACAAATCCTGGGCACCCTTAAGACCTGGTGTCATCCAGTGGTCTTTGATTCAAAGCATAAACTGCATCCCATAAGTCAGAACCCATATTGTAGGGTGATATCCCCCAACTTATGCTATAACTGAGTCTTCAGTAAGCACTTCACTTTGTTTTTTGTTTTTTTTTATACCGGAGATCAAACTTGGTTCCTTATGCTTGCTCAGCAGGCAATGAAACCACTGAGCTAAATCCCTGGCCCAAGCACTTCACTTTTAATTAGGCTGGCTGCTTCCGGTTGATGGGTGTGTGGTAAGAGCAGTTAATTCCATGCTACCCTTCTTTTTCAGTGGAATGAGTTCCTTGGTTAGAGACATCACTGTGGGGGATGCCATGATGGTGGCTACAGTGTCTCAAGAATCCTGGGATAAGAGAACTAGTATAGGCTCTGGGAAGGGAAATCCACACCCAGAATTTGTGCCCCTTACATGATAGAAAGACTGTAATGGAATCAACCAGGTGTGATCACCAGGTGGCTGGGTGTTGCCCCTGGGGTACCAGTGCTTTTAGGAGGCTCAGTGCTGATCTCTGCTCTTGGCAAATTAGCCACTTGGCATCACTGATGGCCAGGTCAGCCTTGGTGAGGGAAAGACACTTTTGATGTGCTCATGCGCAGCCTCTGTGAATGCCACTGTGAAAATTCCCAGGGTCCATGAGCCCATTGGGTAAATACTGGGATGTCTGGGGAAGGAGGTTGACTTATATTCAGGGACTGGGTCTTTCTGTCCACCTTATTACTGGGGTATCCTCTGTGGAGAGTGCTGATATGCCATTCAGTGAACATTGACATGAGATACAATGACCTTCTCATGGTCTGTTGTGAGAGGCCCAGTCCTATACCTCTTTTCACACTTCCCTGTCATTCATTTCCAAATACTGATCTGTCTGAGTCCCGGACCATCTAGTCAAAATTCCAGCAACTCCTCACAAGTTACTGTGGATCTGTATTTCTTTCATCTGTCAACACAGACCATTTGAAATACACCTACCAGTCTCCTGCCTCTGGGAAGTGGTACTTCAGTGCAGTCCCTCAGGGTCACCCCTATGTGGGGCTGCAGTGCTGTGGTGGCTCCACGCAGATGCTACTAGCATATGGTGAAGCCAGGGCCAAGTGTTTCCTCCTTCCGTAGCCTGGGCTTACTGTAGAGACTTCTCGTCTGTCCTCACTCAGCACTGGCCACCTCGTGTGTAACTCAGGATGAGCTCATGTGGCCCATTGTGATGTGGCACATCTTGCCTCTAACCATAAAGGCAACCACACTTTGTGTTCATAGCAGGTAGTGTAGGGTGCAGCAGCTGCTCATCTTATCTTTCATAGTCTGCACATATGTGGCCATAGCAGCTGTCCTAGATGGTCATGTGGGTTCCAGTGGTCAATAGAACTCAACCCTGGGCCGGGGTGTAGCTCAGTAGTAGAGTACTTGCCTAATATCCTTGAGGTCTAGGCTTGCTCTCCAGAACTAGGGAATAAAGGGACTCAATTCAATTCTGTGGCTTTATGGTTGGTCCTGAGGTGGGTATCTTGTCTTCTTCCTCAGGCCCTGAAGCTACCCTCCCTTTTCTCTGACCCTTTCCCCTGCATGTGTGGCTCCATCCCCTTGGGCTCAGCCTATGGTGGGTACTGGCCTGGGCTGTCTCTCTGTGACCTGCAGCACACATACCAGGATAGATCAGCTTCCAGTGCTCTGGAGCAGAGGACAGTTGCTATGTCTTATCCAAGAATGGAAGGGGTGACTAGTGCTGAGCCATATCCTGCCCCCAGTAATGTGACAGATAGTTTACCAATATTAGATTTAAAGATTTCATGGCCAAGAAATGTTACCCAAAATGACTTGGAGAAGATAACAAGACTTAATTGACTTGAGTTAATGGACTTATATATAGGACAGAGTGTGTATATTCTCTCCAAGTGGAAAAGGAACATTGACAAAAATTGACTGCTATGGTCAGAATGTTTGTATCCTCCCCAAATTCCTATGTCAAAATGATGTTAGAAAGTAGAGTCCTTGTGAAGTGATTATGTCATGAAAGGGTTTAATGCCCCTTCCATCATGTAAGGACACAGCATGATGGCACCATCTAGGAACAGGAAAATGGGCTCTTGTGAGACGCTAAATCTGCTGGCACCTTGATCTTGTTCTTTACAACCTCAAGACCTGTGAGACATAAACTTTCAGTGGTTTATAAGCTACCAAATCTATGGGATTTTGTTATAACAAACTAAATAGATCAAGACATGGATCATATACTGGGCCATAAAGAAAGCTTAAACAAATTTTAAATGAAAAAAGTCATTTGCTATACATCCCGTGGGCAAAATACTAGAAATCTATAACAAAGATATGACTCAGATACTTGGAAATAAATAAATATGCCCCAAATGATTTATAGATTCTCAAATTGGGAATTAGATGACATTTGGAACTAAAGAATAGTGAAACCGCTATATAAAACCTTGTGGGATACAACTAATGTAATATATATAGGGAAATTCATAGCCCAGAAATTCTATAAAAGATAAATGAGCTAAAAATTAATGAGCTAAGCACATAGTTTAGAAAGTTAGAAGATAACAGCAAAGCAATCTTGAAGAAAATTAGAATGAAGGAGTGAAGAAGAGAAAGATCAAATCTGAAAGAAATAGATGACAAACATCCAGTGAGGATAACACAAGAAAGAACGGAATTAGGAGATGAGTTGATTCCTGATATTACTGAAATTGAAAATGAGTTGGTGAATTTATCAAGAATGAAGAAAAGAAGACATAAATCACTCATATCAGGAATGAAAACAATGTTTTCATTCTTGACATTTTTACAGGTGTGGAATACCTAAAATGGATAATTAGAGTCTATTATAACAGAATTGTGCCAATAATTTGAAATGAAACAAGAAGAGTTTTAGAAAAATCTATATTTGTCTCTATATGTCTATTACTCAGGAAGAAACAGAGGGCTAAGGATGTAGCTCAGTTGTAGAGCTCTTGCCTAGCACACGTGAGGCCCTGGGTTTAATCCCCAACACCACACACACAGGACACATGCACACACACATGCCCATCTAGAAAATCTCAGTTCTTCTGAGGCATGGAATCAGTAGTCAAAAAACTTCCCACAGAAATCTGGGAGCAATGGTACACATGTGTGCCAGGTACTCAGGAGGTGGAGGCAAGAGGACAGCCAGGGAAACACAGGGAGACCCTGTCTGAAAAAACAACAAGCAAAACAAAACTGACTCAGAACTTCATTAGTAAGAAATTCCAGACTTAAACAAACTCTTCCAGTGAACAGAATGATTTTTCTAGAGAATGCCTCACTTTAAGAGGCTAACATGACCTTGCCTGCAAAATGTGACAAGGGGCAGTGAAAGAAAGAAAGAAAGACAGACAGACAGAAAGAAAGACAGACAGACAGACAGACTTCAGTGCCAACTCACTCAGGAATGGAAATGGAAACACCTTAAACAAAATATCAGGACACTGAACTGTGCAGAACATAACACATACTGGACAAATCTGTATATTGCATTTAAGATTGGCTCAACATTAGACAAATCTACATAACTTGCAATATGAAAAGAGAAAAATCATGTAAAAAGATGGAAAAAGCACTCAATAAGACCCAAAGAATGATAAAATCTCTGCTTATCATACGAAAGAGATAAAGGAACTTACTCTAGTGAGAGAATCTTGAAGGGAACCTACATTAAGCATCGTATTTCATAGTGAAATGTTTAGGAAGACCCCTTTGCGACAAGGCCAGTATGTCGTCTTCCCTGCAGGTTCACATTATACTGGATCACTAGCAGGGGGAGTAAGGAGAGGCAAAGAAAGGAAAGGTACAGGAACTGACAAATGGCAACAAGATTGTCATTTTTCTTAGGCATGTGTTTAAGTGTATAGCTACCGCATGTCACAGAATGTGCAGATACCCTTGTAGAATCTATTTAAAAAGAAAATTTACCAGATCTAACTTCGAATACATAAATTTACTATATGCCGACACACATGAATGGAAAATAATTTTTGAGGATACGATGCACATTGCATTAAAAATCAGTTATTCCGAGTTTGATCCCTGGTACCAAAAAAAAAATCAGTTATCTAGGGATTAACCTATAGAAGTGTTTAAGATATTTTTTATTAAGTTTATTGGTACATTTTAGGTATACAACATGATGACATTCATCACTGGGAATTTGTATCTTTACATGATGTATCTTGGTTCTTATTTTTCCCCCTTTCCCCTGACTTCCCTTCAACCCCTCCACCCTTCCCTATTTACAAAGACTTTGTTTCCATTTTCTCATATTTATTCCTTTCCCTTCTTTCCTTTCCCCTACCCCACTTCCCCTTCCTCTTTGGACCTTTCTTCCTATTTTACATTATCTATTATACATTTTTATCCTTATTTAGAAGAGTTTAAGATATTTATGGTCGAATTGTACAATTTTATTGATAATTATTGAAATGCATTCTGGGAAATACAGAAAATATTCATGGATTTAAAGACCAAGGTGGCAAAGAAGTGATGTCCCAAATTGAGAAACAACTGACTCAATGTGCAAAATGCCTGTGCCTTTTTTTTTTTAGAGTAGTAGAAGTCAAGATGCTATTTCTAATGAAGAGATCTCTTAATGGAGGAGAATATTCTTCTTTCTGGTCATATGGGCAGCTTCAAGGTCAGGACAAGGGCGTGAGATTCAGGGCGGAGACCTTGGGAAGGGCGGGGCTCCTTCTGCATTCCAGAGGTCGCAGCTCTGTGTACTCATTTCCCTGGGCCACCGGGTCCTGCTGCACCCTCCTCGGCCGCCAGAGGGCTCTGGGTCCTAGCTGGAGGCTCAGGGAAGGGACTCCAGTCTTAGCAGACCCAAAGGAGTGGGGACAGGAACAGCAGGTGGTGTGTGGCACATAAGGTGGGGTCTTGGGGACCTCAGAGTGACCCCTGAGGGCCAGGCCTCACTTCAGGGCTTGGGTTCACATTAATGCCAGAGGGGCTGTGCCCAGCTGGAGACTGCGACATCCCAGAGTCTCCTGTCTCAAGGCAGGGCATAGAGGTAGGGATGGGAGCTGCAGGTGTGGCTGGGCTGTAAATTAGTTCTGCTGCCTTCAGGAGCCTCACAGCTCATGGTTAACCTGAACACAGGCGGCCGTGTCCAGGTGCTGATCCAGGCTGGGCTGTGCCCCCGGGAGCCTGGTGCATGCATGGGAAGAGGGTGCTTAGGGGCTGACTGTGTGTGAAGCAAGAGGCACCACAGCCCACATGTCCATCCACTGGGTCAGGCCCCCTATTCACACGCTGAGCAAACTAGCTGCCTCTAACTTGGTTGTAGCTCTCAGTCCTAGGAAGGTTAGGAGCATGACATGTCCCATATGATGTCCTTCAGGTACTTCTGACTACTGGAACAAAATACAAAGTGCTCAACATAGTCCGTAAGATCCTAAGGACCTCAGGGCCCCGCCTCCCACCTCTCTTCTCCTTGCTTTTCCTTGGATCCAGCCACCTGGTTCCTTGCAGTTCCTATCATGTGTCAGGTAGATTTCCCAGGGCCTTTGCACTTGCAGTTTCTTTTACCTGGAGCACTTTTCCATAGGCACCTTACATTTCCACCCCAGGGCCTTTGCACTTGCAGTTTCTTCTTCCTGGAGCACTTTTCCATAGACACCTGTGTGGCTGGTTCCTCATTTGTTCATGAGTAGCCCTTCTTGACCATCCAGCTGTATCAGCAGTTGTCCCCCCACCTGGCCCTTTCCTTTTTATAAAGAACACGTACTGTATTTTAGAGCTCTGTGTGGCATTTGTCTAGGCCTGTGGCACCCACTGGCACTGTGCTCCAGGACTGGTTCCCCGAGGCCACTACAGTGTCCTCATGGCCTAACACAGTACAAGGCGCCCAGCTGATCTGTGGCTGTGTGGAATGAGTGGTGCCCTGTTCTTCTGGGGAAGGAGGGAATAGGCTGGGGCCAGGGAGGGGACATAATGGATCCAATCTGATCCCTTGTGTTCTCCTGTCTTAGTGAGAGCATCTGCTCTAGTTGATAACAGTGTTTCTTACTGCTCTGTGGGGGTGTATCAGTGTTAGTGTCAATGATCTTAGCATCTTTAACTTTCTAAAAAGCCAAGTCCCTTCCCTTTTCTGAACTTAGGCCACCTGATGCAGGGGAGACCACCTGGTACTGGGGCTGTTGGTCTGGAAATTGCCTTCTTTTCTCTCGAGGAGCCATATATCCTGCGTGCAGGGGTAGGTGTACCAGACCTCTGGGTCCCCTGGCCCAACTGCATCCTTGGGCTCTGGAAGGGCCTTGGGACCTGGAATCTAAGCATCCAGGCCAAGTGGGAGGGGGAGAACACTGTCCTGGGAGTGGAGGGGCCCGGGCCCCATCACTTGCCTGTTGTATGACCATGGCCAGTCATATCCCTCCCATGTAGAAGGAGACAATTATCTTCCCAGACTGCTGCATTCTAGGGCTATCTATCCCTCCTGGGGATTATTACTGATATACTGGAGACCTTTCGAGACTACACAACAGCAGCCAGTGGATTGTGCTGAGGGCTCTGGCTTTGCTGTGTGCACCTGTGTGCATGAGTGTGTGAATGCGTGGATGTGTGAGGGGAGCACTTGCACAGGGAGACGTAAGGTATGTTTGCCAGAATGTGGCTGGGCCGCCTGTACATCGTGCTCACTGAGCATAGTCGGGTGAGGCAGTGGCGTCTCTGCTCAGGGGACACCTCTGTGCCACGCATCATGGCTGTATGGCTGGGTCTTGACCAGTCAGCTGTCCTGTTCCAGGACGAGTCCCTGGCAGCCCTTTACTCAGGGTGGAGTTGGGGCATCTGGGGTGTGGGGCCTGGGACTGGGCTGAGCGTGGAGCGTGGGACACTCTGCTTCCTAGGTCTGGAGAGCAGGGTTGGCAGGATGGCTCCTATCACGCGCTGCATGTCACAGTCAACAATCTGAGCCAGGGCAATTAGTGTTGAGTGCACTCCAGAGGGGCCAGCCAGGCAGGGCTGGGCCTTCATGAGGTGGGTAGGGCGTCCAAATCAGAGTGGCTGATGCTGAGTCTAGGGGTGCACAGATCATGGGGCTCGAATCTGGCTGAGAGGATCTCTGTCAGGGTCGGGGGCATGGGACAGCACCATGTGGGGAGAACACTGGACCTTATGACTGGTGGTGGGGCTCCTGGTGTGGCCACTCTGGGCCTCAGTTTCCCCTGTGTAGCTGAGGCTTGGTGCTGCCAGGGAGAGGCATGCAACACTGACCTCTTCCTGAGGTGAGGGTTGGGTCCTGCTGCTTCTGGCCATCTCTGGTGGATGCTCTGGAGAGCTGGGAAGTAGCCCTAGGAGCCTCTCTTTCCCCAGCTTATCGCAGAGCTGGGGTCAAGGTGGGACAGCAGGGCTCTGGGCTCCACTCTACCCACGGCCCCCGGAGCCCTTCTGTAGGACCCAGGGGTCCTCCTGGGCCCTGAGCAGGGGCCAGCATGCTCATCTTTCCAGAAGCTGGTCTGTAACACATTTCCGAAGCCTTAGAAGAGCATGACCTTTGGCCCGTAAGGGGAGGATCACCCTGAGTAAGTCATGGGACCCACACACGGGAATGGAGATGAGGCTGTTGGCTGAGTCCTGCTTGGGACAGAGAACAACTTGAAAAGTCTCGTTGAATGCTGGTTGAGCTACATGTTCCTAAGTGTGATGACAGCCCAGATTTATCCATATCTGTTTGGATGTGTTGTTAAAATGACCCAAGTAAAAATCTCTGCTATTCAGGGACTCCTGAGGTCTTGGGCATGTCCTTGCCTGAGAGGCTAATATTGGGAGGTGAAATTCACATCATATAGAAATCATCATGTAAATATAGTTTATTACAGAGAGTAGATCTTGTCCACTGTCACATAGACATTTCTGCTGCTTCCGTGAAGTGCAAGATTGAGTCTGGAAGAACATACATCACATATAATCAGAGCAGATCACCAGACCATGCTGCAAACTTCTTTATACTTTTTTCTGCTTTATTTTTTTTCTAATTAGGAAAAAATTCAGCTATCTCTGAATAAAGTGAAATGTTGTGTTGCCGAATGACAGGGCCCTGGTGAAGTCCTCACACTGGACCCCAGATAAGTGTCGGTCATGCCCTCCTTCTGGACACAACTGGCACATGTTGGCAGGCAGCAGAGTGGAGAGTTGGCTGGTGGCACCTCCACATAGTGGACTTGTAGTTGGTGATGAAAATGAGCAATCCATCAACATGGATGAATATGCAACACTCAGTGTTGAGAAAGAAGCAAATCATGGAAAATATACCAGCTTAATTTAATTACATTGAAGTTCAGAAGCAGGGAAAGCTGAAAAATGGTCTGTATATATAAAGGCACACAAAGAACAGGTAAAACTGTAAGAATGGGAGCACACGCCCCAGCACTTGGGAAGCTGAGAGGCAGGAGGACTACAATTTTAGGGCCAGCCCAGACTGCATAGACCCTGTCTCAGAAAACAAGACAAAACAAAACAAAACAACAATAGCAAAAGCCCCTAAAAGAGGAAAGTGATGGTTAATTCAGGGGCTCGTGAGGTCTTGGGCCATGTTCTCAGCCTGGGAGGCTAATGGAGGTGACATTCATATAGCATAGAAATCAGCGTTCTAAAGTGTACACTTCAGCAACACAGTATATTCACAATGTCATACAACCTTCACTACTATTGTAATTATTTAAAAAAAATTACAAATGTATTTTATTTATTTATCTCATGGTTGTTACGGTTTGTAACTAAAACAGAAGGCAATACATAAAAATATCAGCAGTGGCTCTTCTGTGTGAATTGTTTTTCTTGTTTATTTTCCTGCACTTTTCACTTTGTTTACAGTAAGAAATTATTTTGAAACTAAAGACCAAGACCAATGAACTGTATTTTAAGAGCAAGTCAACACAAACAAGGTGATTCTGTTATGCTGAGCTGACACCTGTGCCCTCACAGTCTCATCTACATTTTGTTGTTTGCACCTGAGCCTGGAATTTGGGGTCCCTGGCAGTCCCCTAAACCTGTTTACCAGGGTGGCCCTGGAGACAGGAGACAAATCTCTGCTGGGCCTGGTGATTTTTTTCCTGGAATATCTGCTCTGGGTCTGCCGGCTGTCTCCATGTCACATTCATGTTTGATAAACTTAATTTCCTTTCATTTCAGCCCTTTTTTGATATGTTTTTGTTCGTATGAGCTCATGACCTAGAGAACTTCAGGTCCCTGGAGGAAGCGGGTTGAGATATTTTTGCCACTAGTTAGTTACCACCTCCTTCTCTCTTCACTTTAATTTATTATTAAATCCTTTTAATAACAATCATGAGAGACAAGTTTAAAATGAAAGTTGAAATGCTCTCACGAACCAAACAGTGGCCTCTGTGGTCCCCATTACCCTTTGGCAGTGCATGCTGCTTCCAGGTGGCAATAATCCCGTGTCAAGCCTGGCATTCTAAGGCAAGCCCTGATTCTGGATCCAGAGGTCTGTATTTTGCTGTGCCCTGACTCACCAAGTGCCCTGGAGTGGGCTTTGGGCCTCAGCTTCCTAAATGAGGGTCCTGGGTTGGATTCCTATGGTTAACCTTCTTGGGTTATAGCCTCTTTCTGTATAATTCCCTGAGCCTCACCACACAAAGCACATTTATGCAGATGCTTCATTTTTCGAACCCCTGGGTTAGATGTCACTTTACCCCACTCTATGGAGCAGAGGTTGAGCCTCTTCTTTGTGATTCCAGAGGGCAGACCTTGGTTCTGTCATTTCACCTCTGCTAGGGGCTGTGCCAAGTGCTTTCTACAACTACCCTGCTGAAAACTTGCACCACTCTGAGGAGTAGTTACCGTTGTCCCCACCTTTGTGTCACAGTGGAGGATACAGATGGCAATCACCTGCCCAAAGTCACCCACTGGGACAAGTGGTTGAACCCAGGTTTGTCTGGGCTCTAATCTCAGGATTTTATCACAAACTATGAGCCAACCCCGAGGCAGTCAGCCTGATGACCTCCCGGGTCCTTCCAATCCTAAGAACTCACTTGAGAAGCTCTCCAGGGCTTCTACCACATCTTCATGCATCTCATCCTTTCACTGTCCTTCCCAGCAGTTTCCAGGATAGGCAGGCAGATTACAAACATCCTTTTCACCTAGTGTGGGACAAGGCTTAGAAACATTAAGGAAATGCCTCAAGATCACTCTCAAGTTAGTGTCAGAGGCAGGATTAGAAGCCAAAGATTGGGTCAAATCTCTTTACACAGAGCTGCTAAGCACCAAGTTTCTGTGCTTGTCATAATGAAGATTTACCTACCCACCCATTCATTCATCCATTTACCTATCCAATGACTCACCCATCCTTACACCCACCAATCCACCCATTCTTCCATTCACCCATCCACCCATCCATCAATCATTCACCCATCTACACATCCAGCCACCTGCCAACCTCTTCCTCCCTATCTTTCTTCCTCTCCTCTCTCCCTTGAACTGTTTATTAGGATCCTTGAAGTTATAGGCACTGGGTTGGCTTCTGGGGATGAGTGAGAGCACCTGGGGACCTGGAAAGGGACTACACCTCTTGGCAGCAGAACCTTTTCCTTGATCAGTGAGGGCATTGGGAGGGGAAGGCCTGGCAGGAAGTAGGCAGGATGGAGAGGTGGCTGTGGAGTTCCTGACATTTTGGGCTTTAGATCTTAAGACTTAATTTTTAGAAATGGGTTAAAAAGTTGTATTCTTTTTGGGTGGGAGTAGAAAATGAGGAGTGAACAAGAAAGATACTTTTCTCTACATGAGGTTATGCCCTTCAAACAAAGATAGGACTTTATTTTGTCACCTGCCTTGTGCATTGCCCCTGCTATGGACATCTATCCATGGCCCTTCTCCAAGGTCATTTGAGGACATGGACATTACACTAAGTATCATATCCCAATAAAAATGCACCCTCGTCACATGTCCTTATGTGCTAGTCCTGTGACATCTCCATGATGGATTTCCAGGTTGTGGACATGGAAAACAAACTCAGTAGGTCCTGAAAGGCTGGATGGCATCTCCCCGAGGCCCCTGAGAATCACGGAGTCTTGGGAAATGAGGTTGTCTATACTTGCTTGCTCACCCAGTCAGGGCCACCACTGGCTTCTTCTGAGATCCCTTCAAGTCAGGCCTTTCAGGATTCTAGGACCCAAGATGGAGCTTGGGACCTGAGGCTAGGGGGCAGCATCAGGCCCCCCTATGAGGGGGGTTGGGAATCCCGGGCTGTGGTGGGAAGACTCTGTTGCTGCACCTGTGAGCTTCACAAACATCCGGCCATAGACCTGAAATCATCCCTTGCCCCTCCTAGGCCACACCTGGCCCTGTTTGTCACCAACCCCACGCCCTGCTGGCTGTGGGCTTGGTTTCTCTTCCTCTTATTTCTCTGCTTTTGTCACTCTGAGTTCTGGTTTCAGCCAACTCGGGGTTAACTTTAGCCTGGGGATTCCCAGGGGTGGCCAGCTGCAGGCAGGGTCACCAGAGCTGGAGGAAGCACTCACCCCCCAACCCCCACCCCTGCCCTTGGACTGGCCCTCAGCCTACTCCCACCTCAGGCCTCACTTCCCCATCAGGCCCAGGGCCTCCCCAGCCAACCCCATAACCCAGGAACTATATGGTTTCCACAATGGCTGACCCTCTGGGCCCTTCACTCAGCTTCTCCTTAGGCAGATGGGAAGGCTGAGGCCCACAGAGGGGAAGTTACTTGCTCAAGATCTCACAGCACATCAGAGGTCGGCCTGGGCAAGAGCTCAGGAGATGACAGCTATGGCTGGGGGTTAGTGTGAGTCCCCATGGCCCAGGCGCACTGTAGGATAGGTTAATTTCCAAACCTATCCTGTGGGATAGATGTCCTTATTATTCCTTGAATAGAGGAGGAAACAGGGCCGTAGAGGGGAATTGAATGGCATTGTCTGAGGACAAGGGCTGATGAGGGCTGAGCCTGTCTGTGTACTGCAGTCTCCCCTGGGAAGAACCACACTCAGAACTCCCCCAGGGCCTTAGTGAACATCCCTTCTTTTCTTTGGCTGGTCACTGGGTGGAGGGATGGCCATTGGGTCTAGAGCCTTACCTCTGCTCGATGTCCACTCTTGGGGTTTTGTTTTGCATACCTGAAATGGAGCCAGGCTGTGGGATGATGGAGGAGATTCCTCAATGTGAACACATTCAGCAGCTGGCAGAAGGCAGCATTCCATACAGGGGCAGCCCGGTGTGAGCTTGGACAAGTCCCTTCCTCTCCTGGCCTCAGTTTCTCCATTCATCCCATGGGAGGCCCTGGACTGGAAATCAGGACATCAGGGACTTCTGCCTCAGTGTGAGATTAAATGTCTGAGCCTGTTTTCCTATCTGTGGAATGGAATGATGACCCTAGCTGCCGGCCTCACACAATCTGTGAGTACTTAGTCCCACAACTAGTGTCCTTGCGTTTTATAAATGGAACAGGAGCAATAAGGAACAATCAATAGCATTTCAACATAAGACCCAGTTAACAATTGTCTGTTTTTTGTTTTGTTTTTTTCTGTAATGAGGATTGAACCCAAGGCCTTCACACTGAGCTACTTCCCTAGACTTTTTAATTTCGAGACAGTGTCTCAGTAAGTCACTAAGTTGTCCAGGCTGGACTTGGACTTGTGATCCTCCTGCCTGCCTCAGCCTCATAGAGTGCTGGGGTTATACGTGTGTACTACCATGCCCAGCTCCACAGTTGTCTTTTGACAACTAGATCTGGTTAGAGCTAAGGTCTTCAGGGCCTATCTTCCAGCCTTCCCCACTCCGAGCCCTGCCCCTGCCTGTCTGCAGGGTTTGGGGTTCGGGACAGGACACTCTGGCCAATTGGCTTGGTCCAGCTTCTACATTCATGGCCTTGCCTTACTGTGTCCTGGCCCTGGAATGGTCCACTCATCCTCTCTGAGCACGCCTATGCACCCCGTGCCTCCACCCTGGACCTGCTTGCAGAATCTTCTGCTCATTCCCTCTCCCCTACCTGGTGGTTTCAGCCTGTGTCTGATTCTCCTTCCTCTCCAGGGAAGGGTACAGACCTCTTCCCTCCTTGGTCCCTGCTGCAGTGGAGGCTTGGCTTAGAGCAAGTCCCAGCCACATGGCAGAGTTTAAGGACTTTCTGGATGGTGAGCAGGACAGCAGATGAGGAAGATAGGAGCCTGAGGATTTTGAGGTAGAAGAACCAGGATGCTTCAGCAGGGACATCTGTGCATTGATTATGACCTTGGGGAGAGAAGAGGAGCTATATTCACTCCTGTGCCTTTGCTCATGCTGATTCCCTAGGATGCCATGCTTCCCTTTGCCCTTCAGCCCTGGGTGTTCTTGGACCTGATTCCAGGTTGCTGCTGCCACCAGGACACCTTTGTTGGCTCTATTGGACCTTGGTGCATAAGCTCTGTGCTGGCCAAGGTCTACCCTGAGCTGGCTTCACTCCCAGGATCTGACTTGTGCTGAGCATCTGCATGCTCACATTGAGGGAGAAGGGAAGGTATGCCAGTGAACAGCAGTTGATGAGCCAATGACCGCAGCTAGGCCAAGGGTCACACTCTGCCAGGTTCATGGGTGGACATGTCGGGTGAAAGATGGGGGTAGGGGCATCTGTTCCATGCCTGCCCATCTGACACTTCCTAGCTCATGCATCAGCTGACATGTTCTGTGGCTGTGACAGCAGGTGTGCCTGCTGGCTTCTTCCCTGGGTCAGGGGACAGCACCAGAGGATCTATTGACTAGTGTCTCTGGGAATGAGCTGGTGAAGTCTTATCAGTGGAAGGCATTTTCCCTCTGCAGGGGCGAACTGAGGCCCTGTGTCTGGGTACTTGATCTCCTTCTCCACTCCCATCAGTCCCAGAGCCCTGGAATGTCTTGGAACTTTTCCTCTGAGTGGACAGGGTGGGGTGTTCTGGTCACCCACCCAGTTGGGGGCATCATTTCTCATTCGCTCGGTCAGTCCCTCCTACCTCTTACCCTGTCTTTGTACTCAGCATCTATACTCAACATGGGGGAGACTGGGCAGGGAATGGGACACCTCAGATGCCCCTCATTCCTCTGAGAATGAGCAGGTACATTCTAGGTAACACTCTGGCCTTGGCTGAGCCAGTTCAGCTGGCCTGGGATGGGAGGAATGGAGGTCTTCCATAGGCCAGGCCTCCAAAATACCTTAGGGAGGGTTCATGGATGGATGGATGGAGACGGATGGACAGACACAGGTGAGTGACTGTGCAGTCTGAGATCCTGTCCACTAATGAGGGGCTCTGCAAGGCCTCTTGCATAGCAGCTATGGTTCTGGGGTCCCCATTATTACTCTAGTTGTGGGAATCCTAGGGAAGCCATTGTGAGAATCCACAGTTCTCTCCTCTTTCTTGTATTTGGCCCCATGAGCTGAAGAGTATGAGGTCTGGAGGCCCCAGTGCGGTATGACTCAGAGTCCCATATCCAGTCCCATAGCTAAGTTCTCTGAGCTCTGAGTGCTTGGTTTTATCCACAGTTGGCTTTAGCTGTGTGCTCAGGCTTCAGAATCAGTCTTGGGTAGCCCTGTGGAGGGAGTTGGGTATACATGAACAGAAGATTCTAGAATATAGGATGAGATTTCTGACTGTTGATTGACTATAATCTTGAGACCCTGACTAGGCCAGTCCTGGGGACAGTGGGTCAGGTGGCTTGCTGTGGAATATAGGTTTATTGTCCAGCTGGGCTGGCAGAAGTTTCAGGAACAAGAGCCCCCCACTATCTCTACCCTCATCCTGGGAGAGGGAGGCATCTGCTGCCAGGCTGGACCTGTATGGGGTTTCCCAGCTATTTTGGGCTTTACAGATTCTGGTTTCACCAGGCCAGCTGCACTGGGGTGAGGGTGCCAGGCCTGTAAGGAGCCCAGCTAGGGCTTGGCCTGTGGCTAGTTGGTGCTGAAACAGCCTGATGATAACAGCAGCAACTGTGGAGATAAGCAAACTGCTCATTTTTCATTTGATCATTTCTCCCTTCTCTCTGGAGAGTACAGTTTCATTATTATCAACCCAGCTGCACAGAGGGGAAACCGAGGCTGAGCAGAGTTACCAACTTGAGCTGACAGGGCCTGGCCCTGAGTCAGGGCTCCTTAGACTCTGTTTGCCTCTACCTGTTAGAGGGTCACCACTCATGAGACCTCAGCCTGAGCTCTTTGTCCCCCAGCCCCACTTCATTTCTTCCCAGAACAAATCCTTGTTTTCTATGTCACAGCATTCACTTATCTTAGGTGTATTTCTGTCTCCCCAAACTTGAGTGCTCTGAGCCCAGTTGTATTTGCCTTGTCCCCCACTGTGGCCCTGGCACATAGTATGTGCTCAGAAAAGAACTCTGAGCATGACTTTTCTCTGGTCGGTGTCTACACTGGGACTCATCCATGCTGGACCTTGGTTCACACTAGGACTGAGTTGGAGCCCCTGTCCGGGCAAGGCCCCCTGAGAACAGTCTCACTTGGCAGGCCTGGGCTCTTCTCTTTGGCTCGGGCTCACTCAGCCTTTCTGGATTTACTCCTACTCTCTGAACATGTCAGGAGAGGGTGTGTCTGGGGGTCTTGGGCAGGAGCACCCCGGTGGCCTGCCAATGGCTCCTCTCTTCTCTACTGTCTCCATGGCAAGAAGGCCCTGACATCTCCCCATGCAGGCTGGGTGGTGGGCTGGCAGGGTTGGCCCATCTACAGTGAACATGTGAGGTAGGTCCAGGCTCCACTGCTGGGAAGTAGCTGGCACAGCGGACCCACGGTGTACACTGGCCTGAGAGGAGAAGTAGGGGAGAGCTCTGGGGCTGAGATGGAGTGTTGGCGTGGCTGCAGGAAGAGGCATCACCATAAGGCATAGCCTGCGTGGAAACAGAAGCATGGTGGATGCTCCGGAGGGTGGTCATCCTGACGATTGGCTATTTCGTCCTGTAGTGGATACAGGGACATCTGATGACTCATGTTCAGTGGTGCTGGTCACAAAAGTTACACAGCTCCTCCCTCCTCCAGTCTTGGTTTAGCTAAGATATTATTCCTCATGCCTACAGTTTCTCTGTGATCAGAGCTGCCTAGAGGGCCCATCATTTGCTGATCCCAGCACAGGCTGTGATGTCATTGAGCGGGGAACGTTGTCAGTGTCACTCCCTGTCCTCTCCTGAACCGAGCTTGTGTGAGTTCATTTTCAGGGGTTGTGGGTGAGGCCCATATGAGACTAGAAAGCCCATGGTGATTGCCCAGTTATGCCCCCTTTGTGATGTTTCTAGTAATATTGGACCCACAGAGCACTGTGTCTGGCATAACTGGCCACAGGGCCCAGTGACTGGGTCTTGGGTCCCCTCTCTTCCCATTATAACTCATCAGAAAGAGCATGATTTGGTCATTCAGTAGTGATTCTGAGTTTTTCTGACCAAAATTGATTGTCAGCACTGGGACCTTTTTGACAGTGGAGGGAGTACACTAATAATTATCCCAGGCACAAGCTGGGAATGTCTGGGGAATTCCAGGACACAAGTCATCTCATTTAGAACCTCCATGGACTAGGGTGATTCTGGAGGAGGTTCATAAGGAATTCCCTGGCTGGATAGACTCAGGTTTGTGATCTCAGATGACTAAATAACTTTTCAGGAAAGCAGGACTAAGATTGACCCTGACCTTGAGCCTACCTCATTCTGTTGCATCACTGTGTTTATGCCCCTGTGGCCTGTCTGCAGTTCCTTAAGATGACCACACAGGAAAGTGATGACCCCAAAAGAGTGAGTCTTCATGCAGGGTTCTTACTAGCATTTCCTGGTTCTCTGGGACTTGCCACAATGAAGTGCTTCTAAAAAAGACACAGCCTGTCCAGCCTCTGTCAGTGCTAGTTTGGGAATCCCCGAGTCTCCTATGGAGTAAGTGACTGGGGAGATTTAGAACTGTTCTTCCTGAATGGCCCCTTAGGAGCCACAGGGAGGAGGTCTGATTCAAGGCTGTGACACGTGGTTCCTTCAGGGCCATGGAAACCCTCTCCTGATGTGGGAGATGGATTCAAGGATTCAGACAGCAGTGGGGATGTGACCTAGAGATGTGGTGGGGGACATGGAGCCTGGCCTGGGAACAGGGAACTTGGTTAAATGTTGATGTGTTAGGAAGGAGGGGGTGGAGTTCATCAACATTGTTGTGTCACTAAACCAGTGGGCATTACAAGTGGACAGTGACTACATCATCCATAGTCCTGAAAGGTCTGAATTCTAGTTGGCTGAAAAAGTTGGTTTTGGACCTTGGGGCTGGGAGGTACTGGCTGGGTCCATGAATACCCTGGGTGGAGAAGGGAGGTGCCCCCTACTCTAGCCTAGTTGAGGATACTCTCTTTGTGTCATCTCAGGCCTCACCGTGAGTCTGGACCAGATGGAGCAGTCACTCAGCTCAGCTCAGTAACAGTTCCCAGTCCCTCCATTCTCCTAGAGCCCCAGACAGCTTCCTCCTTCCCCTCCTCCAGGCTTGAGCAGCTACCTTACTGTCCCTTCCCCCAGACCCCAGAGTCCCCTCCCCCTCCCCCTCCCCCACAGTGCCTCCACCCCCCATCCCTGCTATTCTGGTCTGTGGCTTTCAAAGCCGTAGAGGAAGCCACACACCCCTCCCCATCTGACTCAGAGCACCTTGTCTCAGCTCAGGGTCGACGGTGAGCACGCAGACCCAATACTCTTCCTTATACCTTGAGGGAGTTGACCTGCATAGATCTGCCCAGTGTGATGGGGCCGTCACTACCTCAGGCTGACCTGGGCAGGGCAGTCTGTACAGTTACGGGTGGGCTCAGGCCTACCTTTGTCACCCTCGGGCTGCATGGAGCCTAGGTAGTTCCTGTGCATCCCTCATGGTTATTGTCTTTTCTGTGAGATGGCCAATGGCCATCGTAAAGTCACAGGGTCACTGGAGGATCAGTGAGGTGCTGTGATGTCCCAGAGTGGCCCAGGGCTGGCATCTGGGGCATCCTACAAATGTTTCTTCCATTAAATTCCTCCTAAGCACGAGAGGAGATTCTTATGTTGCATTCAGTGCTCCCTGGGCCAGGAGAAGACCTTGAGGACTCAAGGACTAGAGTGGGGACAGTGGTGGCTCCATGCTGGTCTCCCCACCCCAGTTCATGAGCTCTTCCAGAGTAGGTGGCTCTCGCCTCCTTGAACCCAGCCTCTGACCCACAGCTGTGTCCACTAAAGGTTTGTTGAATGAATGAGTGGTCAAGTGAAAGAATGACATGGCCTGCAGAACTGAAGAACTATGGGAAAAAGCCTGGAGTGAGTCACCCCGTAACTCCCAGTCTGATTCTGGTCAGATCACCCCCACCATTGGAGTCTCACTCTTCTCATCTGTGAACTGGGCAAACACCTGCCCTAGTTTGCTCAGTGACTCAGGGGGTCCTCCCACAAATCCCCCTCCTGCCTGCCTCCTATAGCCTCTGAGCCAGTGTAGACTGAGTAACCTAGGTCTCCCTGCCCCGCAGAGCCACAGGGGGTCCATGTGCTCACCAGCTTCTGGCTCTGCACAGGTGTGGTCTTTTCACGAGGGAGAGTGACCTTGGGTTGGCAGTCCTGGGTACCCAATACATGTTGCCCTGAACACCTATAGCACCTGAGCTAGCTTGCCCCCCCTGTCTGGCACTGGAGAAGATGTGGTGACCTCTGATGGGCCTTGGGTCAGGGGACCCAGTTGCCCACTGCCTGTGTGGCTCTGACCAGCTCTGGGACCTTGGTGGGCTGTTGCAGCTCTGAGAACCTCTGCCTCTTTATCCATAAAATGTGGAGGCTATTGACAACCACCTCCGGGGTGGAATGGATGGACATTGGGAACTCGTCTCTCCTTGCATATTTGCCTGTCCTGAGGCATCTATCTGAGCCCCTCCCATCCGGTCCTTCTCTGTTCTCTTCGTGCTGGTTTGTCCTAGGTCAGGTTATCATACAGTGAGTGAATTCCTGCTCACATATCCTAGGGGCACCATCACCGAAGTCCCTGTCTCACCTCCTCACAGAGAACCTTCTAGGGCTGCCTTGATGGAGAGGAGATGTCAATTCCAGAGTCTGGATTCCAGGGAGTCCAAGAAATTAAGGGGTTCAGTTTTTGGAGAATTTTCTGTTCTGAGCCTGGGACTGTGTCAGTTCTTAGTCGTCTCTTTACTACTCGAAGTCATGGTGGGGAATCTCTCTATCCTAAGATATCCTCTGGCCCGGCACAGGTCTGTACCTGTCACCTGTCTTTTTCAGGAGTCCCTGACAAGGGCATTCTTTTTGGAGTCTCTTTGACCTCCATTGGCAGGATGAGGAGGTGTCAACCTGTGAGTCTTGAGCTCCACCTTGTTCAATGTGTCCTTCCTGTTCTGGGGGAGGGATGGGTTCCAGCAGCTAGGTCCATCTTCTGACAAGATATTCTTTCTCTATCCTTGTCTCCTCCCATTTCTTCTTCCATCTCTCTAGGTCTCCAGTCAAAGGGATCCCATCACAGTGTTAAAAGAAGCCCCATAGCTGGGACCCACAGAGGACAGACCCCAGGAAACCGAGCACTTCCCAGTCTCCTTCCCACTTCCCATGGTCATGAGGGCCCACCTGAGTGCTGTATTACCATGGCTCCAGGGACAAAAGGCTCTGTGGGAGGAAGTAGACATTCATTAATCTATCCAGAGAAGAATGTTATCTGGAGCTAGATGGAGTCACAGTGAAGCCTAATCAGGGAGCAGAAAGGGATCACTGGGATGGTTCCAGGTGCCCGGGAAGAGGGGACAGGCTGGGGGTGGTGGTGGTGGTGGTGGTGAGGGACCAGACAAGGAAGTTGAAGCTTCACGGATTTCCGGACATCCTCAGATTGCAGCCTCAGACAAATGTGAAAGACAGAAAACTCCATGAAAGTTTCACTTCAGGTCCCAAAGAAGAGGAAAAGAGGGTGACTCACCAAGAATGGTCAGCTGGGTGCCTCCACTGAACACGTAATGCAGTGATATAATCTCACAAACAAAACCCCTCTTTCACCTCAGCCCAGCCCCCCTACAGGTCCAGAGTCTAGCCACCCAGTTACCTGGGCAGATCTGGCCAATGGGAGAAGGAGAAGGAGAAGGAGCGGCCCCTACTTATTGGAGCAACATAGTATTGGGGTTCAGGATCCATCCATTTAAGGGGTCTAGGGAAGGGACGGCATTCATCTAGGGAAGGAGAGGCGTGTGTATACCTGACATCTGGTTTCTCTGCTAGTGTCTTGTTCTGGAAGGAGGTGTGTTCCCTGCTCAGCTCATTTGGGGAAATGTGCTGGGGAAGAAGGCAAAGGCTTGTTTATGCCACGGTAATGGTAGAGCTGGTGCCCTGTGTGGAGCTGAGGCCCCTGAGAGGGTTGTGGGTGCCCATCACAAGCTCTAGAGGGAAACACAATGGGATAGTGATTGTAAATGGCATTTTTCCCTTGTGGGTGACTGTGCATGAATTCATATCTGTGTGCACAATTCTCATAGCTCAGGTCTCCCATCCTGAGCTGGCCCCAGGAAAATAGTTACCCATGTCATAAATGTGATACAGAACTCTTAATGAGAGGAGTCAGATACAAGAGAGAAGCAAGGCATAAAGCTCAAATATGATTCTTCCCTAAAACTCTGGAGCCCTCACTGACCACTGTGGACAGTTGGGTATTAGGCATTGTAGGTGAGTAAGTGCTGGGGTGGCTCCTAAGGGGTCATAGAGAGCAGAGATACTCCTGTTTCTCAGGGTTCTTGAATATAGCTGCAGCAGTGAGGGTCGTATATAGGTCCAAGGACACCCAGAAGAGAGTGTGTTGAGAGTGGCAGGGTCCAGGGTTCAGGGTCCTGTCAGTGTTTGACACAGAGATGGCATGTGGGGTCTAGGGCAGTGCCTGTTCCCAGGGAGGCACAGTAGGTGGGCCTAGAAGGAAGAAGGGTAGTCTAGGCTGTGAGGAAAGGGATTTATTGTTGAAGGAAGGAAGACAAAGAAGTTACAGTTTTGGTGAGAGAAATGGTCTTAGTCCTGAGATGGAAGGATATCCTCTGAGAGGGTTTATGTTCATTCTTAAGGCTGAGGGTTCCAGGGTCATCCTAGACATTCCATGGGAGACCATGAGGATACAAAGAAAGATTGACCCTGGGAGGGTGAAAGTGGACAGGTCTACACAAGAGCAGGAAACAAAGTAGAAAGGTGGGTAGGAATGTGCAGGCTGGTTTCCTATCCAGGTCATTTCTTGTTTTGGAATGTTGTGTGGAGTTAGGATGAGAGTGAAAAGGTCCCTTGGGGGGAACATCAGGTGTATTTTCCTGATTGCTTTTTCCCAAAGTCAATGGATTATTTCATTGGTGCAGATGGTCAAATTTAGGATGGAAGGTACATGAATGAAAATGAGCAAAGAGCATGTTTTCTGATTGAAAAGGAGGATATTATATTGAGGACTGTTTTGGGTGTAGGGAGAAGAGCTAGGTGGATAGGGATGGGCAGGGAGATTCCTTTCCAGGGTCTTTAAATTCCTGTACCTGAGTAGGGGTTGTGAGGTTCCTAGGGTCCTAGGAGCACTCTGTAGCAACCTCATTCTTCTCCATGATGCTCTCTTCGTACATGAACCAGCATCTGACTCAGTTTCAAGATCTCCACTGGTCTGGTGTCAGGGTCAGGTAGCTGCTGACCATGTACTTGTTCTGTTTGGAAGGCTGGGTGGTCTCTGTGCCCTGGGTGCTGTCTGCCTTCCAGATTTCCATCATGGTTCCTGGGTATAAATTGTTCACCAGACACACCAGTGTGGTCTTGTTGCTTTGATCTCCTCAGAGGAGGGCAGGAAAAAGGTAACCAATGGGGCAGCCTTAGGCTGACCTGCAGGGTGAGGGATATATAGCACATTAGAGGCCTGGTATCTGTCATTCAGCTCCTGACCTCAGAATTCATGTGATACACAGGCCTAAGGTTCTGGGCAGGGACTTTGTGCTGGGCCCTTGCTAGAGTGATGTTAGATCCTAGGTGGTGGAGGATACTCACTTGATAGGACACCCTCAGTTCCTGACTATAGGGAAAGGGAAGGTTACCAGAGAACCCTGCAGTGGGTCCTGGTCTCCTGTGAGACACTACAACACAAAGCTAATAAGAATAAAGACAGAAACAAGACTTAGAGAGTGAGCTGGGTCTTGGGGTTGATCAGTGCTGCTCTGGGTAGCAAAGACAAAAGCCCCCGAGCATATCCAGTATTTATTGAACACAAGCATGGGAAGGAATATACAGCAGGGTATGATTTGAAGGCATCTTGTGAAATACTGTGGAAAACCTGGCCTGATGGCACCAGACAGGGCTGTAAAGGAGTAAGCACTTATCTTGGTTGGATAGAACAAACCAGTACTGGGACTGGGTGCAATTAGCAAGCAACCGATCGGGTCAGTGAGAATCTGTAATTCAGGGGAAAGGATTTTAATTGGGGTCACACTAACCTCAGTTGCATGTAACACTTCATAGATCAGGGCTTAGGTCTCCACGGCAGCCAGTGGGGGAGAAGCTCTACTCACCCAGTCCACCATCTGACATGCCCATCTGAGTTATGTGGGTTTTGGTCTGACTCCTGATATATAACAATATAGCCAAATTATGGAAAGCAAGAAGCCTGTGCCACTTATAGCCCACTAGTACTGGGCAGGGATGTCTGCTACATCTGACCCTTGGGTTCAGCCTCTGGCACAGGTTCATATGTTCTTGTTACCCAATGTACTCATTCTTCCCCAACATTGCCTGGGATAACCCCTGTGACCTCATATGTCCTCTTTTTGACCATGTCCTCCTGGGTCCTGCCCTCTATATCTTTCATGCAGGTGCCTGTTCTGTTTCCAGGGGTAGGGGGTGTGAGTTTCTTGGCTACGTGCTTTCTTGGTACTATTGAAGCCCTTGTCCCACTTGCCCCACAAAGATCCTCTGTGCAGCTTTGATGGGGTGGGGTTTCAGTCCTTTGGGCTGGTTCCCAGGGAGTGTAGGAGATTAAGGGTTTCCATGGGGCTGGGATTTTTCCTGGGATTTGACTCTTCTAAGGGCTGTCCCTGTTATCTGAAAGATATTTTTTGTTAAATTTTCATTTTTTAGTACATGTTTTTATGACATAATGATCACATTCCTGGTGGGGAGTTGGTACCTGTGCATAACACATCTCAGTTCTTTTTTCATCCCCTTCCCCTCTCTGTCTCCTTCTCATGAGCAAAAGATCCATCTCCTTACTTCCTATAATCTGTCTTTTATTTTGCTCTTTATTTATATTTTGTATTTCTCATGTAAGAGAAATCATGCAATATTTAAGCTTGTGTGGCTGATTTATTTCATGTAGCATAATGGTCTCAGGGTACATTCATTTTCCTACAAATGACTCAAGTTTATCTTTCTTTATGGCACAGTTGTATTCCATTGTGTGGAAAGACCACATTTTCTTATCCATTCATCTGTTGATGGACATACAGGTTGCTTCCAAGATTTAACTATTATAAATTGCATGGCTATAACATGGATATGCATGTATCACTGTAATATGATGCCTTCAACTTTTTTTGGAAAGATACTTAGAAAGGGAACAGATGGGTTGAATAGAATTTCTAGTTTTAGCTTTTTGAGTAATCTCTATGGTGATTTCCATAATGGTGGTACTAGCTTATATCCCCACTAACAATGTAGAAGTTTTCCATTTCACCTGCAGCCTCAACAACATTTGTTATTATTTGAAGTTCTTTGGGGAATCTGTCAGTCCTAGGACCTCTTCCTTCTTAAAGTATCCATCACCAGTTCTTATCAGGACTCCCTCCCAGGGTATATATGGGGGGTCTCTATTCTAGTTCTAGGATGAGGAAATACCCAATTTTGGACCTCTGAATCCTGAGACTCTGTCCAATATGTCTTGCCTGTCCTGGGGTGGGTGGTAGGTCCCAGTAGCTGGATTCACCTTCTCACAGGAAATCCTTCCACCATGCTTGTCCCTTTCCTATTTCTTCCTCCATCTCTCCACATCCCCATTCCCATGACTCTCTTAACTGAGCTGAAGGCAACCTCAAACTAGGAACCTTGAGGACAGTCCCAAGGAGGCTGAGCACTTTCTCAGTGTCCTTAACATATCTCATGACTCTGGCCCCAGCCTGGGGCCTTGTCCCCCTGGACCCTATAGCCCAAGTAAAAGGAGTAGACATTCTGGACATTCTGGAAGAAAATAACTCCTGGAGATCTAGCCTGGGGTCAGAGTGAGGCTCCAGCAGGGAGCAGGAAGGGATTACCAGGATTGTCCTATCCTGACCTGGTATGTACTGGAAAGAGGGGATGGCTGGAGTGGGTAAGGGGCCAGCAAAGTGAGATAAAGATTAAAGATTCCTGGAAAGGTCAGAACTGAGCTCCACAAGGTCATAAAGGAGAGTAAAATCTACCCAAGTATCACTCTGAACCCCAAAGAGAAAAAGGAGGAGACTCACTGTTATGGCTTGTGTCTAGATGTCCCCTCAAAGCCTAAAGCAATCGTAGGTGGGACTTTCTAGAGGTGGCTGGATCTAGAGTGTGTGATGCTGGGATTAAGTGTGTGGTGCCTGGATCAAGGATGTGTGATTATAAATTAGTCCACTGATTGGTTTGGCATAGTTCTGGATAGGATTAAGGGGGTCCCACCCTGGTTATGAGTACTACCTGCCCTAAGGGAGGGAAGCCTGGATAGAATATAAGGGACAGAAAGAGGGCTAGAGTCATTGCTTGCTGCTTGCTATTTTTCTGCCTTGCTGCCTTCTGCCTGGCATGAACTGTTTCTCCTCTGTGATGCCTGTTTGCTGTGGCACCCTGCCTTGGAGCCAGCTAATTATGGACTGAAACCTTTACAAACTGTGAGCCAAATACATCTTTCCCCCTTTAACTTTGGGTGTCATAACTAAGCCACTCACCAAGGACAATCAGGCATCGCATAGTGACACAACCCCAATCACAAACCCCTTTTCATATCACGACCTAGACCCATCTATAGCTGCATTGGAGGCCTGGGATGGTTGAGAGGAGGTTTCCCCTTCTTGGCTTGGAATGTTAGCCCATTGGGATTCTGTGAAATTATGTCCATCCCGAGATACGGATGGTTTAGAGAGGAGATCTGTGTATGGAATCTGTTTTCTCAGCTCTTTGCATTGGTGGGAGGCATGTGGCCTGAGTCAGCTGGTGTTGGGAATATCAGAGAGGAAGGGGACAAGCAAGAAGAAGAGGAGAAGGAGGAGAGATATTTGTTTCCAACACAGAGATGATGGATCTGGGAACTCTGTGTAGCTGGGACTCTTGAGAAGGATCCTTGCTGTCCCTACATCTTGAGCACAGGAGGTGGTTTCAGGGATGAAGGAATGAAAATTGGATGGTGAGTGAGAAGAAATCCACCAGGGACCTGGATTCCATCACAAGGGTCTGAGCTCCAGGGGGTCTGTGTGGATCTAATCTCTTCTGAAGGTACAGTGGATGGTGTCACTATGCCAATTTCCCTTCTGAGCCAGTGGATCAGCCCTTTCCTTGCATGGTGAATGGTGCTAAACCACGGCTGGAATGGCACATTTGAATACCTCAAGGAGTTGGTGGTAGGGATTGCTAGCTGCTGCCATGTGCTCTAAGTATGACAGCCTCAAGTGGTCCATGACCTTCTTCTGGCTTACATATACACCCACTTGCACATGAGTTCCACTGTCTCCTATGTGCACACGTGAAGCAGCCAGCCGGTAGTCATGATTGTCACTAGCAAAGGGTATACCCATAGCCCAATGACTCATGCTGTACCCCAGCCTGGAAGGACAAACAGTGGGATTTAGATTCCTGTCAGTGGGGCTCTGATGGCATCCTTGTCCTGGCATATCACCTGGAGAGCACACATCTGGAGAGCACATACATGGCATCCTATACTCTCCAACAGTGTCCCTTCAACAAGCCCCTCCCTAGTGCTCTGAGTTCTGTCTGATGCTTCCTCAGTGATCTCCTTCCAAAGTCTCCTCCTATCTCCTATGTCACTCTCCACCTGAAAAGGAAACATTCATTCTTCTCCAATGTCATTGTCCTGCTTTGGATACTCACAGCTCAGAATTTTAAGACCCTGGGTGATTTTTGCTCACCCAGGGTCTCCCATGAGGGACTCACTGCAGTCCATGGCAACCATGGCCATCCTGATCCTCACAGAGAGATGACCACTATGACAAGATTATAAGTGGATGAGTACAGGTTTGTGCTTATTCATGGATATGTGTGTACATGCATGCATATGTACATGTGTGTGGATGATGTGTGTGTGTGTGTCTGTGTGTGTGTGTCTGTGTGTGTGTGTGTGTGATAGCTTGAATTCCACATCAAGTTGTTGGGAAGGTAAGACAACTAACTGTTCTCCCAGTAATGCCATAAGGGGGTCCTGTAGGGCTCAGGTCAGCGTCCCCAGGGAGGCAGGAGTAAGACAGGCTTTGAGGGAAGAGAGGGGGTCCTAAGGTGTCAGGACAGGGATTTACAGGTGTGGGAAGTGAGACAAATAAGACATGAGCTGGGGGAAAGTGTCTTAGTCCTGAGACTGAAGGACATCTTGTGAGAGGGGTGTTGCCCAAACTGTAAAAGTCAAGGGTGCCAGGGAAGGGAGCAAAGACATTCACCTGAAGGCTATGAGGATCCAAGGAGAGACAGATACTGGGTGGTCAGAAATGGACTTGTCCACATGAGAGCACGAGGAGGAAGAGAGAGGTGAGGGAATATATGCAGGCTGGGTTTCTGTTGAGGGCTATTCCCTTGTTCTAGAATATTGTGTAGGGTTAGAGTGAGAGTGAAAGTATACCTCAGGGGAACATAAGGAGTCTTTCCCTGATTGCTTTGTCTCAAGTTCAAAGAATTCGATTCATATTTGGGGATAGTCAAATTTAGGATAGTAAAAGTGTAAACAAAAATGAACGAAGATCATGTTCTCTGACTGAAAATAAGGATATTTTATTGAGTAGTCATTGGGGAGAAGGGCTGGGATGGTTGTGGTGGGAGGGCAGATCTCTCTGTAGGGTCCTTCAGCTCCTGTTTTTTGGGGTTGGATGAGAATCAGGTACTTAGGAACACTTTGCAGGGGCCATGTTCTTCTCCATGGTGCTTTCTTCATGCATAGCCTGGCAGGTATAACTGTCATGAGATTTCCATTGGTCTGGCATCAGGATCAGTTTGCTGCTGGGCATGTACTGGTTGTTGCTTTGTTTGGAAGGCTGGGTGGTCTCTATGCCCTGGGTGATGACATTTGCCTTCCAGATCACCATCATGGCTCCTGGGGGACAAATCTCTCACCAGAAACACCAATGTGGCCTGTTGGCCTGGAGCTCCTCAGGGCATGGTGGGAACAGGTGATTGAGGAGGTGGCCTTGGACTGACCTGCATGGCAGAGCAGTGCAAGTGAGTCAGAGTCCTGGTGTCTCCCTGTGGGGCCCTGACATTAATGTGTGAGAGAGGTTCTCTGGTTCAGGGACTCTGGGTTTGAGTGACCATGATGTAGAGGGTGGATTGGGAATTTCCTTATACGCCTTCCTGTGTTCCTAGGATTTATACAACTGGACACCTGTGCATCACATCTTCTGTGACCTCCTTAGGCCTTGGCCTCCTATACAAGTATCACTCCCACCATCCCGCTCCTGTGTCCTCCTGACAGCTTGTCCTGTCTGAGTCCTGTCTATCTTGGAGCTCTCTGTATGTGTGTGGACTCTTCTCTAGGGAGTTTTAGCTTGATACTTCCTCTCTGGGGAATGTGGTCGCTACCTAAGAAGTCTCTTTTCATCCCAATTTGTCTCCCTTGAAGATTCTTCAGTTGGGGAAGGGGCTTTGCTTATCACAGCATCTGCCTGCATGGTCTGGGCTCTCTTCTTCTCAGAGTCTGGGTAGGATTCCTGTCTATGGGTCAGACCTGTAGGTTTCATGCATTGGACCTGCTCATCTATAAATTCAGGATTGGTTCTTCTGATAGAGGTATTCTACAGAGGCCCCCGAGTCCACCTCCCCACATCAGGTCCTTCAATCTAGCCATCTCATGTCCAGAGACTTCTCCTTCTTTCTCCTAAGTTTCTTGAGTCCCAGGTGTGCTCCAGGCTCTATCCCTGACATTCCATGAATACTTGGGGATCACTTCCCTTTCCTACCTTATTCCTAGTCCCGAACCCTGAATCCCTTCGTGGAGGGGAGCTGGCTTGAGCCTCTAACCTGTGGTTCCCCTGCTTTAGACTTGATGATTCTGGGTCCTTCTTAATTCAGCAAATTTCACTTCCTCATAGCCGTTAGTTCCTCTTCTTCTTGAGAGAGGACCTCAGTTTATCACTTACAAAGCTTGGCAGATAGAAGTTCAGTGGGGGAGGAAAGAAGAGAGGGACAAATATGCCACCGACAGACAGACATATCCTGTCCAGTCTCCCTTCTCTGGAGTCAGAGGAAAAGGGTTGCTGGTGACCAGCTGGGCTTTGCTGGGGTGTGAACAGAGAGGGAAGAAGTCAGTGCAGCAGGGTCAAGGTGCAGGGAGGAAGCTCCACTCTAGACCAGGCAGGACACAGCAAAAGAATAAAAGGAGCAGAAAATAATCTCAAACCTTGTAGAGAGCATGGAAGGAGAGAGAAGGCGTCATCTAGCGAGGACAGTCAGCTTGGACCTTCTTCTGAGCACAAAACACTGTGGCACAGCGTGTGCAAAAACTCCTCCCTGATGGCTACAACTACAGCTACAGCTATCATGGAGTCAGCCCTTGATGGATCTTGCGTGTTAGGAAGGTGACCTGACTGAAGGTGACCAGTGCATGGGGCTTTTCTTGAAAGGAGCCACTGTTTTGCAAAACAACCTGCACTGAAAGCCACCTGCACTGCTCTTATCCTCTCTATTGAAGAACTACTTTGCAGGAAGAGTGGAAGGAGACAGAAGTGCTCAGTGACAGGTCAGGGAGGCAGGAGGTGCACTGTGACCATTGAAATTCCCAGGGCCAGCAGCTCAGTTCCTGAAGCTCCTGCCTGGCAAGGAACAAGGAGGGTGATCTGGGGACACTTGCAGGTAGCAACTGGCCCATGACATATGCGGAAGGCACAATTTCAAAAGTAATTCCATCTTCCTACATACAAAGGAACAACCACAAAATAACACTGGCTTGCAAACACAATGGCCTCATGATATCTGTGGGCATTTGATAGCAAATGGAAATCTTTTGAAATGAAGGAATTAACGACAATTTCTGTTTAGATCTGATAATGAGTTCTAGGTAGTTTTTAGTTCTTATCTTTCCAGGAGCCTAGTGGAATATTTGCAGATGAAAAGGCTTGATGTCGGGCCGGGGATTTAGCTCAGTGGTTTCGCTGCCTGCCTAGCAAGCTCAAGGACCCAAGTTCGATCCCTGGTACCAAAAAAAAAAAAAAAAAGAAAAAAAAAAGAAAAGGCCTGATGTCTGGAATTTGCTTCAAAATATTGCATTAGAGAGGGGTTACACAAAATCACTCATAAACTTATTATTTTAGGGGCAGGTTGATGGGGACACTGGGCAAAATTCTTCCTCTGTATCCTGATTTTTATCAACATTTGGACAGTGAAAATGGCAACATAAAGAGGAGGTTAATCTTTAGGTAGCAGCTGGGAATTGGTAGGCTTTGGCATTGTACCAAAAAGGGTCACTGAGATAAAGACAAATAAGGATCTTCCACTCGCATCTTGGGTCACAGAATTCTCCTCCATAAAATGGATTCAACATGTTGCTGTGAAATTCAAGTTTCCACATATTCCTTGCAGCTCAGAGGCTAGGATTTCAGTTGGTGTGGCTGGGGTCAAGCTCCAAGGGGCCTCTTTCTTTCTGCTCCGTTACTGAGGGAGCTCCAACCAGTAGTGGCCTGTGCAAGCTGGTGTTGGGAATGTCAGGGGGAGGAAGGCAGGAAGGGATGGGAGGAAGATGAAGATTGGAGGTGAAGGTAGAGGAAGAAAAGAGTCTCCTGTTTCTAATTTCTTCAGAGACATTATGTTAACTGTTTTCTTGCTGCAGCCTCGTGTGTGACTTACCTGGCTGCTGATCATTGTGAGTGAACGAGTAGCGCTTCTGCCTGTTTCACTGTCCAGACATGTGCACGTATCCAAATATCAATCAGTACAGTCACGGAGCCTTGTGAAATCTGTGCTTTGGGGGTTTTGGTCTTTTACTAAGGGGTTTGTTTTCAACTCATTCTGTCTACCCTGGTGCTTATGCAGTGGGGTAATGACCTATTCCCAAGCCAGCAGGTATCTGCTTGGTCTGCTCTTTGTCCTGCAGAGTCTATTTAGGGTCATCTGCATGTAGATCAAATCTGTAGGTCTTATGCACAGAGACCTGCTAATCTATCAACTCAAGGACTCTTGCTTTGAGGATTGTGTGAAGAGAGCCAGTAGCCCACCTCCTACCATGTCTTTTTATGTCCTTTTATCATGCTCCCTTATGTGCAGTTTTTTCTGTCCTTCTCCCTCCTGAGTTAGTTTCTAAATTCCAAGATTGTTTCTAGTTTTGTTCCTGGCAGCTAATGGAGGCATGGGTGTATCTTCTACCACTTACCTTGTTTTTGGTATTGGATCTTTACTGAAATAGTGCAGTGGATTCCACCTGAACTACTGACCTGTGGTTCTTCAGTCATAGATTTGAGAACCATGGATCATCCTGAATTTCGTGATTATCCTGCCTTGTAGTCTTTAGCTACTATTCCCTATGAGATAGAGTCATAGTTTACCCCTTCACAAAATTCATCAGACAGGCAGTACCCAGTGGAAATGGACAGAACAAAGCATGTTTTTGGGACTAACAGGCCAAAGAGAGAAAGATGAGGAGACAAAAAGATAATTGACTCTCCTGCCCAGTCTCTTGCCTGAGTTACAAGGTAAAGGATCATCAGTGACTAGTTGAAGCTTACTGGGTTATTAACGGAGAGAGAAAAGATCAGCGCACTTGGACCAAAGGGACTGGAGAAATCCTGATGCCAAGATGATACAAGGCACACACACAGACACAGACAGTCAGACAGACAGACAGACAGACACACACACACACACACACACAGCAGACAATTCTCTCAAATCAAGGGAAGAGGAGAGGAAAAGGGGGAGGGAATCATTTTCCTCTTCTGAAAAGAAAACAGTGTGACACAGTTTCCCACAAAACTCCTCCCTGACTTGCCTCTACACCCCACCCCCATCCAGCTGCAGCTGTGCTGAAGGCAGCCCATGAAGGACCTAACTGTAAGATAACCAGTCTATGGTGCCTTTATTTTGGAAGGAGCCACTGTCCTGGGAAAGGTGTGGACTGAAAATTACTCTCTTGCTTTTTATTCTCTCTATGGATGAACCACTTTGCAGGAAGAGAAGAGGCAGATAGAAGCGCTCAGGGTCAGCTCAGGGAGGTTGGGGGCTGCAGGGCCACCATGGTAATTCCAGGACCAGCAGGTCAGCTCCTGCAGTTCCTGCTGGCAAGGAATAAGTAATCAATCTATGGACCCTTGAAGGTAATAGCTGGTGGAGAACACACAGCAAATAGGATTTCAAACCTCATTTCATGTTAGTACAAAGATACAACTGCAAACCATACTGGCCTGCAAGACACTGTATGTAGGCTCATGACATTTGTGGGCATTAGATAACATTTTGGTTATTTTCTGATGTAAAGATATTACCCTTGCTTTCTATATAAGTTTGATAATGATTTATAGGTAATTTTTATTTCTTGTATTTCTGGGACCTTAGTGAAATACATACAGATGAATAGATAAGAGACTGAAATAGGCTTCAAAATTTTTTGTAAGACCAAAGTTACTTTGCTCTGGGTAGTTTAAAATCAAAGTAAATTGATTATTGAGTGGCTGGTTGATGGGGCTATTACTAGTCCTTTGTCCTAATTTTTGTGTTCAGAAGTTATCTGTAGTAAGAGCTTGGAATTACATAAAGTAGGGTTAGTCTCTTGGCAGCAGTTGGAGGTGGGGTGGAATGTAGCAAGACACTCTGCATGGCCATTGTGATTAGAGCAACCACGATCATCCAGTCCCCTTTTGGATCACACATTTCTCCTCCACAAGGTGGACTCACACAGATGCTGTGGTACCTAAATTCCCAAATGATCCTTCTAGCTTAGAGCCTCTGATTTGGTTTGGTGTAGTGTGGGTCAATGGCCAAGGGACTCTTCTGCTCATTATTGAGGAAGTTCCTTGGGATTGCAGGCTCTGTGCCTGGTCTGGGTGGGGCACTAAGGAGCTGTCTTGAAGGCAGCTGACAGGTTAAGGTAGAAACAGTGGTGGCTCCTAGCCTTGAGCATTACATATGAACAAAGTAGGATGGGGTTTCTTTCAGTTCCTGAAAGGTAGACCTGGCCTGGTGTTATGGACAGTAGATGATATCAGTCTTAGGTACATACTGGAGAGTTGCACAAGAAAAAGTGGAGACATGCAAAGGTGGTTATGGCACAGCTAGTTCTTTTCTGAACATCTGGCTTTACTATGTTTTTCATGTCACATTCACTCTGCCTGGACCTTGTGTGATCTGATCCTGACTATAGTCCTGAATTGGAGTTTGTCACAGCTTCCCTGAGGCAAATATTTGGTGCCCATTCTGTGTTTGGCCCTGGGCCATTTCTCATTTTATTCTGTTCTGCTGAGTCTTAGCCCCAACAAGGCTAACCATGACCATGCTTAGCCTTAAGTAAAGAACATAATGTGTTTCTCACCTGACTTTAGTTGTCAAAATGCATCAGTACGGAGATCCCAGCCCCACACTACCCTTACCTCATTCTTATATACCCACTACCTCATGTGCCTCAGAATCACTGCTTCTCTCAGCACAGGTGAGCATTAATCTGAGGAGTATTATAGGGCTCCCTGAGTTGACTGGGTAAGACAACAAGATTCTGCACTCTTGGGCGACATTAGGGGAACTGTTTTCCTGTTGTAGCCCATGTCATTGTCTTACCTAGCCTGCTGAGCATTGTGAATGCCTGATTAATGCTCCTGCCTGTTTCGTCCTCTAAACCTTCCACAATTTCCTAATGTGATCACAGTCTTGCTCCCCCCCACCACATGTGGCAAATACTTTCTCTAGTGGATCTTGTTGTAATGGGGAATTTCCAGCTGTGTTCCTAACAGACCATAACCTTAGCCCCCCCTATTGGCTCCAGCCCATGCTGGATCTCATGGATCCCCTTCATTTCTCTCTGATTTCTATCTTGGCCACATATGTGTTTCCTTTTTTGCTGTTGTTCTCACTTCTTTTAGCCAGGCAAGGTCTTTATCCCAGGAGCTACTCTGCAGGAAGAACTTCCTGCTTGGGATCACAGTCTGCCTGGCGTAGGGAGTTCATGCACATTCCTGGATGGTTGGGAGAATGGGATGTCTGGGAGATGGCAGCTCACAGTGGAACTGCCACTGTCGCAGAGCAGTGACCTCACAGTCTACAAATATGTTTGGACATCAATGGCACATTACAATGCGGGGGAGATAGATGATTAGGTCTCCTTGAAAAGATTCCATTGGGGATGGTATTGAAACCCACTTTTGCCACCTTGCAAACCCAAGAGTTAACGGGTACAGTAGAGAATTGGAGAAATGGGTGACTGCCTGATGAAGTGACCTGTTTGGGATCATGCTCAAAGGCAGCAGCTAGTGGCATCTACTTTATCACTGGGTGTCAGAATTCCTTTTTTCCCCACACTGAGAACCTTGAGATGGTTGAAATTTAAATATAAAAATTGAACAAATGACATGGAGCAATGTTTATGTTTGACAATGAATATCTTATTGAGCATTCATTGAGTTCAGCGAGAAGGGCTGGGTAGTAAGGCAGATTCCTCTCCCAGTTATTGAACTCCTGTTGCTCAAAGTTGGGGAGAGATTTGGGGACCTAAAAACATTCTGCAGGGACATGCCCTACTCCACAGGGTGACATTCATGTGTTATCTGGTAGCTGAATCTGCTGTGAGATGTCCCTTGATCAGCTGTCAAAGTTAGATAGTCGCTGGGCAGGTACTAGTTGTTGCTCTATTTTGAGGGCTGTGTGGTCTGCACACCATAGATGACAGTGGTGCTATCTGCCTTCCAGGTGACTGTCACAGTGTCTGCACAGAAGCTGTTCATCAGACATATCAGGGTGTTTTTGTGAGGCCACATCTTACAGTGGAACTGTTCCTGCCCCTGAGCAATGGCCTTTCAGAATAGAGATGTGACCAATCACCAGTGGGACATTGGAAATGTTGCATGATACATGATTAGGCCTTTGTTGAGGAGATAAGAATCAAGGAGAAGTCTATTCTCAGACACACCAGTGTGGCCTTGTTGGCCTGGAGCTCTTCAGAGGAAGGTGGCAAGAGGGTGACTGAGAGGCCTGCCTTGGGCTGACCTGTGCCGATACAAGAGGGTTGTGAATCAGCAGAGGCAAAGTTAAACGGGGATCCACCTTTTCAGAGGCTCTGTGACTGTTCATGTTGTGAGCATCTTGTCTATCTTGGCACCCTCCTCTGATGTCAGCTTGAGATCCCTAGAGAGCACACAACTGGTCCTTTCTGAAGCCCTTCCCATGTTGCCTCTCTCAGGTGAGCTGGCCCATAATCTTTATTCTGACACCTCTGCAGCCTCAGTTGCCAGGTTGTCACCAGGCCAGGCTGTGATCTGACCTCCCTGGTCTCTGGAGTTTGAGTGTAGAAACTTGCCTTTAGCTCCAGTGGCTTAAACACAGGCCAGGCCTTTACTGCAGTTCATTTTCCCCAGGCCAAGTGCCTCCTTCTATCTGACAGGATGTCTCTCACACTTGTCTAAAAGTCAGATCCTTGGATTTCATACTTTGCACCTGCTCATCTGAGGAATGGGGCAGACAGGGTGCTGGGAGGTGGCATCTCACAGTGGAACTGCCCCTGCCCCTGAGCAATGACCTTCCAGAATGGAAAAGTGACCAGTTCCCAAGGGCACAGTGGAAGTGTTGGATGATTAGGTCTTTTTGAGGAGATAAGAATGAAGGAGTATATGAGACAGGCCTGGGGTGAGTTTGCATGGCAGGTGCCACAGGGGTAGAGTAGAGATTTTGGGAAAAAGGTGTCCACTTGAGCACTTTCTAGGGTGATGCACCGTGGAATGCTCCAAGTGGAACCTGTTAACTGCTGGAGAACACCGAGGAGTTTGAAAATAAAATAATGGAGGAAACAAATGAGGCAAAACAGAATTTCTGATTGACAGGGCCTATTTTATTGAGCATTTTCGGGTTCAGAAGAAAGGCAGGAAAAGGTTGGTGGGGTAGGAAAGGGGACTCTTCCTCAGGGTCCTTCTGCTTCGCCCTCTGAGAAGAAGATGGAGATCATTGTTCTAGGAACACTCTGCAGGGGCCAGACTCTTCTCCACATTGCCAGATTCATGTGTGACGTGGCAGGTGAATGTATTGTGAGATCTCCACTCATCTGGAGTCATGGTCAGGTAGCTGCTGGCCATGTACTTGTTGTTGCTCTGTTTGGAGGGCTGCGTGGTCTGAACTCCCTGGGTGACTGCAGTGCCATCTGCCTTCCAGGCCACCGTCACGTCTTTCGGGTAGAAGTCATTTATCAGACACACCAGTGTGGCCTTGCTGGTCTGGAGCTCCTCAGGAGAAGGTGGGAATAGAGTGACCGAGGGGGCGGCCTTGGGCTGACCTGCAATGTGGACAGGCAGATGAAGTCAGAGTCCTTGTGTCCACCCAGGAATCTCTGATGTCAGGAAGTCTGCATCCATGATGCAGAGGGAGCATTGGGAATTTCCTTCAACCACTCTCCGTGTCCCTAGGGTTCATGGGGCCGGACAACCGTGCCTCACATCTTCTGAGACCTCCCTGGGCCTTGGCCTCCCACACAGGCATCCTAACCTCACCTCCCAGCCCACTGTCCTCTGACATCTTGTCAGTTCTGCGTGTGGTCTCTGCCTGTCTTTCCTCTGAGCTCTCTGTGAGTGCTGTGTGTCCCACTCTGGGGACAGTTCTAACTTTCCACCTCTGCTCTGGCCCGCCTGGGTTCTCATCTAAGAAGTCTGTTTTCCTGGCAGTCTGTCTCCCCTGGAGTCTCTGTAGTGGGGCCAGGGCCTTGCTCATCCCAGCATCTGTCTTTCTGGCAGAGGCTCTCTCCTTCTTAGAGTCTGGCTAGGGTTCCCTGACTGACGTCAGACCTGTGGATTTCATATAGTGCACCTACTCATCTGTAAACGCAGGGTCTGGTTCTTCTGAGAAGTGTCTCACAGAGACCCAGGAGCTCCCTTTCCCAATGTAGGCTTCGTCAGCCCCATCTGGGCTACCTTATGTCCAGAAGTTTCTCCCTTCCTTCTTCTAAGTTTGCCAATTCCCGGTTGGCTCAGAGGTCTGCTCCTGGCTCTCCATAGAGGCTTGGGGATCACTTCCACCTCTCACCTTGTTTCTGATCCTGGACTCTTAGTTGCCAGCAGCGGGTATTAACTTGAGCCTCTAACCTGTGGTTTCATAGCCTCAGTCCTTAGTGCTCTAGGTCTTTCTAAACTCACCAGTTTTCACAACTTCCCTGCCCCTTGTGTCCTGTTTTTGTCACGTGCTAGGCCCTCAGTTTACACCCCCACAAAGCTCATGAGACAGACAGACAGACAGACAAAAGGCAAATGGAGAAGATACAGGTGAAAGTGCATTCCTGTGATACCCACCCACTGAGACAGACAGACAGATACAGACAGACACAGAGACAAACAGACACAGGCAGGCAGATGAGCTGTAGTAGGTCATCCTGTTTGGTCTCTGCCTCTGGGGTCAGAGGTGAGGGAGTGCTGATGACCAGCTAAGGCAAGCATGAAGGTCTGAACAGGAGGAGACGAGCTCAGCACTCACAGCCAACATCCAGGGAGAAAGTTTGACCCTAGGCTGAAACTCAACACAGAAACAGCTCCCCAAAAGGCAGAAAATCATCTCAAATCATGACTAGAAGCAAGAAGGAGGGAGAAGGAGCCACTTACCTAGGACGGTCAGCTTGGTCCCACCACCGAACACCCAACACTGTGATACAGCCTGGTGCAAAAACATCTCCTGGCCGCACCCTCCCCCCAACCCCAGCTGCAGCTGTGCTGGGTGCAGCCCCTCTTGGACCTGTGCGTCCTGCATGACAGTGAGGAAACCTCACTGGAAGATGCCCCAAGTGCATGGTGGCTGTCTTGGCAGGAGCCATTGTCCTGGTCAATGAATGGCCTCCCTGAAAGTCCCCTGTACCCTTTTCATCCTCTCTATGGAAAAGCTACCTTGAAGGAAAAGCAAAAGCAGAGAGAAGCCCTGAGTGGCAGTTCAGTGAGGCTGGAGGCTGTGCAGTGACCCTGGAAGTTCCCGGGACCAGCATCTCAGCTTCTGGAGATCCCACCTGGGAAGCAAGAAAGAAAGTAGTGTGGGTATTGTAGTAGGGGACATCAGGCTGAGAACACGGGCCGCAAATACAGTGGGAGACCGCATTTCATCTTCTCACACAGAAAGAAACATCCACAAAGAAACAACGCTGCACATCCAATTAGATAAAGAAACTCATGACATTCGTGAGGGATTTTCTGAGGCCTGGATTATTTTGCTATTCAGTTATTATTGATAATTTGTCCTTAGTTTGATAATTGTCTTATAGTTATACAATTCAACCTTCCAGGATGGAAGTGCAATATTTAGAGAGAGAGAAAGAAGAGATGTCTGGAATTTCCTGGCAAGTATCAAGCAAAGGAGGAGTCATTGTATTGTGGGTGAATTAAAATCACCCATGAATTCATTATTTTGACAGTGTTGATGGCACCATAGAAGTCATTGTTATTCCCCTGTTTCCTGTGTTGAAAATTCTCCAATATGAAGAATTAATATGAAATACAGAGGGAACGTGTCTTGGGTCAGGACCTGATTTGGGATGGATCTTGGTATTGTCCCCACGGGGGCAGCGGTATGGTCCTGCATGGTGTGAGCTTTCAACCCCTGAAATGGAGTCAGATGGGTGCTATGGGACATTAGAACCCCTCAGGTGCTTCCTGATTCAGACACTGGGGTTTGTGACCTCGAGGCCGTCATGAATTTTGAAGGGGACCCATTTCTCTGCACCAGTGTGACTGAAGAGTTCCCTGTCATTGAGAGTTCTGTCCTTAGCTTGGCCTGGCTGTTCAGCAGCTCCGGGGAGTGCAACTACTGGGTGGCTCATAAGCTGGATGCACAGAGAGTGCAGTCTATGAGCTCTTGTAGCCGAGAAGACTGAGAATTTCTACTGGGGGCTGCACAAGTAGGACTCCAGAGTGAGTGTCTTGACCATAGGTTGCAGGTGCACATGGGGGTGTCTGAGCCACCTGAGGGAGCTGTGGAGAGTGTGTCCTGGTGGGATTGAGGTCTGGAGCTGCAGTTTCCTGAGAGCTAGATCTTTCAGTAGCCCTCTTGCCACCATCACCCTCCCATGATCTATTCTAAACTGGGCCCAAGTGCAGTCCTTGTGTGCATTCCTGAACCTCACCCAGGCTCCCTCAAAAAATCAGTGGATGCCCATTCTGTGCCTAGGTTGGTGTTTTTTCTCATTTATCAGAATTCATCCAAGTCTTCCTTGTCATGCAGACTGATCATCATCTGGCCGTAGCTGTGAATGGAGTCCTACATTATCTCCATCCAGCAGACTGAGTTTTGTGGTCTGGTCCTTAATGGTTGAGATCACAGCCTCATGCTCTTGGCAACCTTGAATCTGACCCTGATCCACACCCATCTGAACACATAGTGATCACCTCTGTGTTTCTCTGCGTCAGCCCACGTTCCACTAAGTCTCTCTGTGAAACGCTGGTCTCTTTATGGAGCTTGCAATCATTGTGAAAGCCTGAGAAATGCACTTGCAGATTCCATTGTCCATGCCTTCCCATGACAAACGATCTCCTGACAAGTTCCTTCAGAGAAAACTAGAAAGATAAGCCTCTGTTTCTGCAGAAACCTTTGCTTTGTTTCAAACATCTTCCTCCCTCCACATTTCTGCCTCTAGCCTGAAACTAGACTCCTGAGACCCCGCTTCATTTCTCTCTACTTCTCTGCTCTGGCCAGCTACCTTCCCTCTTTCTGGTCCCCTTCCCCTTCCCAGACAAGGGCCAGTCTGTAAGGCCAATTTCCCGGGCTGGATCACAGTTCTACCAGCTAAGGGAACCTACCAGAGGAATGGGGCAGACAGGGTGCTGGGAGGTGGTATCTCACAGTGGAACTGCCCCTGCCCCTGAGCAATGACCTTCCAGAATGGAAAAGTGACCAGTTCCCAAGGGCACAGTGGAAGTGTTGGATGATTAGGTCTTTTTGAGGAGATAAGAATGAAGGAGTATATGAGACAGGCCTGGGGTGAGTTTGCATGGCAGGTGCCACAGGGGTAGAGTAGAGATTTTGGGAAAAAGGTGTCCACTTGAGCACTTTCTAGGGTGATGCACCGTGGAATGCTCCAAGTGGAACCTGTTAACTGCTGGAGAACACCGAGGAGTTTGAAAATGAAATAATGGAGGAAACAAATGAGGCAAAACAGAATTTCTGATTGACAGGGCCTATTTTATTGAGCATTTTCGGGTTCAGAAGAAAGGCAGGAAAAGGTTGGTGGGGTAGGAAAGGGGACTCTTCCTCAGGGTCCTTCTGCTTCGCCCTCTGAGAAGAAGATGGAGATCATTGTTCTAGGAACACTCTGCAGGGGCCAGACTCTTCTCCACATTGCCAGATTCATGTGTGACGTGGCAGGTGAATGTATTGTGAGATCTCCACTCATCTGGAGTCATGGTCAGGTAGCTGCTGGCCATGTACTTGTTGTTGCTCTGTTTGGAGGGCTGCGTGGTCTGAACTCCCTGGGTGACTGCAGTGCCATCTGCCTTCCAGGCCACCGTCACGTCTTTCGGGTAGAAGTCATTTATCAGACACACCAGTGTGGCCTTGCTGGTCTGGAGCTCCTCAGGAGAAGGCGGGAATAGAGTGACTGAGGGGGCGGCCTTGGGCTGACCTGTGCAGATAGAAGGGGGGTGTGAGTCAGCAGAGGCGAAGTTGAATGTTTTCCATTCATGTACACAAAGTGTCTGTGCCTGGTTTATTGTCACCATCTTGTTCGTCCTGGCACCCTCCCCTCTTGTCACCTTGAGGTCCCTAAGGAACACACAGCCTTGCACCTTTCCAGAAGTCCTTCCCAAGTGGCTTAGGTGACCTGGACCCCTCCCTCCCTTCTGCAGCTTCAGTTTCCTGATTTTTCACCAGGCCAGGCTGTGATCTGTCCTCCCTGGTCTCTGGAATCTGAGTGTAGATTCCTGTGCTTAACTCCCAAGGCTTCATCCCAGGCCAGGCCTCCACTGCCGTTCATTTTTCCCATGCTCAGTGCCTCCTCTCTGACAGAATTTCTCTAATCAGCCTTGGAGGATGGTCCTGGGGTGTGTAGGGAGGCCCTGAGGCTATTCAGTGCAGGAGAGAATTCTTAGCCCCTTCTATCCTCCAGTGTTTAAGGCTCTGGTCTAGCCCAATCTACTCCCTGACAAGGGATGTGTTCCATGTAGAGAAGCCTGGACTCTTCAGAGACTCGGCCATCTCCTCTGTACTCACTGAGCTGATCACAGGACTATTGCCTAAGCTGTGTTCTTGGGGCTGCTCCTCCAGAGGGTGGTACAGAGCAGCTTTCCATCCATCCCTGTAGCTTCTAAAGAATCTTGATTTTTACCTTGCAGTGAGGTAGTTTTCTGAGACTCCTATCTCACTACCCTATTTCTCATCTCTTGAGCCTAATGTGCCCTTTGAAGAAGGCAGGAGACTGATAATGAGCATGTGAGATTCTGAGCCCCAAGATTAAGGGGCAGGCTCCAGAACCACTGATTCTCTGGCCTAGGGGACCTCTCTTCTTTTGACGACCATCCTGGGCTCTGGGCACCTCACATACTCTAATCTATCTCTTTGTATCCCTGTGTCCTCATTGACAGCAGGGTACTGGAGATCTGCAACCTAGAAAGAGCCAGAGCTCTCTGTCTCCTCTTGAGGTAAACTCCAGCCATGTCCCTGGGCCTCCTGAATGGCTCTCCTAGCTTGATCAAGCATCCAGTTCTCAGTCTAGACCTCAGAGGCTTTAGAGACTGTCTCTAAAGCCACTCAGTGCCCCCTGTCAGACCTGCTCTCTGACCTTAGTTAGGCATCTTTCCTAGAGGAGGGGAAGGAAACCCCATATTTGAACAACTCCCACTCAAAGTCTCAGGACTAGTTCATATCTGACTCCTGGTACTCTTTCTGCTGTTGACCTTAGGATTACCCACCTCCCCCAGTCTCTGGGAGAGTATAGAGGAAAGAGTCCCCAGAGAGAGAAAACAGGCTTTTCTGAGACAGAAGAGGAGTAGGATAGGCTGGGAAAGATCATGAGAACCACTTACCTACGACGGTGAGTTGGGTCCCGCTGCCGAAGACATACCACAGTGACTGAGGCTCAGACTAAAACCCATGGGCAGGCACCTGGGGCCTGCCCCCTGGGGGATAGGCTGGAGTGGGCATCTGTTAGGCGTGACGGTGGGGCTGTGCCCTCAGCAGTGGTTGAGTGGGTAGTCTGTCCCCTAGAGACTTGATTCCTTTTCCAGGCAGGCAATGTCCATTGCCTTGGAGCTGCCCCACTTGTGCCCCTCTTTTATGAGGCTGTTGGTGCTGACAGTAACCCTAAGCATAGTAGGTGCTAAGCAAATTCTTGATGACATATCCGATGGTATGTGGTTTGGCACAGAGTCCTCAGCTGGTTTGGACTTGCTCAATCTCTCTTGGGCTCATTTTAGTGATTTTGAGCCTCTTTCCCACAAGCCCCAGTGGTCCAACTATGCCAACTTCCTAAGGCACTACTACACGGTACTACCTAAGGTACTACTACATGGTACTTTCTAAGGTACTACTACATGGTACTTCCTAAGGTACTACTACATGGTACTTACTAAGGTACTACTACATGGAAACTCCTCCACTTGCATTTCTCTTATGGAGATGTAACTCAGGTCCACCTTATTCACGAAGCCTTCTCTGATCTCTCAGACTACTCTTTCCATTAATTTATCTTTTCATTTATCCATGCATCCATCCACTTGCATAATCATCCATTCATCTACCCATTCATCTAACCATTCATCTGTCTGTTCAATTGTCTCTTTTTCCATTTATCCACCCATTTATCCATCCATCCATCCATCCAACAATGGCTACCAAGATGTCTCTGCAAGAGGCCCCTCTTTCTGGTCATACCCCTCTATTTGGTGGTTGAGGCCACCTACTTGTGTTCCCCCTAGTTTCCCTTTTTTTTGTATTGGGGATCAAACTTGGGTCCTTGGGTTTGCGGAGCAGGTGGCAGAACCACTGAGCTAAATCCCTGGCCCCCTAGTTTCCCTTTTTCCTTTCTGGCAGCCCATGATCATCACTCAAATCTGTTTTCCCTGTACTTTCCCCACTGTCTCTGCATCTGACCCTTAATGTGCACTCCTACATTTATGCAGAGACCCTAGATCCCTATTTACAGTCCTGACCTTTATTCTTATCTTTATATTCACATTTATTTTGCCTTTTGAATCTATCTTTGCTTGAATATCTCACAGGAATCTCAAATTCAACAGACCCAATAAAATTCATTTTCCTACAAACTTGATCAGCCGTATTGTCTTCATTCAACAATATCTCTCTAAGCCAGAGGCCTGGAGTTGTTTCAGAATGCATTACCATCATTGAATTACCCTCTTTATCCTAGACATTCTAACACAACACAACACAATATCAAAATACTCTAAAAGAAGAAGAAAAAACACTCAAGTCTCACTCTAAGGGCTTATGATGGCAGAAATCCTCATGCTTTTCCAAATCTGACTTTACCTCCTAAGGCCATTTAATTATATTAGAAGACTACATATTGCATTGGAGGTAGCATTTTTTTTTAACCTTAGCAGCATGAACATTGGCTATTGTATTAAAAATAGGCACATAGCACTCTTGACATAGAATGTAATACAACTTTATAAATAAAATTTTGTTGATAAAAAATAGCAATATAAATCCAACACTTGTTTCTCAATAAAGCAAACATTCAGCATTTTATTGTTATTAAAGGAAATTTCTTCAACTCATTAAAGAGTATGTTCCAAAATTTACAGCAGCCTTCAAACATAAAAGCAAAATATTGGAGTTAGAAATGAGGCAAGCTTGGTCATGCACACTTTTATTATTCAACATATTCTACAGATCCCAGCCAAGGAAGTGAGATGAAGGGGGAAAAGAGACCTAAGTATTAAGAAAAAAGAGAGAAAATTATTTGTTGCAAAGGATGTGTTAGTTTACTGAAACACAAACAAGTCAAGAGAATAAGCTGAAGAACCTTTAGAACTCACACAAGAATTAAAATTGCTCAATATAAAAGTTAACAGGTTTCTCTGTTATATAAGCAGCAACCATTTAGGATATGAAGTTGGGGGGAAATTTACAACTTCAATAAAGTTATGTTAAAGATACCTTCTAAGTAAAAAATATGAGATGGGCAAGATTTTCATGAATAGAATATAAAACTTCCCTACTAGTAGACATAAAAGTAAATGAATGGAGAGAATGTTGTATTCTTGGATGAAAATGCTGAGTGTTGTAAAGATATGAATTCTTAAATTAATCATATATTCTATGAAATTATAAGCACAATACTAAAAGAATGATTTTTTTCATAATTTGGAAAGTGATTCTAAAGTTTATTAGTAAGAATGATAGAGACTAGGCATGGATATTTTGAAAAATAGTAATAATGATGGGTTCTTTCCCTACCAAATACCAGAAGATGCTGTAAAGCTAAAATAATTAAAATAGGATGGAACAATGCAGGAGCATATCAACAGATCAAGAGAATCACAGAGAGAATGCAATAAATCAGTCATTTAGCAGTTGATGAAAGATGTATTTATATTTAAAATGTGTGTTTGGCTTTCTATGTAGAATATAAACAAGCTTATATTTCTACACATAAAAATAAACTCTAGATAAAGTTAAAAAAAACTCCCACAAAATAAAGCATCAAAACAATGAAAGTGCCAGAGAATAATAGAAAAATGACTTATACAAGTAAAATGGCTTTTTCTTATATATGGTACAAATCACAGAAAACATAAAGAAAACATTAAACCAATATGACACATAAAAAATTACCAGGTGCTTTATGGTGAAATACTTCATAAACAAAAGGCATAACATAGATCAGGGAAAAATATTTGAAAAAAATACACTAAGCAAGGGTTTACTATCTCAAGTAGATAGATTAAGAGTTTCTATAGATATAGAAGAGAAGAGCAACTGAATGGAAAAGCAGGCCATTCAATGACCCATTAATTTACAGGAGGAATAAAATCAGTCAATAAAACATATGAAAGTATAAAAAATTTCATCAATGATCAAATAAATAATAAAACAACACATTCTACTTTTTCTCAACACACAGGCAACATAAAAGAAGATGAAAGACTATCACAGTTTGGGCAAGGATGCAGGAGAAAGGGACTGTCATTCACTATGTAAGTGTAAACTGGAACAGCCTTTGGAGGCGTTATGGGAATTACCTTTAAAATTTGAAAAGTTGTTCTCTGTGATCAGAAAATTCCACTTTTAGGCATCTATCCTGTATGAACACATAAATGCTATCTATCCACACACACACACACACATGCATAAACAGGAATGTCCATTATGGCACTACGTGTATAACTTTTGTGGAAACAGTTTAAATGTCTATTAACAAGGGAATTAATAAAAAAAATTCTGTTTCATCCAAACTTTGCCTATAAAGCCATTTATGAAAGTATGATAGTAGATCCATATAGAATAATATGAAAAATGTCAGTAAGAGGTTGTTTAAAAAGCTTGTTACAGGGTAAAATGCAGAGTATGGCTTGATTTTTGAAAGTAGAATCTCAACACAATTATGTATGTGTGTGTTTTCAGGGACACACAAACAGAAAAAAATCTGGAAATATATAGACCAACATGATAGTGGTCATCTCCAGAGAATAGGTTTTAGGGGAAAGAAGTAGGCGATGTTAAGAGATGTTTATATACTCTGTACGTACTTCTGTGCTTAATATATAAATATATATGTATTCATACATATATTTGCAAAAAACACATATATTTACAAAAAGTATGTTACTCTTGTATTAAAATTACTTTTGAAGAAAAAATTTTTTTCTTGTGAACATTTTAATAAAACCAGAATACTATAAAGTTAAAATTAAAATTAAGTGAAATACCACCAGCAAGAGATATACCACTGAAAATTTTCTATGTTTGAAAAATGCACATAGACCTTATGAAAACCAGTGGAGCATTTTTGATCTTTTAAAAACCTGGATTTTCCCATATTAGAGATGCTTCAGAAAGATTTTTATGAGACTGATGTCTTTATTTTGATGATAATAGTAAGCCTTTATTGAATATTAACTTTATGCCAAATTCTATTTTTCAGAAACAGAATTTTGAAGGTTTGTGTAAGATTCTTTATGATGGATACATTATTCTGCACCTGTCATATCCCCTTTTCTGACTATTCAGGGGTTTCCCATTTTCTCCTCTCCATTAATATTGAGCTCACCACCCTGGTTTGTAAACCTTTGGTTTCACCCCCCATTCCCAGGATAAATCCCTAGAAGTGGAATTATACATTTTAGATAAACACAATTTCTTTTAGGACTTGTTGCCTATTGCTAAAAGGCTGTATACTTAATGTCTAGAGATAGTTCACGAGAATGCCCAGTCCTTCCTGGTCAGTGCTCCTGTATCCTTGCTTTAAATTCACTTGCCAATTGCATAGTAATCTTGGAGCCTAGTCACCATGTGGACCTGCGTGTCCTCCCCATGCAGCCTGTGGTCCTCCCTCACCATCTCCCTGAATGTAGCTGTTGCCTTCTTTCCTTCTCTGTCTTGAATCTGGCTTTATACCAGGCTGAGATCTGGAATCAATTTTTCCAAAACACTGCAATTGCTCCAACACCTCCTTCTGAACTGTAGCTCAAAGGTCAGGAGCACAGACCCTTGAAGTCTCTGTCTCTGCTCAAGGAGCCTCCTGCCACTTTGCTCTCCACGCACTGTTACTCTTGCTGGAGGCCACCATCACCAGCCAAGCTGTGAGAGCAGACTGGGAATCTGCCCACAGAGGGAACATTTTCCCTCCCTGTTTATTGCTTCTAAACAGGTCATGGGCCTGTCCCCACTGCTGGACAGGCCCCTTTGGTTCAGGACTACACTCAGCATGCCCAGGCCTGGCTGCCAGTAAATGTTTATAAACAAGCCAGTGAGTGCACATCCTTGGGGGAGATCAAGTGAGGCACTAGCCTTGACATAGACAACTCAGGAACCGGGACAAGTAATACTTCAATGCAACCTTAAAAAATAAAAGTCAATTCAAACAAAGCCATGATAGACAATACCCACACTTTAAGTCAACATCTCAGGTTCCTCTTCTAGGCCTAATCCTTCCTTCTGATTCCTCTCGCTGCTCTCTTCCTTGCTTGTTCCCCATGATGAGGTCCCTTACCTGTCCCGCAGGCTCTGCAGGCTGTAACAGATACTTCCTGTCTGGGCTCCAGTATTGGGGATTCTGCTCCTTGGTGCTGGAGTGCTGCTTGCAAACCCATGTCCAGGCCCAGCAGCAGGAGGGTCCTGCATTGCCTGGGGCCAGGGCTCAACCCCTGGAGTCTCATGACTCTCTTGGCCTGCCCTGGGCTTCATCTGCTCTCAGCTTCTGGTGCCTCTGGCTGCACCTGCGGTGTAGAATCCCTGCAGGGGTTCTTCTGGTACTCTCACAAGCAGTGGCTGCTCCAGTGCACAGGGGTTCATGTGGCCCTGGCCCTCTCCTCACTCTGGCTGGGTTCTGGTCTCCATTCTCAGGCAGCTCTAGCCCTGGCCAAGGCTACTACCTCTAGTGGTTTCTCCCTGAGATACAGCTGCCAACTGACCTGTTGTGGTTCATATCCAGGGCTCAATTGCTCCTAGGGCAGCCACCTGCCTGGCCCCAACCCTGGGACCCTTTCCCCCCAGTTCCCCAAGGACACTCTGGGTCTAAGGAGTGTTTCTCAGGGGACTGGAGGGGCTGGTGGCCCAGTGGAACAAGAGTCCCCAAGGGCCTGAATTCAGGGGGACAGGGCTAGATGGGGCTTTTCTGATTAGTCTCCCAGGCTGGAGCCCTACACACTGCACTATGGTCAGCTGGGACCAGCCCTACCTTGGCTGAGTTTGTCAGGCTTAGCCAGCTCCCATCTGGCCTACTCTGGAATGAGGCAAGGACCCTGCAAGGAGTGACTGTGTATGTGCCAGGCAAGCAGTAGTGGGAAGATTGTGACTTTGTCTGTTCAGACCTAGGTCACCCGTGGGTCTCAGTTTTCTTCTTTGTAAAATAGGGAGACAGTTCTGCAGCAGGGAGGGTATGAGAATTAATGAGCCCATGAGCTTGCTAAGCTCCTAGCAGGTGTTGAATGAATGCTGGTTCCTTTTTTGTTTTCCTTTTACTTTAGGCTTCAGAGCAACTCTTGGGATGTCCTTGGGGCAAATGTCCTTGTTTTACAGGTGAGACAACTAAGGCCCAGAGAAGACAAATGCACACTCCCCAGTGGTTCTATGGATGCAGAGAGTCCCAGAATCTAGGAGTAAGCCCATTCCCTGCATTTCTATCCCTTTGCCTTGAAGCCACCTTGAAGGCTCATGGCCAGCTCCCAAGTGAGCCAAGGTTTGAGTTCTGTTAGGAGTAGGTGGAGAAGGAGGGCTGGGCATCTCCTTTGGGTTGCGGTCTGTTTTTTGAGGCCCTGGAATATAATACATAATACAATGGCAATGCTAATGCTTTGGCTTTAGCATTGGCTGAATGTTTTACAATCTTTATCCTTGGAGGGCGGGGGGCTAAGATTATTCCTTCTTCCACTTGCAGATAAGGAAAATGATGCACAGGCAGGTTCTCTAGTTTTGTGATGCCATAGGGCCAAGAAGTTCCAGGGCTGGGATTGGCTCTGCATGGCACCAGGGCATAGTTTGTTGATGATGCCTCCATTTTTGTTCCATCCAATGTCCCTGGCAGCCCAGCATAAAAATGTCTAAGATCTTCAGGGTCCCAAAACCTGATATGAAAGGCCCTTCCTTACTCTCCCACTCCTGAGACTGCAATGAGGGTCTGTTCTCTTGCTCTCAGGTTGCTTTTTATGCCACAAAAATCTTTAGAAAATATTAATTTTTAGTTGACACATAATTATATACATATTAATGGGGCAATGTTCTATTTATAATGACCAGAGCAGGGTAACTGGCAAACCTATCACCTCAAACATTTATGAAGATTTTTGTATTGGAAACATTCAAAACTTTGTTCATTGAACTGGGTGTGGTGGGATACAACTGTAGTCCCAGCTACTCTGGAGGCTGAGGCAGGAGGATGGCTTGATCCCAGGAATTCAAGGCCAGCCTAGGCAACATAGCAAGATCTGGACCCTTAGAAAAGAGAAAACCAACCAAGCAACCAAAATACTGTTACCTATTTTGAAATATACAGTGAATTGTCAACCATAGTTATCTTACTGTACCACAAGATCTTTAATGTAAGTTCAGAACTGCACTGCTAAGTCTTTTGATTTTTTGTTGCAGCAGGTCTAAAAAGGTCCTCTCAGGTTTTCCTTTAAGAGTTTCTTGGCCCATGTTTTGAGTCAGATACTCCTGAAATTTCCTGCTAAATTTGGTGGAAATTAGCCCAGCCATTTTCATAGGATGCAGTGATGAACAAATAGCTTTAAACTTTATTTCATTGATACAAATTATGGTTGCCAGGAAAAAATTGTCCGCAGATCTCTAGGTTTTCTGCATGTCTCTTGAGCAAAGGTGCCAACTTCCTTCCCTCTGGGCCCTTTTCGAGGATGTCTGTACAGTGAGCAACTGTGGAAGGTAGAGATGGTATTTCCCTTTAGAGGGCAGGCATGCTTACTGTCCTATATATAAGAGCTGGGTCCCTAAACTCAAGTTGCAGATGTCACCTTGCCCTCTTTTGCATAACCTTATGAGATTGATGCAAAAAAAGCATCAACTCTGGTAACTGCTATTGCTGTGAGCAATAAACAGCTCTTTGTCTCCGAGCCAGAAGGTTTTGTCTTCCACTAGCATTTGAGAAACTGTGGCAAGCTATGTTTTAGCTTGCAAGGAGGCTAAAGTCTCAGACCCTTCACAGTTTGTGATAATGATTATCATGAAAAGGAGGAAGAGAGAGAGATAAGTCAAGGTGGTGACCATGACGTAATAGTTTGAAACACTTCATCAGATCAGCTTTCCAGGATCTCCAGGTGGGATCTTTCTATTCTGAAACATTGTTAGGACAACTTTGGGTGTTGAGAGCTAGATTATACTAATAAATCCCACACATCCCTGGACATGTAGATGATCAAGGCATTGAACAGTAATGGGGTGTGGGCACCCTAAGAACTGTCATGCAGGATTCAGGGGAAGGCCCTGGGAAGCCTTAAATCCAATCTAGCTTCTCCATATTTTGGGTGTGAGGTCCACTCCTATCTCTGACCTTGGGCTTTCCATATCTTGGGGGATATGGGTAGGGCCCAACCTGAGAGTCTAGGCTGCATTTGCTCTCTCCCCAGCACACGTTGTGGTGTTATAGTCCCACTATGCAGGACCCAAAAGCTGTGGTTTCCCCCAGGGACAGCCCCAAGTCTTGGGGAAAAGCAGGGGCTGTCCCTATAGACACAGCATCCCCACCTTCTCTCCCACCCCACCTCCTTCAGCCCCTGCACCTGCCATAGCCTCTGGGCAGACATCTCACCGCAGACCACATCCTCCCAGGGTGGCTGCAGTCGGAAATCCGGGTTGGACTGGCCCCTGGGGATCTTCCAGGGTCTGGGGCTTCCCCAGATGGTGTAGCTCTGGCTCTGGCTGCCCAAGCCCTCCCCTGTTCCTGACTGAGATGTGCTGACGGCTGGATCAACTTCCAGGCAGAGGAGTCTTGGTCCAGCTGACCCCCTGTTCAGTGTCCCTAGAGCCTGGACCTTCTCTCCTTCACCCACAGTACCTAGTGGCAGTGGCCACTATACACTACTTCCTCCCACGCCCAGGTGTCCTCAGCTTACTGCTCCACGCTGTCTCCTAATTTAACCAACAGGCTGATCTTTCCACTAGAGGGAGCCCTGAGAGGGCTGAAGCAGAGGATGATAAAATATTTGGGAACTCAGAATTTGGAGCCAGGGACTGGTTCTTTAGATCCTAAGCCCTAAGTGGTCATGTAGAAACCAAACACCCTGGCTCCTTTCATTCTAAGTAGGCAGTTCCCACCTCAGCTCTCCCTAGAAATGGGGAGAGACTCTTACTCCTTCTGTAGCAGTCACAAACTAGCTGACCTGGCAGAGATATTCTAGCTCCTTCTACTGATGAATTAATAGAGGTACAGAGAGGGTTTCTTGCCTAAGATACACAGCAACTAGACTGTATCCTGGAACTTGACTAGTACTAGCCAGAGAGACCTGGAAGAAACAGCTCTCTTAGGTATGGGTCGAAGCCAGCCTGGAAGTAAAGGGTGGGATTTAGGACAATTTCAGTTCTTTAACCTCAAACTTCCATCCAGCTGCCAGAAACACAGCTCAGGGAGGGAAAGTCCAGTAGGGGGCAGTAAAGACCATAGTGGAAGTCTGAGTCAGACTGTCTAAACTAGAGCTCTTCAGCAGGGGAGGCTGGAGATCAAGGGGTGGACTGCAGAGGTGGGAGAGGAAGGGAGACAGGAGCTGGAGTCTGGTCTACATTGCTGCTGTGTTGGTCAGATTTCTGTCACTACAACAAATACCCAAGATAATCAATTTATATAGAGAAAAATTTTATTTTGGCTCCCACTTTTGGAAGTTTCAGTCCAAGACCAGTTGGCATTGTTGTTTTGGGCCTGTTGTCCGGCAGACCATCATGGTCAGGAGCATGTGGTGGAGCAAAGCTGTTCATTTCATGGCTGGGAAGCAAAAGAAAGAAAGAAGAGGAAGGGGCTGGGGCTCTGCTATCCCTTTCAATGACTTGAAGGCTGCCTGCTAGCTCAGACCTCTTGAATGTTCCATCAGTGCCCAATAAATAGTGCCATGGACTGGGAACCAAGCCTTTAACATACAGGTTTTTGAGGAACAGTCCAGATCCAAGCTATAGTATGCACCAGGACCTAATTCAACCCTGGAAGCATAGTTGGGTCCTGAAAGAGGTGAGTGAAGCAAGTCACATCCTGAAGTTCCTCATAGGCTTTTTTGGACATTATTTTTGGCTTTTATTGGTACATTTTAGGTACACAATATAATGACATACATCATTGGAAATTTGCCCCTTTACATAATCTCTTTTGGTTCTTATTTTTTCCCCTTTCCCATGTCCTCCCTTCAACCCCTCCATGCCTCCGTATTTACAAAGACTTTGTTTCCAGTTTTTCATTTTCTCACATTAATTCCATTCCCTTCTTTCCTTTCCCTACCCCTCCCACTTCCCCTTCCCTTCTGCCCCTTTTCTTCCTATTTCACATTATCTATTATACTTTTTAGTCTTTATTTACACTTTCAGTTTCTCACTCTAGAGAAACTAGTTGGTATTTACACATGTGTGTCCTATTTATTTCACTTAAGAGTATCACCTCAATGTGCATCCATTTAGCAATAAATGTCTCTAATTTCTCATGTTTTATGTCTGAGTAGTACTCCATTTTATAAAAAAAAATTTTTCTTTATCCAGTCTCCATTTGATGGGCATTTGGGCTGTTTCCAAATTTTACCTATTACAAACTGTGCTGCTATGAACATGGGTGCACATATATCACTGTGGCATGATTCTTTTAATTCTTCGGGGAAGATCCCCAGCAGTGGAATAGCGGGGTCAAATGGGACTTCCAGTCCTAGTTCTTTGAGGTATCTCCATACTGATTTCCCCAGTGGTTGCACAAG
>NW_004624747.1:9244276-9259563 GCF_000247695.1 Heterocephalus glaber | reverse complement strand
TGACTCTGAGGGTATCTCCTTTTACCAGGAAGGACCACTGACTAGATCAATAACAACACCTTAGCCCAAGTGATACAATCAGCAACACCATAGCAACAAGTACAGCTTAGAAAATTACATTTTGTTGTAGTTATTAATCTATCACCTTTAACCATGTAAATTAAATCAAAATCATGATTTTCAAAACCCAACATATGATTATAGTGAATAAACTCCTCAATATAACAACTTTACCCTTCCGGATGGGGAGTTAGAAGGAGTTGGGCAGGGAGGAATAGCTAAGTAGAAGGATAGGGAAAGGTTAGCTATGAGGCTAGAGGACACAGTCGAGAGAAGTAAAAAGAGAATAATAGAAAAATAAAGAAGAAATCCAAATGAGGGCCAGAACAGGAACAAAAAGGGAGATGAACAAAGTGGGATAGCAAGAGAGTGAGTGTAAGAGAGAAAAAGGAAAGAAAAAAAGGAGAGGAAAAACATAAATTTGCAGAGAGTAGGAAAGAAAATTAAAGAGGAGAGGAGGAAAAAAACCCAAACAAACCAATAATACTAATTTTGGAAATAAAAACACAAAAATGAAAATGAAGGGCCTCCTTTAAGGTGTGTCTCTGCTGTCACAGTAGACAATGTGGGTAGCAGTGTGCAGATATAAATCAATGAGTCTCAGCAAGCCAGTCGCAGACCGGTGAGATTCAGGCAGATTTCTGGCTGCAAGTCCCAAGTTGAGCTCCCTGTCCTACAGCAGGGTTGAACTCTGCAAGGTTCTATTGCAGGTTCCAGGTGCCCTTCCCCTGAAGATAGTCCTGGTTCCAATGGGAGGTGATGATCCCTCCAACTTACCCAGTACGGTGGTCTGGTGGTCCAGTGTCCCCTGTGTCTTTGTAGTGTGGAACCAGGTGGCAGTACAGCCAAGAGGCCAGAGGAGCGGGAGGGGGTTCCTGCAGGCATCTGCACTGCTAAGTAGATCGCTGCTGGGGGCGTGGGCTGGATGGGGCGGGTTCCCTGTGACCAGGGACCCCTCTGCGGCATCCGGGGATGTGCCTGACTGGCGCAGGCTTGATCAGGCAGTTCCTTTCTTGACAGACCTGCCTTAAACCACTCAAGTGTGTATCCTCCAACCTAAGACCATTCCTTGTCTTCTTCCTGCTGAGTCATAAAGAAGACTCTGTCACAGTGGAATTCTCCTCTCTATGGAAACTTGTGTCATGTGATTAACAAGCTTTTTGTGTTCTTAGGAGCTGCTGGGGTTACACTGGAGGCAACTGAGCCTGGAGAGATCCAGGGAACTTTCCATATCTCTCAGGAATGTGAAGGCAGGGACAAGACTAGAAACTTCCCTTCCCTGAAGCAGGCTCTCTCCTGTCAGTGTGAGCAGATTGGGAGTGGCTATGGGAGCCAGAGTGGTGGCAAGTTTGTGTCTCAGTTCCCTGCGTGTCTGTGTCACTGAGCTTTATCTGTGCTGTTCCACACCTGCAAGCAATAGCTTCATCATTGTCCTGGGTCCCGCTGATGATGGTCATCATGGCTGTATTCCCAGATTTGGAGCCAGAGAATCAGAGATCCTGAGGGCCTGGTGTCATCATAGGAAATGACCAGCAGAGGGGCCTGGCCTGGCTTCCACTGGTACTGTTGTACAGTTTTGCTTCCAATGCCATTTCCCCAACAGGTCATCCTGGCTGTCTGTCCCAGGGTCACCAACACTGAGGATGGCTGCCTCAGCACATATGAGACTACAGAGCCTGCAAGGAGAGAGAAGGAGAGGTGGGACTGGCAATGGAAGACCTTCCAGGCCTTCACCCCTTTGTGGCCTGGAGCACATCTGGGATTCTTGGGGTCCCTTGGGTTCCCCCTCCCTAAATCCCAGCCCCAGTGGCCCATAGCCCTGGCTAGAGGATGGAACATTTGAGTCCAGGAGCAATCCTGCCCTTCTTTCCTGGCATCTGCAGCCCCAAAAGCTCACATAGGCAGGGAGCACAGTGTGGTGGTATCAGCTCAACAGCCTCCATCCTGCAACAAGTTTCCAAGCATCCTGCCCATACAGGCAGGGCAAGGCAGTTCCCAGAGCCCTGGGGTACTGCCTGTGCCATGAGCAAGGAGGCTGAGGTGGAGGGGCACCCAGGTCATGTTGGAGGTGTCCCTGAAGCAGCTTCTTGAGCCCCAGGCAGCACTAGCTTCCTCCCAGCCCTCTTTTATCTCCTTACTGGAGAGAGCTGCCTGTTATGTAAATCAGCTTGAGCTCAGGGCTATTTCTGGGTGAACTTCGTGGTTTCCAGAGCTGGGCTCAGCAGCAGGGACGAAGAGAGGGGAAGGGAGAAGCCTAGCAGACCCAGCCTGATTCCATGAGGTGCTTCCTCACCTGCTGGTCCCAAAGTCTGGGTGATATCCCTACTCCAGGATGCATGTTAGTCTCCCTTCTGGGCTTGCCTGGCCATGCGGAGCTCAGAGGTGAGTTTGACTGCAGTATGTAAACTACTCTACAGGTGACAGTAAGAGACTCAGCCAAGTTTGTGATCTTGCCCCAGATTTCTGCTCTTGGGCTGCACTGCAGGAATAAAATCTTCCCCAGCTAAGTATAAATGAAACATTTAAAGATCCAGTAAGGTGCTATAACTGTCTTTCCTTGGTTTGAGCTCCACATGCACAACATAGGGGGGCTGTGTCTCATATAGCCTGTAGCTCTTGGCAGGTTCTACACTTCATGCTCAAATACAGAGTAAAAGCTGCAGAGCTTCAGCACACGTGGTGGTCTAGGCCCACTGGTGGCAAACCTATGGGATGCTTGTTATTTGTTTTTCTTGTAAGACAAAAAATGTTAATGTATGAGTTGTTTTTTTCTAAACTTAAATCTCAGAATTCAGGTTTAATTTTAGTGCTGGCACTTTGTGATAACTAAGTGGGTTTTGGGTTGGAGTTTGGCACACCATGCCTAAAAGGTTCATCATCACCGGTCTAGAGGAAAATGAAGCACCTGGACCTCTGCCAGAGTAACAGACAAATTGTACAAAGGCCAGATTGGAGAGACACACAGACCAAAGAATATTTACATCAATGTGGAGAAGATACAGTTGAAAAATGCCAGCTTTTTCTCCAGGTCACATGCCAAGGTTCCTAACCCTCTCCTACATGTATAACCACCCTGTAGAGGTGAGATCTGGGGGTTGAAAAGTGACTGACAGAGACCAAGTTTAGTGGGATGGGAATGAATTGGGGAAGGAAGGGGAGAGTGGGTAGGTAGGAAGAATTTCCTTTGCATGTAGCAGACAACAGGGCAAATTGTACGAGGCTGATCTGAGAGATAGACATTAAAGAATTTGTATATAAGTGTCAAGGACAATGCTGTAGAAAAATGACACCTTTCTCCAGGTCTCCGTCATTAACTCACCTGCATGTTAGAATTCCCTCAGGTTAGAAATCCATCTCTTCCCCAGGTGACTCTCTGCTGGCCCCTGGTGGCCACTTCACACTGCTGGAGGCCCCAGGGGTATCGATGACCCAAGTGTAGATTAAGAATTTGCTGCTCAGTTCCATCATTCCTTGATTCCTGGCCTACTGTCCATAAAGTGAGGAATTTCTCTTCCTCTTTTGGCTTCTGCCTGCCTCATGATTAGGCAGGAGGGGCTCTTGTTACATAAGAAAGTAGTCATCTGGAGGAAAGGTCAGGGCTCACCTGAGGTGTCTCTAAACCTTTCTGTAAGGCTATTGGTGTGCATGGGTATGGCCTTGGGGGAGCTTTGTGCTGAGTGACTCGGACTCAGAGGCTGAGTCCCCATGGTGATGAATGCAGGTGATACAAGCGCATGTTGCACAGTGGTAGCTTTTAGTGGTGGCACTAAAGACACACAAAAGAGACCACTCACCACAAATATTTACTCAGATCACTGCAGTCTGAGCCCCATTCCATCCTGTGAATACAGCATGAACTCAGCAGGCTTTCCTCTTGTGGGTGAGGCCATGGCATAGTTTGCAGTCCCAGCAGACTGTCCCAACAGCTTGTACCTGCGCATTTTCTTATCTGTTTATTATAAGCCAGACATGTTTCCCAGGTCCCAGACAGCCAGGACCCAGTGAAAGTCCATGGGTGGAACACTCTTGTCTGCTGCATTTCTTCTAAGGGAACTTTTGCTCTTGAGGAGGAAAGGAACATATTGGTTTTTGTATCATTTTCCATCTTGAATATGATGTCATGTTTGGAACTGCACAGGCATCTTGATGCCTTAAATCAACAAAAAAGAAAGGCTAAGATGATAAAGATGGTGAAACAGATACTGAGGAAGTTCCCATGTCTTGCATGGAATTGTTAAATACAAGAAGGAGTAAAATTATCCTCCCCATCTGTTCATGTCTCTGTTTTTTGTTTTTTTCATGCAAATGTTCTTGGAATAAAAATAAATTCTTAAACCATTAAGAAAATAACAAACATATATGGATCAATTAAGCAAAATAATGTTAGTGAAAGAACCATGAAATGGATAGGGACATGGAGATAATTAGTAGAATGATGAGGCAGAGAGTGACAGGCAAGTCAGGTTATAACCTGAGGCTGGGGCAGCTCACTGCAAAGGTGTCCCTGGAACTATCTTTGCATTGGAGGAGAAAGTTGACATAGCACTTGTGTGGGGAGAGCTAAGTCTGTATGTCCTTAGGGAAGAGGGTGTGTGAGGATGGGAACCTGAACCCCTGGAAATCAGGTTCAAGTCCAAAGTCAGACTTTCTCCTATGTGAAGTATTCTCACGGTAGAAAAGATGTGCAGACAGGGATGGTGAGATTTTCCAGGTAATAAATTGGGTTCTTTGGCAGCCACTGAGCCTGCAGGATGGTGCTGTGGGGCAGGGGCAGATGAGACACAAGTGTGTTCAGCCCAGTCCCATAGCATTTCCTTTTGTTTACCAGGGAGTGAAGACAGGTATGTACCCATACCCACCAGGCAGCTAGAAACTTAAGCTACAGCCAGTGGTCCTGTCTGGCTCTCTAATCTCCTATGGGTGGTCTTTCACTGTTCCCCCAAAAGTGCTAGACCTTCCCTGACCTGGGATGACAGAATTTGGGGAGTACATTTCACAGGGAAGGAAAGGGACTGAGAGGGAGTGATAATCCCAAGGTCACTCAGGGAGAAAGAGATAAGATCAGGACCAGGGAGGTCCTGATCCATAATAATCACCTGCTTTGGGTACACTGGGAAGAGCCTAGGCTGAGCAGGAGAGTCGGAAAATCATTAGCTCAAAATTTGGGTCAGGGAGCAGACAGCTCCTCTCTTTTGGTTTGAACTGGTGTCTGAAGGCGGCGCTGATGCACCTTACCTGGGTTTGATGGGCTCCTGGGAAGAAAGCTGGCTGAGTGTGCCATTTGGTGCTGATCAGAATTCCCAAGGGCAAAATAGTCTAGATTAGAAGCAACTAGAGCAGGGACATCATGAACTTTCTACCCTAGAAAGAAGAATCATTGGATTAGCACTTAGGTCTTATGGATCTGGGCCATAAAGTATTGTCTATTAACAGCTTGTGGTTTATTAGCATGAAATGTAAATTACACACCTAAAGATCTAATTGTAATTGTCAGTTGATTGTTATTTAATTTTCCTGTGTGGAAGATGCAGGAACCAAGCTTTCTAGAGGACCCCCCCCCCGTCCCGCCCCGCCGCGTTAACCAGTGTCTGTAGGACAGGGATTGAAGACAAGATCTTGAATTAAAAAAATGCCACAAATTCTGTGAGAGAACCATGTTTCTAGTGGATATCTGCACTCTTGTCCTGTAGCTTGAGCTGCAGGAGAGAGCAGCAGAGTAAGTGGAGGCCAAGGACATGGTATTTGCTTAGAGGGCAGGTGAGAGTGAGAGTCAATACTGGGCAAGGAGGTTTCTCTCCCGCACAACCATGTGTCTGGGTCACTGTGAGTCACTGAAAGCTACTCCCGCTGCCACCAGTAGTCAGCCTTGTCTGTGGTCCATGCCCTGTGGATGGCCAGGGTGCTCTTGTTTCCCAAGCTAGAACCAAAATATTGGTTAAGAATCCCTGAAAGCCTGTTGCTGTCATCATAGATGATCAGTACAGGGACCTGGTTTGGCTTCTGTTGGTACCAAGGTATATAGTTGTCACTGGTTTATCTTCAAAGCGTGTGACATGACTATATTGGAGCTACTGATACTATGGATGACTGTGGCAACTTGTAGGAGTCCACAGAGGTTGCAAGGAAAGAAAAAGAGAGGTGGAATTGACAATAAAGGCACATTCCAGGAACTTCCCTCAACTCTAGCCTAGATGAGCTCTAGGAATCCTCTGTCTCTAAAGGGGGTCCTCCCATCAATCTTAGCCTCAATGGCCCATGAGCCTGGCTGGAGGATGGTGCCTCTGAACGCATGAGCAAATCTAACCCTTCTTGCTGGCAGCTGCAGGCTCTTAGGCTCACTCAAGTTAGCCAGTACAGCATAAGGACTTCAGCCCCATAGCTCCAATTCTGTAGCAGGTTTCTGAGCATCCTGCTAAGCTCAGACAAGGCTCTGTTAAGCTCAGAATCAGGGCCAGGCTCATCCCAGAGCACTGGGCTGGGTGAGTAGGTGGGGGTCCTGGGGCAGAACCTTTGCAGTGAGAGAAGAGACCAAGGACTAGAGCATTCAGGCCATGGTGGAGGTGCTCCTGAAGCCCAGGGTGGGCTGGCTTTCTTCTAGGCCTCTTTCCCCCTTGATGGAAAGAGCTGCCCATTATGCAAATCAGCCTGAACTCAGAGCTGCAGCTGGAGGAGTTTTGTGGTTTCCAGAGAAGGCCTCAGTCTTCAGAACACAGAGAGGCGAGGAGCAGCCCTGCAGACCTAGGAGTTCTCCTTCATTCATTGGTCCCATAGTTAAGGCCATTGCTCACAGATGACTATGTCCTCGGAAAGACCTGGAAATCATTCTTTTCAGCAAATGGTTGAAGCCCATGCAGGTGAGAGGACATCCTACATCCCTGAAGGGCTCTGTGGCCCAGTGTAGAGGGCAAGAGGCTCTAACAGAAATGGGCGTTTGATAGTAATAGGAAGGACAACATTCCAAAATGACAGGCTATGTGAATACATGTGGCCATCAGAAGTAGCATGGGTACATTTGTAAAGAACAACGACTGACTGTCCTGATGTCTGACCTGGCTGGGGCAGCGGGGAGGGTTTAGCATCCTTGGATCTAGTGGAGAGGAAGTCAGCATGGATTCTGTTGATTCTTTCATCATAAATATTGAAGGGAGTTTGAAGGTAGCTCTCCCAATACCATCTCAAACAATTACTAGAACCAAGCCAAATTTCTTAATTAGAATCTACGGCAAGAAGACCAATAGAGAATTTTCCCAGAACAATAGAGCAATATAAATATCAAGATCAGTGAATTATGGCTGTTGACTGTGTTTGCAAAAGTTAAACCCACTCCTATAAGTTTGTCAGTGGTGCTTTTCACCTACAAGGACAGAGTGTGGTGTTTGCAACACAGACCATATGTGTAGGAAATACTAAGCCATTACCTAAGTAGACCTTTATACAGAGGACAAATTCTGAGTCTTCCCCTATCTCTACCCTACACAGATTTATAAAATAATTACATCTTAGGGTGGGAATGGCATAGTCTCTTGCCACCTTTAAATATCTAAGGAACTTGTGGTTCAGGTTAATTTTATACCATGTAATTTATGGGTCTGCCCCCATAACATTTGGATGAATCCTGGAAGGGAGAAATAGATCCATAATCCAGACATGAAGTCATCTCATTGGCCACTTCTGTACCAGTGGTGGAATGTTCTACAGCAGAGTAGAATGTCTGCAGGTGCACCATATGCACCACCAACGTGGAAGCTCTTCTCTATTCTTTTCATGGACAGAAACCATGGCTGTGGAACAGATGACAGTGTGCATGTGTATTTTATTCCCCCAGCTTCATTAACTCTCCATGTTATAACATAGACAATGGAGGCTTAGACCATCTGGACAGGTCGACACTCCAGTGTTATACTAGGTCATGGTAATTAGACCAGATGTGCATGAAATGACAAGTGTATTGAAAGGTTTTGGGAGACATATGCATTCCAGAGAGTGGTAAAGATATCCTGAGAAGTTTTATCCCTCTACATTACTGCAAATTTTTATGGTTTACTTGTTTGGAGTTTTCTGAACTATCTCCAGCAAAATAATAAATTATTTCATTTAGTTCCTGCCAAGTTGAAAAACTAAGGCCTATAAGGCCCCTCTGGGTTAAGGAAAAGCGTACTTCAAATCTGGTGATGTTGCTGTAAATCAAATGCTAGGAACAATGAATGTTGACAGTTGGGTTTGGATTCCAGAGTGGGGAGGATCTTTAGCTTGTTACATAGGTGTGCCAGTCATCCTGCTGAGTGAACAATCATCCATTAGACTCTCTGATAATGGAGGAATTGGTGGCGGGAGTGGAAACATTGTATTTATGTCAAGCTCCCATAGGAGAACCCAATATTGACCATGGGGTTTTGGAACAAGTTCATATCATCTGCAGTAGAGAATTCCACACTTTCTTAAAAACAGTTCCTGGTACATTCCCAGTTTCTGATAGATACAAGACGTCATGGGACGTCAAATGACCACACAACCAGAACTGTGAGATCCACCAGTTGCGAGGTCAGACAGGTCCAGGAATGACCATTGTATATTGATGTTGCAGTTTTGGAATGGAAGCTCAGGAACTGGCATGGGAAATATGCTCCTATGTATATTTGGATACAATTCAGGTATCTGTTTTTCTTGCATCTGAACAACTCCCTGGATTTATACCTATGTCATCTGGGTGCAGACAGGTCTTTCTGCACCAGGTGACCTCAAAGCACCAGTCACTTGAGAAGTCTAGTTTAGTACTATTCAATAAAAATATGAGAGCCTCTTGGAAATTCTTTTATTATTTTTTATTGGTACATATTTGCCATACATAATGATCACATTCATCATAGGGAATTTGTACCTGTACATAACATAACTTACTTATTTTTTTCCATTCTCCTTCCACCCTTTAACCCTTGTTCCCATCTCCATTTACGAAAGCTTTATTTCCATTTTTTTACATTCTCTTTTAAAATCCCTTTTCCCTTCCTTCCCCTCCCTCTTTCCCCCTCTCTTGTTCCCCTTCCACATGCTGAAGATTAAACCTAGACCCATATCTTTCACCATGCACTAACCTAAAATTAAAATGGATCAAAGACATAAATAAAGAAACAGAAACAATCTGCCAGAAGATAGAACAGGTAAAACTCTTGAAGACACAGGTATAGGCAAAGACTTTATGAACGAAACCCCAATTGCACAGGAAATATTACAATAAATCAATAAATGGGATCACATTAAATGAAAAAGGTTTTGCACAGCAAAAGTAACCATCAACAGAGTGAAGAGACAACCCATGGAATGAAAAAAATTTTTTGCCAGCTACTCCTCAGACAAAAGACCAATATCTAGAACATATAAAGAACTCAAAAAATTCAGAGCCCTCAAATTTAAAGACCCAAACCAAAAATAGGTATCTGAAATGAATAGGTACTTCTCAAAGAAGTACAAATAAATATATGAAATAAATATATGAATAATAAAATAAATATATGAAAAAAGGTTCAACATCACTGGTCATTTGAGAAATTCAAATTAAAACAACTCTGAGATTCCATCTCCAGAAAGAATGACTATCTCCAAGAAATCAAGCAATAACAAATTCTGGTGAGGCTGTGGGGAAAAAGGAACCCTTGTAGATTGTTGAGACCATCTGAAAGCACAAGTGGCTGGCATTTGGGTCATAGCTCAAGACTTTGATAGTAAATTAAAATTCTGGTCATAACTCAAGTTGTTCGTATATCAGGCTGGTTGTAACTCGAGGGTCCACTGTAATTGTAAATATATGTACACCAGATATTGGCACACCCAATTTCATAAAACAAACTTTATGTGATATAAAAGCACAGACGACACCAATACAATTATAACAAGGGACTTCAATACCCCAGTATCACAAATACATAGGTCGACTAGACAAAAAAATCGACAAAGAAACATCAGAATTGAACTACACTGTAGATCACATGGACTTAATCTATATCTACAATATTTCATTCAACATCAGCAGAATACACTTCCTTTTCATCATGCCATAGAAACTTCTCCAAAATAGATCATATTTTAAGCCATAAAGCAAAACTCAATAAATAATAAAATTTAAATAATCTCATGGATTCCATGTGATCACAATGGAAGGAAACTAGAAAACAACAGCAAAAGAAGCCACAAGGACTACACAAACACACAGAGATTGAATAACACACTCTTTCATGATCAGTGGGTTACTGAAGAAGTCAGGGCAGAAATTTAAAAATTCCTAGAATCAAATGATATTAGAAATGCGAAAAATCAGCATCTGTGGGACACAGTGAAAGCAGTTCTAAGAGTGATCCCAATTGAGCTTGACAAAGCATCAAAACATCCTAGAAAAGAAAGAACAAACCAAACCCCAAACCAGTAGAAGGAAACAAATGATAAAGATTGGAGTAGAAATTAATGAAATTGAAACAAAAAAATTACAAAGGGTCAGCAAATCAAAGAGTTCTTTGAAAAGATAGGATGACTGATAAGCCCTTAGTCAAATTTAACAAGGAGAAGATGCAAATTAATAAAATTAAAAATGAAGAAGACAAAATTACAAGTTACCACTAAAATCTAAAGGATCATCAGAAATTATCTTCAAAATTTATATTCTAACAAATTGGAGAATCTGAAAGAACTGTATAAATTCCTAGACATATATGACCTATGTAAATTGAGTCAAGATAATACAAAAAAGTGAAACAGATCAATAATGAGCAATGAGATTGAAGGAGTAATTAAAACTCTTCCAACTAGGAAAAACTCAGAACCAGATGGATTTAAAGCTGAATTCTGCTAGACCTTTAGAGAAACACCAATGCTCCTCAAACTTTTCCACACAATATAAAGAGAAAGTATCATGTCAAATTCATTCTATGAAAACAGCATTACCCTGATACTGAAACCAGGTAAGTACTCAACAAAAAGGAAAGCTAGAAACCAATATTCTTGATGAACATAGATGCAAAACTCCTTAATAAGATCCTTGCTAACAGAATTCAACATAAATACTAAGAAGATCATACATTGTGACAAAGTTGGTTTTATCCCAGGGATACAAGGATGGCTCAACATACATAAATTAATAAATGAAATACCCCAGATAGGCAGAATCAAAAATAAAAATCACATGATCACCTTAATAGATGCTAAAAAAGCCTGTGTCAATATTTAGGACCACTTCATGACAAAAACCCTTTTGACAATAGATACAGAAGAACCTTACCTCAAAATGAGAAAAGCTGTATATAACAACTCACAGCCAACATCATATTAAGTGGGAAAAACTTAAAGAATTCCCTCTAAAGTCTGGAACAGGGCATGGTGTAGATTCTTACCACTCTTCAATATACTGTAGTACTCAAAACTTTAGCCACCACAATCACATAAGAGAAGAAAGAAAAGGTGTACAAACATGAAAGGAAGAAGTTGAATTATTCCTATTTCCAGGTGATATGATTCTTTACATACGAAACCCAAAGAATTTTCATAAGTATTTTAGGTTAGATGAACAAGTTCAGCAAAGTGTCAGGATATAAAATCAACACACAAAAATCAGTCACTTTCATGTACAGCAATAATAAACCTACTGAAAAAGAAATCAGGAAAAAATTCCACTCACATTAGCTTTGAAAAAATTACCTAGGAATCAATCTAACCAAGGAGTTGAAAGAACTCTATAATGAAAATTGCAGAACCCCCCAAAATGGAAGAGGTCCTTAGAAAATGGAAAGACATCCCTTGTTCTTGGATTGGCAGAATTGATACTGTAAAACGGCCATACTACCAAAAGCAATCTATAGAGTCAATTCAACAACTACTAAAATACCATCAATACGTTCATAGAAGTAGAAAAAACAATCCCGAACTTGACAGCAACATGGGAATAGAAATATCCACTTCATGTGGCAGGCTCTGTCCTGTTAATATATCCAGGGCAGACAAAAGTCATGGGGCCAGATTGGTGGCAGGTTTTTATCTCACTTCCTCATCCTCCTGTGTCACTGTGAGCTTTATCACTGTTGTCCCACACCTGACAGTAATAGTCAGCCTGGTCTTCAAACTGAGCCTTGCTGATGGTCAGGGTGGCTGTGTTCCCTTTGTTGGAGCCTAAGAATCGGTCAGGGATCCCTGAGGGCTTGCTATCATCATAATAGATGATCATCACAGGGGCCTGGCCTGGCTTCAGCTGGTACCAGTTCACAGTATAGCTTCTTATGCTGTATCCCTGACAAGTGATCCTGGCTGTCTTTCCCCATGTCACTGACAGTGATGATGGCTGAGTTAGCTTGTAGGAGGCCATGGATCCTGAAAAGAGAGAAAAGGAGATATGAGTGTGAAGATGCAGCCCTCTTATTGTACAATACCACCCCAGTTTTCTGAATGAGCTGTGAGGATTCTGTGGGTCCACAGGGCAACCCCTGGTATCAGCCTGGCTCCATTGGCCCATCAGCCTGGCTGGAGGATGAAGCCTTTGAACACAGGGCCAAACCCACCCCTCTCTCCTGGAAGCCGAAGCCCTTGAGACTCACACAAACCAATGAGGACAGTGTGAAGATCTCAGACTCACAACCCTCATTGTGCAGCAGGTTCCTGAGCATTCTGCCCACCCAGGAAGGATCATGCTGAGTTAAGTCAGGGCAAAACTGGTTCTAGGTCCTGGGTTGAGAGGATGGGTGGAGGCCTTGAGGCAGCACCTGTGCAGTGAGTGAGGAGGCTCAGGACCAGAAGAGTCCACATCATGGTAGAGGCTCCCTCAGTACTGCTTCCTGAGATCCAGACTGGGCTGGCGTCCTTCCAGTTCTCTCTTATCCCCTTGCTGAAGAGAGCTGCCCATTATGCAAATTATCTCGAGCCCAGGGCAGGTGCCGGAGGAGCTCTGTGGTGAACAGAGCAGGGCTCAGCTCCAAGGGACAAAAAGGGGAAGGCCCGCCTTGCAGCCTCAGCCTGAGCCCACAGGAAGCCCCCTCAGGTGCTAGTCCACAGAGCTCATGATTGAGTCTGCTTTGTTCAGAGACCCAAGTCCCAGTCTGTCATCTCTGTCCCTGCCTGCTGGTTGCCAGGAAATCATCACTGTGTCTCAGGAATCTTCCTGGACCACAGGCCCTTCTTCCTTTTTACTCCATCCCAGGAGGGTAGCTCTGTTCGGGATTCCAAGGGTTTCTTGTCCATGGATATTGTGGCAGATTCCACACGTTAAGTATAATAGATCTACTTTCAGCTGTGACAGGGAATTTCAGGCACCAATGAGAGCAACTTTCCAGACCTCACACTAAAAGTGACCAGAGGTGGCTTGGGCAGATTTCCTCAGTGGCAGAGCCAGAATAAAATTCCTATATTGGAGAGTGCACATGGAGTGTTTTAATAGCCATCGAGCGCTATATGTTTCTACCCTTCATTGTGAGTTCCTAGAGTTGGTCATAGATGATGTGCCTCAGTCTTCCCAGTGTTTATTAGGGCATGGGACAGTTCAGGTGCTGTAAGAAATGTTGGCTCCTTAAGAGAATGAGAGCTGGCTACAAGCTCCACAATCTCTCGAGTGAACACTATTATAATATAGTTTTCTTCATTGCAGTGAGGAGTGTATCAAATACACAAGATCTGAGGTGAAGAAAAGGCTAATGAAGAAAGTGTTGTGCCTCCCACTGCACAGTCAGGAAAGTAGTGTTGGGGAGCCACTCTAGGAGAGAGATGAGCAGAGACCAGGTGCAAGGGACAGTAGAGGAGCTTCCATGAGAAGCAGCTGTGTCTGGCAGACTAGGGGCTGTCAGAGCAAAGAGGAAGGAGACAGGACATAGGTGGCCACAGCGTAGGACCATTTTTGTAAACAGTGACAGAGTTTTAGCAGAAATGGAGGGGGCTGTTGGGAATGAAATACTGGATCTGTATCAGAGAAATCCAAGATCTCGATTGAGAGGCATACGATGAAAGAATTTGTACATCAGTGTCAAAAGTGATGTTGTAGTAAAATGACACCCTTTTCTTCAGGTCTCAGGTTCTGGTCACGAACCTTCCCTGCATGTTAGAGTCCCCCCGATCCCCAAGTCCACCACACCCCCAGGTGACTTTAGCCAGTGACTCTCTGCAGCTCCCTGGTTGCTCTTCCACACTGGCTGCTGGAGGCTTAGGGGTATCCCTGGTCCAGTACAGATCCAGAACCCATATGTCCATCAACAGATGAACAAATAAGGAAAATGTAACATATCTCAGTTAAAAAAGAAGGACAGATTTGAGTCATTTACAGGAAAATGGATGCACCTTGAGACCACAATGCTAAGTGAAATAAATCAGACATAGAAAGTTAAATATTGCATTGTTTTTCTTATATAAGAAACCCAAAATATAAATAATTTAAAGAGCAAAATAAAAAAGGCAATTACTGGAAACAGGGAAAGACCTTGTGGAGATGGGAAGGGTATCTAGGGATGGAGGGAGAGGGGAGGAAAGAGGAAACAAATAATTAAGGTGTAATATCTATATATACTAATTCCCTAAGATGAATGCAATTATTATGTATAACAAAGATACACAGTACCAATAAAAACCCCCTGCTGCTCTGGTCTGTAGTTCTCTGATGGGACTGCTGGCCCAGGGGAGGAATTCATCTTCTGTGTGTGGCCTTGACCGCCTCATGACCAGGCAGGAGGGGCTCAGACTATGTTTTCTGTAGTCTGTCACTTTTTTTAGGGGGGTACCAGGGATCGAACTCAGGTCCTTGAGCTTGTGAGGCAGGTGGCGGAACCACTGAGCTAAATCCCCGGCGGAGCTCAGATTATGTAGGAAAATATAGACAAGTCAACTTGTGTAAGGGGCAGCACCATCCAGTCATTCCTACACCTTTCTCAGGAGTGTAGAATGGTCATGATGGTAAGTGGCACTGGGAGTGGCACCGGGAGATACTGGTGTCAGGTGCAGAGTAAACATGGGTTGATGGTGGCCACTGCAACAAATACAAATAAGATAGCAGCACAATTTGTGATAGCTAAAACTTGGAAGCAGCCAAATTGCCCATCAACTGGAGACTGGATAAAGAAAATGTGGTTTCTGACTTGAGGACCAGTGGAACAGATTAGAAGATGCAGAAACAACACCAGACACACTCAGCCATCTCATCTGCGATAAAGGAGCCAAACACCCTCACTGGAGGAAAGATAGCCTCTTTAATAAATGGTGCTGGAAAAATTGGG
>NW_004624747.1:9207846-9221690 GCF_000247695.1 Heterocephalus glaber | reverse complement strand
TGCACTCTCTCCTGTTTATTTGTTGACTCCAATCAGTCTTATGTTTTTCTTTGCATCATCTAGCAGCTGCTGGATTGATTTCTTGTGTCCCCTTACCATTTTGAAGCAATTTTTCTTTTCCTGGTCACTAATTGCCATCTTAACTTCTACATCTGCAATTGTCTCCTCACATTGGCTCATTCTGTTTTGTAGACTTTCAATGAAGTTTTTGATCTCCTGGAAATCTATTTGCATCTGTTTTATGGATTCTATTTGTTTCCTACGTTGGAATGCATCATGTTCCTCATCTCCTCTCTAGATTTATTAATCACATCTTTCGCTATGAGCACAATCTCTGCTGTTATCTGAGAAATAATTTCTGATTGCAGTTTTTCCAGATCCTCTTTTATTGTCACTTCAGGGAGTCCAGGTGGTTGAGTATCAGAGCGATCCATCTCATTTCCCTTTGGGGTTGCTGTAAGTGATCTGGAAGTTTGGTTTCAAGAGTTGTTTATGTGTCTTCTCATTTTGACGGGGGTGGGAGGAAGGGTTGCTATTGGCATCTGTGCGGCTCACCTCCTCTGGACTGGGAGCTGCGGGAACGGTGGCCTGGAAGCCCCTTCCTCTGGGCTGGGACAGGTGGAACGGCAGCCCAGAAGCCCCTACCTCTGGGCTGGGAGAGGTGGAATGGCCCTTTATATATTTTAGATAGTAGTCTCCTGTCTGAGGAATAGCTGGCAATTTTTTTCCCCATTCTGTTGGTTGTCTCTCTACTCTGTTATTTTCTTTGGTATGAAGATTTTTAATTTGATGTGACCCTTTTTGCTGATTCTTTGTAATATTTCTTGTGTAGTCAGGGTTTTGTTCATAATGTCTTTGCCTACACCTATGTCTTCAAGAGTTTTACCTATTCTATCTTCCAGCAGATTTAATGTTTCTGTTTTAATACTTAGATCATTGATCCATTTCAATTTTAGGTTTGTGCACGGTGAGAGATACGGGTCTAGGCTCAATTTTTTGCATGACACATAGTCATTTCTGTTCCACGAGGCATGAGACCTGTGAGACTGGCCCTGCTGACCCAGCACTTCTCTGCCTTGCACTTAGAGAAGTTTGTGTCTGTTTCCCTCTTGAAACTTCACACACACCTTCTTTAACAGCTATTGCCATCCTCCAGTGAGTTTTGTTAATGCTGAGGATGGAAGGAATAGAGTCATTATTTTTCCCAGGATTCTCATGCCAGTAATATGACAGCATAAATAGTAACTAAGTCCCTCTTTGTTTTAGAACATTCCTGAAAATCTACTGTCTAGGTAAACAGTTGGGTCCTCTGACACAAAATTCTCACCTAGCTAAAGTAGTGGCTCATCAAATAAGTTTCCTAGTTAAAACCCCAAGCAAGACCTCTGGCCTGCTGTGTGCACCACCCCCGCCCCTTTGTCACAAATGTTCTCCAATTCCAATCAGTTCCTTTCTTGACAGACAGCCTTAAACCACTCAAGTGCAATCCTTCAACCCTAGAACCATCACAGATATTTCTGCTGCCACACCTAAGACCCTGTCACAGTAAAATTCTCCTTAATACGGGGACTTAGTGTTATAAGATTAACTGGCTCTTTGTGGTTTTAGCAGCTACCAGTTCTAGTCAGTAAATATGTGCTTCTGAGGTTACAGTGAAGGCAGGTGAGCTTGAAGAGGTTCAGGAGCGTTCTCCCATCTCTCAGGGATGTGACAGTGGTGGTGGAACTAGAAACCTCTCTTCCGTGTGATAGGTTTTCTTTTGTAGCTGTGACCAGGGTAGAGAGGGATTGTGGAAGCCAGGTCGGTGGTGGGTTTGTGCCTCACTTCCCCATGTGTCTGTGTCACTGTGAGCATTGCTACCATCCCACACCTGACAGTAATAGTCAGCCTCGTCCTCAGCCTGGGCGCCAGTGATGGTCAGTGTGGCCGTGTTGCCTGAGTTGGCACCAGAGAATCGGTCAGGAATCCCAGAGGGCTGGGTGTCATCATCATAGATGACCAGCATGGGGGCCTGAGGTGGCCTCTGTTGGTACCAGTTTACAAGTTTGTTTCCAATGCTGTTTCCCTCGCAGGTCATCCTGGCTGTCTGTCCCAGAGTCGCTGACACAGAGGATGGCTGTGTCAGCACATAGGAAGCCGCAGAGCCTGCAGGGAGAGAGAAATGAGAGATGGGGCTGAGGATGATGAAAGATCCTTCCAGGACCTTGGTCCTCCCTGGCCTGGAGGAGCTCTGGGATTCTATGGGCCAACAAGATTCCCTTACATCAATCTCAGTGCCAGTGGCCCATGAGCCTCAGGAAAAGAGGGAGACTTTAAACCCAAGAGCAAACCTGCCCTTTCTTCTGGCAGCTGCAGCCCTTCAGGCTCACACAAACCAGTGAGCACAGTGTGGGCCTCTCAGCCTGAGAGGCCCCCTCCTGTGTCAGGTTCCTGAGCATCATGGGCAGGGCCCTCCTGAGCTCAGAGTTAAAGCCAGGCTGGTTCCAGAGCCCAGGACTATGCAAGTGGTTGGGAGCTCTGGGGCAGCACCTGTGCAGTAAGCAAGGAAGCTGAAGAGGAGGGAGATCTGGGCCATGATGGAGGGCATCCAGGCTGATGCTGTCCTTGCTGAGGCCCAGGCTCCTCTGGCTTCCTCCCAGGCTTTTCTTATACCCTTGCTGAAGAGCTTGTTATGCAAATCAGCTGGAGCTCAGGGCAGCTGATGGGGGAGCTTTGTGGTATCCAGAGCAGGACTAAGCTCCAGGAACACAGAGAAGGGAGGGCAGCAGCCTTGAGGAACCAGCCTCAGTCCATGGGGTGCTCCTTCAACTGCTGGTCCTATAGTTTGGGTGACAGCTCCACTCCAGACTGTGTCTGGTCTCATTACTGGGCTGATCTGGCCAGGGGGAGCCCAGAGATGATGAGTCTGTCTATGTTATCTGAATCTACTCTACAGATGACAATAAGAGACTTAGCCAAGTGTGGGATCCTGTCTCAGATCTCAGCCCTCTGCTTCATGGTAAGAATAAAATTTCTCCCTGGTTAGGTGTACATGAAAGTCTTAGGGATCCAGTGAGTTGCTGTAACTGTCTGTCCTTTGTGTGAGTTCTCATAAAGACTGTAGGTGCCGTGCCCCATATATCTTGCTGCTCTGGGCAGGCTCTGTACTTTGTGCTCAGTATTGTGTGACAGCTGCAGAACTTGAGCACACATGGTAGTCTAAGGGGAAATGATGAACTTGGACCTCTGTCAGAGTAACAAATTCTACAAAGGCTGGATTGGAGAGCCACACAAGGCAAAGAATGTTTACACCAATGTGGATGACAATGCTGTTGAAAAACTTGAGCTCAGCTTCTCCCGAAGGTCTCAGTTCCAGGTCACCAACCTTCCTACTTGTAAAATCACCCATCCCGGAGGTGCAGTCTAGAGAACAGAATTTAGCTGATGAGAATGAGCTGAGATAGGAAGAAGGTAGTGGTAAGCAGGTGTATGAGACAGATAAGCACATTGCACCAGAGGCTGATCTGAGAGACATGAAGAGATTGAAGAATTTGCATATGTGTCAAGGATAGCATTGTAGAAAAATGACACCCTTTTCTCCAGATCTCAAGGCAAGGTCACTAACCCTTCAGTTTAGAATTTCTCTGAAGCCCAGGCCCATCCCATTCCCAAGCAGCTTTACCTATGACTCTCTGTTGCCTCCTGGTGGCCACTGCAAACTGGTTGCTGGAGGCCCGGAGTGTCTGTGGTCCAGGTGTAGTTTAAGAACCTGCTGCTCAGATATAGAATTTCTTAATTCTTAGCCTGCTTTCCCCAGAGTGAGGTGTTCCTCTTCTCTCTGTGTCCCCTACCTGTCTTGAGACCAGGCAGGAGGGGCTAAGATTACTCAGAAAAGTATGGACACACCTATCTGGAGGAGGAGAGGTCAGGGCCCACCTGAGACATGTCTGTACCTTTCTCTAGTGTGGAGGGTGGTCTTGGAAGACATCCCAGGGCTTTGTCCTGTGTGACACAGGACTCGGGGACTGGTTATCCCTTGCTCAGGGACTGACATGGGACTCCAGGACTGGTGCCAAATGCAGATAAAAGTGCATGTGTGGGAGGTTTGGGGCTATGGCACCAAAGACACAGAAAGGTGAGACCATCGACCACCCATATTTACTCAGATCATGCTGGTCTGCTCCACATTCCTTCCTGGAAACTGAGCATGACCAAGACACAGCCCCAGCTCTCAAGTTTTCATCTTGTGGGTAGGGCCATGGCTTAGACACAGTTTGCAGTCTCAGCAGACTATCTCAACAGCTTGTACCTGCGGACTGTTATCTCCATTTGTTATAAGCCAGATACTTTTCCCAGGTCCCAGGCAACCAGGACATTAGTGCCGGTCCATGGATGGAACACTCCTACTTGTTTTCTTCTCAGGGAACTTATGCTCTTGGAGAGGAAAGGAACACACTAATTTTTGTAACAGTTTTTCTGTTGAATATGATGTTGAGATGGTTGGAACTACGTATGCATCCTGTTGTCTTAAGTCAACAAGAAAGCAAGGCTAAGATGGTAAGGATGGTGAAAGAGAAACTGAGAAGGTCCCAGGTCTCATAGGGAATTGGTGAATACAGAAAACTACAACCATCATCCTTCAGACTTGATTTTGGAGGAGAAAAATTATCCTCCATCTGCTCATGTCTGTGTTTTTTCATGCAATGTTCTTTAATGAAAAAATTCCTGAACCATTAAGGAAATAGTGAACACAGATGAGTCAATTAACTAAAATAGTGGATCATGTGGTGAACAGGGACCACTAGTAGAGTGCAGAATGATGGGACAGAGTGTGGCAGGCAGGGTGGGTTACAACCTGAGGCTGGAGCATCTCCTTGCAGAGGTGTCTCTGGGCTGCCATCAGGATGGGAGGAGAAAGAAGTCACAGTACTTGTTTGGCGAGAGCTGATTTGGTGCCTTGGGGGAAGAGTCTGGGTGTGTGGCAGTGGGAACCTGTGAGGACCAGCTTCAGGCCCAAGGTCATATTTTCTTCTAAGTAAAGGATTCCAGGGCAGGAAAAATGTATAGTCAGGAGTGCAGATGGGGAGTTTCTAGGAACAGTGGTACCTTGGTTCACGAACTTAATTCTTTCTATGATTCTGGTCGAAAACTGAATTGGTTAAGAACTGAATCAAATCCAATGGTTAGGTTCAACATTTACCTTGTGGAAAAATTTGATTCAATTCTCATCCAGTTCAGTTTGTGACCAGAATCATGGAAAGAATTAAGTTGTTGAACCGAGGTGCCACTGTAATAAACTGGATTCTTTGGCAGCTGCTTAGCAGGTCTAGGAGTCTCCAGGATGGTACTGCTGGGCAAAGACAGGTAAGACACAGGTGGGTTCAGAGCAGACCCCTTCCTTCCTTTGTTACATGGGGCTGAATATACTCAGGGCATTGTTACTAATCCCTACCTTCTACCCTGTACCCACCATGCAGCAGTGTGAAGACTTAGGCTGTGACCTGTGCCTCCTGTCCTGAGCCAGCAGTCTAGTGTTTCCTGTGGGTGACCCATCACTGTTTTCCCAAAAGCGCCACAGATTCCCTGACCTGGGAGCACAGAATGTAGGAAGTGCAATTCATAGGTAAGGGACAAGGCTGAAAGAGGAAATGACAGTTCTAAGGTCACTTTGATAAGAGCATACTATACAATAAATTGCCTTGCCTGCATGTTTTTTTCCCCACAGAATGTTTTGTTCGAGAAATGTAGTTTTTTGTGCTGCTGGGCAGCACTCCTGCCCAATGTATCAAAATGTTTTGTGACTGTTTGAACTGTGTGACATTTCAGGAATGTTCTGTTAAGCTCCGCCCTTCTCAGAATGTTCTGTTATGCTCCACCCCCTTTTAAGAATGTTCTGTTAAGCTCTTCCTCCTTGTGGGAATGTTCTGTAACTCCACCTTTCTGCTTCAGTGAGCATGCTCACCTACCCTGTAGATTGCTATATAAGGAGGCTCTCATTTCTGGTAGAGTGCTCAGTCTTTGAGTATGAACTCCTCTGAGCCCACTGGCATGATAAAGATTTTTCTCCACCTCTTCTAGTGACCGTTGGATTCTTGAGTCTTCAAATTGTAACACTGTAACACTTGGCTGTGCCTCCAGCTGTAGCACTTGGCTATAGCACTGAGGTGTTCTGCTTTGCCACAACAACTTAGCACAGAAGACAGAACAGGATCAAGGAAGTCCCAGACCTATAGTAATGACTTCTGTGAGTGTTCTGGGACCAGCCCGGCCTGGAGGAGCTGTGGAGAAAATCCTCAGGCTAAATATTTCCATCCTTGATGCAGACAGGTCCTCTCTCTGGTCTTTCAGCTGCTTGCCCAGGGTGTGGAGGTGGCTGCTCCTTTTGTTGGGTGGACAGCTTTCTGGAGGAAAGCTACTTCCCACACACTTTGGGCCTGATCAGAATTACCAAGGATGAAATCATCCAGGTTAGAAGCAACAGGAGCAGTCATTTCGTGAACATTCACCTTACAAGAAATCTTGAATTATCACTTAGGCCTTATGGGTCCAGTGCATAAAGTATCATCTCTTGACAGCTGATAGTCTATTATGCAATGTAAATTGTACAGATATAATTATAACTGTCTTTGTGGAGCCAGCTCCTGCATATTTACAGCCAGCACTGGTCCTTCCCCCACCACAATGAGAGTAACTCCATAGTCTGTGGGAGCTCAGGATATTCGTAACTAAGGCTCAGCAGTGCTCTTACATCACAATCATCACCATTTCTATTACTAGCATTATTACTGCAGCACACACCTCATAGCTCACAGTTGAGGATTTCAGCACTATCTGCCCTTTTGTTAAAACCTGGCATTGCCTGCTTACCTAGACCTGGGGTGCCTATTTCTACTATAGAGAAAACACACTCCTTGATGAGCCCCTTGCCTTGGATTACTGCAGAGAAAGGACAAGAGATTTCAGGCCTGGAAACCCTCTGTGAGGCCCCACTGAATCTGTCTTCAGTTAGTAAGTCCCCTCTCTGGGTTTGTGTCATTTAGTTTTGAAAAATCAACTTCTTATGGTTAGTATGGCTGCCCCCACCTCAGAGCAGGTAGACTGAAGCCCAGAGACTCTGATGCTGCTAGCAGAGACCAGTGCTACCAAGTCTGGGCTTTGATCCAGGTGTCCTGAATTCAGGTCCTGGGCTCTGTGGGGCAGATGTGACTTAGGTGGGAAGGGGAAGTGTGAGTGTCAGACAGGGCAGCAAGGTTTGTGTCCCAAGGAGTTCACTGCCATCTCCCATCATGGCCTGGCTGTCACCAAGAGCCAGTGTTCAGGTTGTGGTGGTTGCAGGGCTGTGGTCAGGCTAGAGGTGGAGATCCTGTGGGGAGTAGGGAGGCTGCTGTGCTGTGTAGGGCTGCCATAAGGAGAAGTGTGTTTCTTTCCTCTGAGGGTATGCAGTGACTATTATTGTTGCTAAGGACTGAGCCCACCTATGTCAGCTTCACCACTGGACCCAGGGTCTTTGTGCCCAGGAGAATGAGGGTAAAAACAGTAACTAAGGTCACTCTTTGCTTCAGGACTTTACTAAAAACCTATCGTCCATGTAAGCATCTGACTGAGTACACTGTTTTCACTTGGGCACAGTGTGCCATTGTCAAATACATGTTTACCAGTGAAAACTAATTTCCAGACCTTCCCACTGTGTCCTCTAACTATATCTCTAATGCTATGGAGGTAACCAAATTTTAGCAACTTCTATCCTTAAACAACCTGCCTTATCTCATGAAAATGCAGACTCTAAATCTTATTAATAACTTCCATTGACGTCCCTTTCCCGAGACACTGAGGTGATGCTATGTGAGGGCTATTCTCCCATAGTGCTAGCAGACAAGGCCTGGAGTGACAGAATTTCTGTGGTTTTAGAGAAGCTGGCAAGCGAAATTATTCAACATGTCTTACTCATTGTTACAATGGATCAGCTGGGCCTGGAGAGGTTCAGGAACTTGACCCCATCTATCAGGAATGTAAGGATGGGGGAAGACTACAAAATTCCACTCCATGTGGAGAATTCTCTCTTGTCAGTGTAACCAAGGGAGAAAGGAATGATGGGAAACAGGTCAGTTTTTGTCTTACTTCCCCATCTGCCTATGTCACTGTGAGCTTCATTAGTGCTGTCCCACACCTGACAGTAATAGGCAGCCTCATCCTCAGCCTGGACCCTACTGATGATCAGAGTGTTGTTGTCCCTAATTTGGAGCCAGAGAATCAATCAGGGATCCCTGAGGCCCGGACAGAATCCAAATAGATGATCAGCTCAGGGGCTTGGCCTGGCTCCTGCTGGTACCAGTTCACACTGTACCTTTGTACATCATCTCCCTGACAAGTGATGCTGGCTGTCTGTCCCAGGGTCTCTGACGGTGATGAAGGCTGAGTCAGTTTTGAGGAGGCCACAATACCTACAAAGAGAGAAAAGCAGAGTTGGGGTTGAAGATGAGGGCTCCTCCCCATGAGACTGCTCCTCACCTGTCCTGGTTAACCTTCAGGGATTGTGTAGGCCCACAAGACAGCCTCTGGGATGACCCCAGTCCATGGCCCTGGTTTGAGGATGGAGCATTTGAACACATTAGCTAAGCTGCCTTTCTCTCCTGGCAGCTGCACCCCTCCCAGGCTCACAAAAGCCAGTGAGCACAGTGTGTGGACCTTTGCCCTACAGCCCCCAAGTTGCAGCAGGTTCCAGAACACCTGGGCCATACAGATAGGGCCCAAGTGAGCCGAGTCAAGAACAGGCTGGTCCCAGATCCCTGAGCTGGGCAGGGTGGAGGGACCCTGGAGCAACACCTGTGCAGTGAACAAGGAGACCAAGGAAGAAGAGAGTCCAGGCCATGGTGGAGGTGGCCTGATGCTACTTCCTGAGGCACAGCCTGGATTGGCTTCCTCTCAGGCCTCTCTTACCCCCTGGCTGGAGAGAGCTGCCCATTATGCAAATAAGTCTTTGCCCAGGGCAGGTGCTGGAGGGGCTTTGTGGTGTACAGAACAGGGCTCGGGACAAAATGGGGAAGGGCAGCCTTGCAGCCTCAGTCTCAGCCCACAGGAGGTGCCTTCAGCTATTAGTCCCATAGTTTGGACTGACATTTTTATTCCAGACTGTGTCCTAACATCATTCCTGGGCTGGGCTGGCCATACAGAGCTCACAACTGAGTTTGTCTACTTTTTTCAGAGAACCCAAATCCTGACCAGATTGTCTTCCCTGTCTTTGTCTGATGGCTGCCAGAGAATCTCCACTGTATCTCAGGAATTTATTTCTGGGACCACAGGCCCTTCCTCCCTTCTATTCCGTCCCAGGAGGGTCATGGGTAATTTTGGTCCAGGACTCCAGATTTTATGGCAGAATGCAAATGTCAAGTATAGACCTAGCTCCAGCCGTGATAGGGACCTTCTAGCCACCAATGAATGACCCTCCAGCCACCACTCTGCATGTGACTGTAGGTGCTTTAGACAGGGGCAGGCTCCTAAGATCACAGTGCTCCTCACTCCTAGAGCCAGAAATAAAAATCTTACATTGTCAAGTGGATGTAGAATGTTTTAATAGCCATCCAGTGCTATAAGTTTCTGCCCTTGGCTATGGGCTCCTGAAGCAGGTCATAGGAGATGTGCCTCAGTCTCCCCAGTGAGCAATGAGGGCTGGGTACAGTTCAGGGGCTCAAATAATGTTGACTGCAGAGGAGAAGACAGCTGGCTGCAAGCAACAACAATGTCTCAAGTGAATACTATAATGAAGTTGTCTTCATTACTGGGGAAAGCATATCAAGTATTCAAGCTCCATGCCTATAATCCCAGCACTCTGGGAGGCTGAGGTAAAGGAGATTGCAAATTCAAGTCCAGCCTGAGCAAGTTAGCAACTTAGTGAGACCAGAGCTGGGCAGCTACCCCAGGGGCTAGACAGGCAGAGAACAGGTACAGGGGACAATGGAGGAGGTTCTTCCATGGGAAGCATCTGTCTGGCAGGTCAAGGGATATCAGAGCAAAGAAGAAGGAGTTGAGACATGTCTTGCCACAGGGAAGGACAGTATTTGTGAACAGTGACAGCATTTTAATAGAAATGAAGCAAGCTGTTGGGAATGAACTACCTGGACCTGTGTCAGAGAAATATGCACCAATTTCCAAGAGCTAGATTGAGAGACAGGACAGAAAAATCTGTACATCAGATCAAGGGCAATGTGGTAAAATAACACTTTTTGCTCTAGGTCCCAGGTCATGATCACTAATCCTCCTTACAGGTTAGAATCCTCATGATGCCTAAGTTCCCCAGAAACCCAGATGGCTTTGGCAGGTGACACTCTACTGCCCTTTGATGGTCACACCACACTGGCTGCTGGAGGCTCAGGGAAATCCCTGGTCCAAGTATAGATTCAGAATGTGCTGAGATCTGTGATTCTCTGGTCCATGTCCTACTGGCTTCAGGGGAAGAATTTCTCATCTTTATGCTGTCCTGACTTCATCATGACTAGGCAGGAGCTACTAACATGTAGGAAAAATGGCAAGCCCACTTGTGGAAGGAGCAGCACCATTCAGTCATCTTGCACCTGGCTTCTGGGTGTTGAATGGTATCATGATGGTGGTAACTGGGAGTCAAACTGGGGGACACTGGACCTGCATTTACTGGTACCAGCTTTAGATGCACAGTAAATGTCTGTTTGGTGGTGGCCACTGCACAAAACACATATGAGAGAGCATTCATCTAAGAAATATTCATTCAGACACACTTTGGCTTGACCCCTAATCCACCCTGGGAATCCGGTATGAATTGACACTGTCCCTTCTCAAAAAAATCTTCTGTCCTGTGGATGAGGCATCGTATGTGGCATGTTGGTTTTCAGATCCAAAGGGCAGTCCCCACCAACTTCCACCTGTGCATCATCCCCCATGATTATTCTCTCAGCCAGGATTGATTATGTGGCCTGGCACTGCTCCCTGGCATATAAATTAGCTGACTGGAATTCTTCTGGGGGAACTTTTGCTCTCAGGAAGGAAGGAAGCAGATAAGATTTGTTCTGGTTCTTTTCTCTTGATATGTGTGTCATAACTGGAGCTGTGGTTTTAACTCCACACAAATGAAAGCAAATTCAAAATCTTCAGGACTGAACTACATCACTGACTCTTTTCAGCTTGAAGATCCCAAATTATGAGACTCTTAAGCCTTCATAAGTGGGAAATCTAAAAACATGTTATATACTACTGATTTCTATTTTTCTGGAAAATCCTAATACAATCATTTCTATGTGTATAGCACAATGGCACTAAGTTCTTACAATATGTTGTGCAAGTATACCATCTACTTTCAGAGCTTTTTCATCACCCTAAACTGAAAATCTGTCCATTATACAGCAATGGGGACTTTGGAATTTGAAATAGCAGGAAGGCACTATGACCAGGGAAAGTTCCCAGGAAGGAAACAAAATGGTGCCAGTTTTTCCTTCACAGTTTCTGTAAAATGTAAGAACAAGGGACCTTAGGGCCACTAGAGGCCAGTTCACTAATCCTGACCAGGCCTCCCTCCAGCAGTCATTAGGATGTGTCACTTCCTAATGTCACTTCTCATGCAAGAAACTAGAGAAGGCACAGCCCCAGGATCATTACATCTAAGAGAGACAAAGAGGCATGATTTGATAGGATCTGCCTTCTGAAACAGCTCTCTGCTCTCCTACTGGACTACAGATGATATCTGGGGTCATGGATGTATAGTTGGTAATGACTTTGGCATATACTAGTGAGGTTTTGCATAAATCTATGGAATAAGATAATAAAGCAACACATGCCCTATAAAATTCTTACAAATGAATTGTTCTTATAGTCATGACAAGTTTCATTTTTTTTGCATCTGGAAACCACTGAAGGAAGAGGCCAAAGGCAGGTCCCTGCAAGGTGACAGGTCTTAAGAGACAGGGTCAGCAGTCTATGAATCCTGTCTGTATTTTTTATAGATAGTTTCACTGGATGACCCAATGCCCATTCATTTTCCAACTGTCCTGCCTGCTTTAGCACTCCAGCTGTGGAGCTGAGTAGACAGAACAGAGACCCTGTGGCCCCGTAGCCTATAGGCTTTGCCACTGTGTCCTTTACAAAGGTAGACAACTGCTGGTGTAAGGAGCGGATTCTTCATTCTTTGCCCAAAGGCACTAACAAGGATGAATGCAAGGAGAATAGTGGAAGGGGAAAGATGACACACATCAAAGCCTGTTGGCCTCAGTGAGATGATCCTTGTATTAATCCTTGAATTGAGGCAGGAGGCTAGGGTGTGGCTAAAGCTGGATGGGAAAGTAAGCATGACCTATGAATTACAAGATCCCAGGAAACATGCGCAGAACAGTTCTCAAGCCCTGCAAGTGGACTTCTTGTGAGAACTGGAGCAGGTTTTCTATATGATGACCTAGACCTGAAACCAGCATGGGAAACTTAAAAAAAGGACAGTACCATTGTATTCCTGCTATGGTGTCTCTTTAACAGTAGCCCAGCCTTGTAGAGTGTAGTTATTTTTTTACTACATTTATTTGGCCCAAATTCACTCTGCAGAGCCTCTTTTTTCTTTAATAAATGTGAACTTTATTACCATTTGTGCTTGTTTTGACCAATCCCTTGCTCAGGACAGAAAGAACCTAGAAACCACCTCTAAAAGGAGACTCCAGCACCCCAAAGCCAGTAAAAGATTCACAGCCTCTCATGTCCTCATTGTTAAATGGGGGTACAGAGGTAAGACAATAAGTGCAGTCCTTATCTAGGCTCAACACAAGTTGGGGTCCACTGGGTTTACATCCTTGCTTGGTTGTCATTTTGTTCATCTATCATTGTGTCATTGAAATGGATCATCTGCTTTATTAGAAAACTCCCACTTTACTTTTTTTTTTCCCTCGGGGCCATCCTGAGGAATGTTATATGGGAAAGAACATGATAATTTTGGAGGCTTCACCCATCCAAGACAGTCAATAAAAACTATATTGTACTTTGCCAGGTAGGACAGTGTAAATTAGTACCACTGTGAAGTTCTGGACGGGCCATGAGTTGTGGTTTAGTTTTATTGCCATGGAATTCATACTTTTGAGTCTAACAAAAGTAAATGGATCCAGGAAGGTAGAAATGGATTCTACTGAGATTCAGATATGTAGTGGTTGTAAATGCAATCTCTGCCAGTTGTGGGATCTTACTGGAGAAAGTTAAGAAGGGCCCAGGACCCTGATGTGTGGAAATATATCCTTTACTAATCCTATAAAAAATAAGAAAAATGAGAGAAGCTCAGCTGGTCCCAGCACCCAGAAGGAAGCTCCCTGCCTCCATCCCAGGCTCCTAGGGCAGTGAAGCTCAGCTGGTCCCAGCACCCAGAAGGAAGCTCCCTGCCTCCATCCCAGGCTCCTAGGGCAGAGAAGGTCAGCTGGTCCCAGCACCTGGAAGGAAGCTCCCGTCTCCATCCCAGGCTCCTAAAGCAGAGAAGCTGAGCCGGTCCCAGAACCTGGAAGGAACCTCCCCCACTGACATCCCAAGCTCCTAGGGCAGAGAAGATGAGCCTCGTGGAAGCCAGAAACACCCCCTCCTGTGGAAATGAGAAGACATGTAAACAAGTCTCAAAAACAGACTTCTGGATCACCTACAGCAACCCCAAAGGGAAACAAGATAGAACACTCTGATACTCAACCACCTGGACTCTCTGAACTGGCAACAAAAGAGGATCTGAAATGAAATGAAATGATGAAATGAAATCAGAAATAGTTACTCAGATAACAGCAAAGATTTTGCTCATGGTGCAAGACATGACTAATAAATCTAGAGAGGACACAGATAAAAAAATAGAGGATCTGAGGAACATGATGGAATCCCAACATAGGAAACAA
>NW_004624747.1:9174013-9187900 GCF_000247695.1 Heterocephalus glaber | reverse complement strand
GAACAAGACAAGGATGTCCACTATCACCACTCCTGTTCAATATAGTTTTGGAAACATTAGCCACAGCAATTAGAGAAGAGAAAGAAATAAAAGAAATAAAGATAGGAAATGAAGAAGTCAAATTGTCATTATTTGCAGATGACAAGATAGTCTATATAGAAGACCCCAAGAACTCCACGAGAAGTCTTCTAGACATACTAAACAGCAATCAACCTAACAAAAGAAATCAAAGACATCTACTCTGAAAACTATAGCACTCTGAAAAGAGAGAGTGAAGATGATATCAGAAAATGGAAAGACATCCCTTGCTCCTGGGTAGGAAGAATCAACTTAGTGAAAATGGCCATACTTCCAAAACTGCTATAGAGATTCAATACAAATGTACATGATGTGACAAGTATACTGAAATGTTTGGTGGAACACATGCATTGCAGATGGTATAAAAGAAAACATCAATGTTTGATTTCTCCCTCACAGTCCAAATTTTTTGAATTTAGTTGTTTGGAGATTTCTGAGCCAAATTCCACAAAATAATAGACAAATTATTTTCTATTATGCTCTTCACCAAGAAAAAGCAAGCCCTGAGCCTATAGGCCAGTCTAGTTTTAGGACATGGTATATTTCAAATTTAGGGATGTTGTTTGAAACATTAGGAACAATGAAAGTTGTAAAATGGGTGTGACTGCCAGAGCAGGAAGGCTCTGCAGCGTGTCACACAGGCATACCAGTTATTCTGCTGTGTGGACAGGCATCTCATTTATTCTGATGTATAGACTCTAATAGATTCTGTAAGGATAGAGGATTTAGTGATGGTATAAAAGAACCTCAACTTTAGGGCAAGGCCCCCATAAGAAAATCCCAGTGTTGACCATTGGCTTTTGGAACAAGTTTGTTATGTGCAGTACAGAATTATGCAGCTTTTGAAAAATAGTTCCTAGTTTAGTCTTAGGTGCTGGTAGTTACAGGATAACATGGGAAATCATGTAAGCATGTTGATGGAAATCACAGTTTCACCAGTCATAAGGTCAGGCAGTCTCATCCGTGACTATTGTATGGTGGATGTTGTGCTTCTACAATGGAGCAGGACTAAGGCTCAGTAACCCCACTTATCTATCTCTTCTGCACAGCTCCCTCCCTGGGTTCACAATGTGTTCCATGAGTGGAGACAGGACTACTTGCACCAGGTGACTCTAAAGCACCTCTCACTTATAAGGGCCTGTCTAGCACTGTGCAATAACAATGTGCATGTCTCAAATGTGTTCTAATGTCTAATTTCCATATTAAAAACATAAGAAGCATGTGTAATTATTTTAATAATGCATTGCATCTAACCCAATACAAGAAACTGTATTCTCTCCACCCAGCATTGATGAAAACATACCTATGAAATACTTGACACCATTTTCTTATACTGTCTTTGAAACATATCTATTATAAATGTACATCACATGTAATTTGAACACTAAAGATTTTCAGAAATAATTGATTTGATTTATTTCATTACAAGTACAGTTGATAGGGTAGATATACATACCTAACTTGTCCAAAGTATTCTTAAAATTTTCTAATCACTGAACAGTTTATGAAAGTATAATTCTTTTAATATTTGCGAATCATGTTTTCTATGAGTGATTTGAGTTTGAAAGAGAAGAATATTAGTTTCACAACTACTACGTTTGCCCAAGTATCTTACAAAACTCCATAATTGAAGTAATATACCTTTGTAACTTTTCTAAATACAAAAATCATGTATTTTTGGTGGAAGAATCAAAGTCATTTTTAACCGCTCAAAGTTAAATATCAGATTTTAATGAAATATTACTTACATTTATGTTATTAGAAATATAATCCTGATTTTAGATGATCATTATTGTCATTTCTTTTTCACTGTGGAGAATTTTTTGATCAAATTCTCTGCGTATTTACAGAGGTTATGAAAATATTTGTGTCTTTAAAGAGTGACCTCAGAAGAAAGGATTATAATGATCAGGTGGATGGTATCTAATTCTGTATATTTCAGACAGTGTCTTCTTGAAGCCCCAGGAGTCACTTCCCAATGGGCTCAGAAATGAAATATCCATAGTTTCAAGGATGGAGATTATTTATGGGACAATCAACATGAATTTCCACTCACTAAGGTGAGTTGGCTATAGCTTGTGCCCGATGGGCCAAGAGCAGAGCTCAATTCTGAGTACCCAGTACAATGCTCTTCATTGTGGGAAGCATCCAGGTACCTGGTGGTATGTGATGATATTAGACCCTCTTCATCAGGACAGTGTAGCTCCTTTTTTAAAACTTAAGCAGATATTCATTCTAGATATGATTTCCTTTCCTTGTCTGCAATGCTTACATCCAAGCTATTACACATGAATTAAAAGAATGCAGCAAGCACTATCATAATATTCCACGTGGGGATTCTGAACAAAGAACTCATTCCATGTCCAATAAAGGGTAGCGATGAAGCCATGTTCCTTCCATTCTTTGATTTGTCCATTGTTCCCTGAATCCTGAAGCCCAAGCAGGATAGAAAGATGGAATGGCCTTTTTGAATGTAGTGATTAAACTTGCTGGGTGGCTACACTTTACAGTGATATCCATCACTGTTGATTGTGATACTAAATATTCTCTGAGTCAGTGTGTCATACATGGTGCTGCTTTTCTCAAGGTGAGTGTCATGGGTCTAGGATTTAAGATATGGAAGTGGGAGTGGCTCCACTCTCCATTATCCCTAGTGATGCACTAGCACAATGGTTGCTTCCCCTCTGAGACTTTAGGACATTCTGGTCTAGTAGAGAGGTCTCAGTTCCAAAAGGACAATGCTTCCTTTGGACATGTTGAACTTGGGCTTAACAATGTCCATGTCCCCTTTGTGTCCCTGTGAGAGGAAATCATCAGGTAGAATAAGAAATAATGAGTGGTGGTTGATTTTGACTCTCTAGGGGGAATGGTGTTGATACATTAGAACAACTGAGGTGAGGAGGAGTATATAGGAAATGCAAGGTATTTTTACTCTCCCCCACCCCAGCCTGTGATTAAAGTGAGGAAACCAACACAATCCAATTCAGCAGGATTGTTAATGGGCCACTCTCTGCTGGAATGAAGTTTTAAATCAATCCACCTGAAATGACTACTGATGGGATCAACACTAGGAAAAATATTTGCTGATGGCAAAGAGAATATGGAGTACTGAAAAAAGAAGCATGTATGACACAGAAATGAAATTTTTATGGCTAAAAACTATGCTTTTAAACTATTTTTATGGCTAAAAACTATGCTTTGTTTAGATATGAGTATCATTGAAGTTGTACAAATCCCATATTTTGGTTTTGTTCAACTGTCTGATCACAGTGTCATCTAAGATATGATGTGAAGAGCATTTATACAGCAGGACTTAAGTTTTGGGCTACCAAGAAGGGGAAAATGAACATACTGGAAAATTAAAATATCTTTTATGTGCTGGTGGAGATACTGTTGGCATGTTCTTCACATTTTTGGCATAATTTAATCATTTTAGGTTGGCACAGTTGTCATTATTGCATAGGAACGAATCTGCTGTCTTTCCCTATGGACATGATGCAAAAGGTCTACCTGTCCCTGGATTCTCCTCCGGGATGGATCTATTTCTCCAACTCTCTTTTATAACCCAGTGTACCTAGTATGTCAGTCTCTGATTTTATTTCATGGAAATGCAAGGGAAAGTCAGATCTAGCTGTTGGATTTAGATATTTATGGTGGGAATTCAGGGGAGAAACCAGTGTTTTTGGGTATCAAGTGGCCTCAAATTTCCTGATGTTCATGTTGGGACAGCTCATCTTTGTTTGGGTATTCTCTGAACAAACCATGAGATTGACAATTGATGAGTAGGCTATCCTGAAAGAACTGGGCAGAAAGACATAATGACTCTTATGACATAGCAATCGAGGACTCAAGATTTGTACAGGGAACTCTAAAACTGGAGGTCCTTTATGATATCCTAAATTGGGGTGGGGTCTTGTATCCATGGCCACAGACGCTCATTAAAGAGAAGTGTTCTGAAAAGGGACATGACACTTAGGGAGACAGTGGTCAGTACCAACAGCACTTTACAGTGAGGGCCCTTCTGGGATGTGACAGAGGTGTGTGAGTTGTTCACTGTTGATGAAGGGATCCGGGTAGATCTCAGAAAATCTACTGCACTGCTTTGTTCTGTTCAGGATCCCATGCAGTTATGGGATTTGTGGCTTTAGGATCTGAGATAAATTGAGCACTTCTATGAAGTATCTAGAATATTTGGGTAATGCAGTGGCTCAGTCACTATGATACAGAAATCCAGCAGTTATAGTGGTGGATAGACTTCTCCATCTACTTATCCTTCTTCAGAGCCCTCCAAGTATGGTCTAACCATGCAGAGCCATGGTTAGTGGCTAGCTAACCTGGAGAGCTTGGAAGAAAGGGCAGCCTGGATTTCTCATATCTGGACGAGCTGTACCAGACTTGCTCATGGCTTTGTCTCCAGTCTTCCTGGGATCGAGGAAGAGTGTTAACACAGCCAGTGAAGAGTATGTGTCTCACTTCCCTATTTGTCTGTGTCACTGTGCTATGTTTATCATCACTGTCTGCTGAGAAGCAGTAATAATCAGCTTCATCCTCGGGCTGGGCCCCACTGATGGTCAGTGTGGCTGTTGTCCCTGAGCTGGAGCCAGAAAATCTCTCAGGGATCCCTGAGGGCCGCTTGCTGTCTTCATATATTATTTGCACAGGAGTCTGGCCTGGATTTTGCCGGAACCAATATGCATATTTTTGTGGCAGTGCAGATCCAGAGCAGGTGATTGTGGCTGTCTGTCCCAGGGCCACTGACACTGAGGTTGGCTGTGTCAGTACATAGGAGGCCATGGAACCTGAAAGAGAGAAGAGAGGGGGACTGTGAGGAGGCTCATCCAAAGACTATGCCTGGGCTGAGCTCAGAGTTTGGGGCAGGTCCAGCCCAGGGTCCTGTGGCGGTAGAATTAAGGGACCAGGACTGGGCGGGTCACCTGTGTACAGAGAAAAGAGGAGGAGCAGGAGAGGAGTCCAGGCCATGATGGAGAAATTCCGGAGCTCTGTGTCCTGAGATGCACACCCAGCTGGGCTGTCCCAGGCCTTTCTTATTGCCCTGAAGATCTTTGGGGCCAGTGAGTGTTTAGTGCTTATGCAAATTTACTCCTCCCCTGGGACTGTTCTTTGAGGGCTCCCAGGGTATATTCTTCTCAGATGTGGGGTCAGAGCAACAGACTGAAGAGTGAGAGGTGGAGCCTCAATTTCCTCCAGCTACTTCTTTGGGAAGAAAAAGTCTTTTTCTTTTTGGGGAGAAAAAGAGTCTCCAAGGTCCCTACTCACAGTTATTTGCCGGGGATTGACCCCAGGGCCACTGTCTCAACCCTCCTGGGCTGTGGTGTGTGTTGGATGAAGCTCAGTAGGGCTGTTACCTTCCAGAAGCCTGGCCATGGGTTGAGCTAAGTCCTTCTGAGAGGTGGATCATGACACCTGTCTCAGCTGAAGGTGGAGTATAGGCACCTTTCCTTCCTCTTGTTTTCATCTCTGATCCCCTGGAGGCACTTTTTGTCTCATCCTTGTCATTTTATTGGAAATTGTCCCTGTGCCATTACAGTTTTTTAAAAAAATCATTTCATATATGACATTTGTGCTTGGTAACTGATGGTATATTTCTGTAATTCCAGCACTCTAGGAGGGTGAGACAGGAGGTCTGTCAGTTTGAGCCCAGGCTTTGGAATTTAGGGAGACTCTACCTCAAAACAAAAACAGAATAAAAACATGCTTTTATAGTTCCATCAAAAATTTCAAAACAGAATTTTTCAAATTTATACTCTCTCATTTAAGAGGATGTGTTTGTTTCCCTTTACGACATCCTCCTCCCCAAAGGAGACAAACAGTGGGATTGGTGTGGTGATTAAGCTTAATTGTGTTAACTCTTTTGGAATAGGACCCACGTAGAGAATTTGAAAACACACTTCTGGGAATAACAAGGTGGGTCTAGGAGGTATGACCTGGGGTGCTATATGTGGTTTGTGGCCTCTACCTCTGTAGCACTGCTCTTGTGCTTTGCTTCTGGGCCAGCATGAGCCAAGCAGCTTTGCCTTGTCACCCTCTACTCCCATGATTTTATATAAATAAAGAGCAAAATAAAAGATTGGTAATAGGAAATAAAGAGATGATCTTGTGCAAAAGGGAAATGGACCCAGATACAGGGAAGGGGGAGAGGGAGAAGAGGGCAAGAAGATAAAATAGACTTAAGGTGTATTATGTACCATTTCCCCACTGGAGCGTGAACAGTATGTACTGCAAATGTGTACTAATAAGAAAATTGAAAAGAACTTAAAATAGAAATAGAGAGATGATTGATGACACCTGACTCAACCGCAATTAGATTATAGATCCCATCTTCTTCCTCCTAGTTCAGCAGCACTTTTATGTCATTGTTAACATTTCTTCTAGTGTTGTTTTTCCTTGCTTGTTGCAATATTTACTAACCATATCACAAGTTATATCTTGATAATTTTATCAACTATCTCCTTTTCTCGATTCATTGCCTTTTCTAGTCACACTTACATATCTTAGTTGATGTCCCCCATTACACAATACAGTACCAATTGGAAAGTCAATTCTTCATTTTTTGTCTAATCAATGTTTTATGTAATCATGAAAAAAGTGCCAAAAACCAGATCTGGTGGAGAATTCACCTTTAGGCCCCATGGCATCTGTGGAGGTCCTCAGGGTCATGGTCTGTTCATAGGACTGAAGTCCAGATGATGGGTGATCATGGGCTCCTCCAGCTATGAATGTCCTACCACTGAACCAAGACAATGCCATGGTCAGGGCAGTGACTCAAGACAGGTAATAGACCATATAACTCTGTGGATTCTTCTCCAGGAGGCTGTAGATGCTCCATCCAGGATGAAACCCTGAATACTCCCTCCCCAACCAGAGACTGAGCTAAGCACAGGAATTGTACCCTGAGGGCAGATCTGCCTGTAGGTGGAGGCAGAGGCTGGGAAGAGTGGGCAGGTGTCCCTGGAGTAGGGCCAACCCTGGGACCATCACAGGACAGTGAGAGACAATCCCTTGAGAGTGGGCAGGAAGCCCAGGCAGCCATTGTGGCTGAGAACACAGGCCCTGGGAGCCACATCCTCTCACACAGAACTTCCTCCTATAGCACCTGGACCTTGGGCTGGTCCCTCCAGGGAATTTCAGTCTGGCAGGAGCTTCCTAGGCTGATGACTGGGACTAGGCTACTCTGGTGCCTTCCCAGATGAGAACCCCACTCTCCCTGGGCTCCCACTAGTGTCCCACTGTGACTGTGTGATTCTGTCTCTCAGAATGTGGTCACTGCAGCCCAGGGCATAGGACATAGGTCATGTCTCGTGTTTGAGTCCAACGATTGACCCTGTTAAGTCCTTTATCAACCTCTATTCAGTCCCTCACCTCTCTCCTGACTTTAGCTCTGCTGCTGCCTGCTGGTAGAGGAGTCTTAGAGCAGGAGCTTTCCTCTAGGTCACCTCCAAACCCTCACCTAAGAGGAGGTGGACAGGGAAGTAAGATTCATCCTCCCTGAGCTGCACCCTCCCTTCCCTTCCCTGTGTAGGACAGGGAGGTGCCATCTTGGTGTGGAGTGAGTCAGGGAAGGTGCAGTTCCTGTATAGATGGCCCTTGTTTTTACTAGAAAAAATTGCACACTCTACAGGCCCCCTTTTTTGTTGTTTTAGTGAAAACATAACAACAGTTCAGAGAAACCTGATGACAGTTTGTATCAGGGTTCACTAGAGGAATAAATAAAATATATAATATAATATAAATGTATATGTTCTATATAAGGATTTGCGAGGTAGGCTTTCAATGGTCACCTGCTGAGTTAGGTGTGAAAGAGTGCAGCAGGGCAGTCAGTGCTGGAGAGCTGGAGGATCCAGTTGAAGCTCTGAGGTCTGGAGCTCACTGCAGAGTCCAGTGTGGTCATTAATGCACATGATAAATTTTAGGTTTCCCCATGTACATCCCACCCATGGCAATGAATAATTTTCATAGTTCATCCTGAGGTGAGGCAAATGGCATAGTAGGGCTCATGGGTTGTGGCTGGATTCTATATACATTTAATTGACAGGGCTGACCCTACAAAGTTTAAATGGATCCTGGAAGGTGGAATAGATTTCAACAGATTCTGTTCAGTTGGAGTTCTATTTTCAATATCTGTACCAGACATGGAATCTTCTAAAGCAGAATAGCTTTTTTGCAGGTATATGGTGTGCACCATTGATTTGGAAACTGAGTTCTCTATTTCTCTCAGGGTAGGAAACTGTGAGCATTTATGTTGAATTGTCAACAGTGTACATCTACACTTTCCCTTTCCCTTCTGTGATATAACATAGAACACTGGGGCTTGTACCACTGGATACTCACGGAGACTTTCAGGGCTCTCCCATGTCATGATAAATGGATCATACAGTTACTGTTTACTTGAAGTGACAAGTATATAGGAACACTCAGCTAAACATATAAAATCAGGTAAGGAAAAAATAAGCCAAAATAAGATTCATTCTTCCATATTAGGAGAAATGATTAGAATCTGGTTGTTTGTTGCAATCTAGACAATCTGCCACACAATGCACACTTATTATCCTACACTTCCACACTCCTCAACAACAAGAACAGGGACACTTGATGGTCAACTTGGGTTCTGAAAGTTGCTGTAGCTCCAAGCCAACTGTCACGAGGGAGGAAAGGTTGTGCAGTGTTGAGTCCTTGATCAGGGAGGCTGTGCAGCAGGTCCAGCAAAGGTGTCAGTGATGCTGCCTTGTGGGCTATAGGATCTGAAGACTCTTTCATAATATAAAAAGGTGGGAGAGAGGCAGAAACTAGTGTTCATGTCCATCCCACACAGTCTTGATCTGTAGGATTTGTAAGAGGGCTAAGTTACTTTTAATGAAATGAAATGCCTTATAAAAAACCATTTGTGTCATTGCTCACAGGTGGAAGACATATGCACATGTCTTAGTTACACACACAGTAAGATGATTTGTTTTCTGACACACAGAATTGGTCTGGACAGATCAGCACATTATAGCCCGTAGAAACAGGGTACATGAGGCTCATAGTCCTTTGTCCTTTTTCAAGGGCTAATTCCCAGAGACATAGGTGGCATAATGAGTTTTTCTCCTGCATATGCTGTTTTGAAAGAGAGGGAAGCATGTCAGGTGTCTCATGCAGAAACCAGGTTCTCTGGAGGTATTTTCTACTCCAGAAACTGTGAACTAGTTTCAGCATGGCCATGGATTAAAGTAAACAGATTTTGATTTAAAGTGTAACTCATTCTGTGAAAGAATCACATTTCAAATGGGCTTCTACTCTTTTCCTCTGTAGCTTGGGCTGCAAGAGAAACAGTCTCAGGAAGTGGAGAACAAGGTCATGGTTATGGCTCAGAGGCAAACAATGACACCCAAGCCTGGTGAGGTTTGTGTCTCATGTTGCCATCTCTCTGCATCACTGTGAGTCACTGATAGGTGCTACCACTGCCATCATATGTAGCACACTAATAGCCTCATCCCCAGCTTCTACTCCTGTGATGGTCAAGGTGGCCTTATTCTCTGAGTTGGAACCATAAAATCGATCAGGAATCCCTGAGGGCCGGTTGCTATCCCAGTAGATGACCAGCACAGGAACCTGGTCTGGCTTCTGCTGATACCAATGTGTATATTTATTCCCCACTTCATCTCCAGAGCATGCATTCCTGGCTGTCTGTCTTGGAGTCACTGATACTGAAGGTGGCTGAGTGAGGATGTAAGAGGCCACAGAGTCTGCAAAAAAAAAAAAAAAAAAAAAAAGAAAGGAAAAGTTAGTCTCTGAAAGATCCTTCCAGGACATCCATTTCTGCCAGGTCTGGCACTTTAGGAGCCTCCTCCCATCAATGTCAATCAGTGGTCTTTGAGATTTCTGGAGAATAGAGGCTTTGAGAAATGGTCAACCTGCTGCTGTTTCCTGACAATTGTAACCTCTGTTCTAAGATTCACAGAAGCCAGTGAGCACATTGTAAAGATTTTAGACCTACAGTTCCTCTACCTGAAATAGATTCCTGAGAATTCTTTCCACACAGGCAGGGAACTCATAGGCTCTGAGTGAGGGCCAGGCTGTTTCCAGAACACTGGGCTTGGTGCGTGGGTTTGGTCCTGAGGAAGTACCTATGCAGTGAGCTAGAAGCCAGAGGAAGAGGGGGGCCCAGGCCATGGTGAAGCTGTCTGTGATGCTGCTTCCTTGACTCCAGGCTGGGCTAGAGTCTTCCTACAACTCTCTTACCCCTTGCTGCAGAAAGCTGCCCATTATACAAATCAGCCCAAGCTGAGTTTTGCTGCTTGAGGAGCTTTGTGGTATCCAGAGCAGAGCTCAGCCTCAGAGACACTGGGTGTGGTGGGTGTGGGGCTGCAGGGCCCCAGGCTGGGTGATGCTCTTCATTTGTTGGTCCCATAGCCAAGGAGACATCTCCAGTTGAGACTACCCTCATAGATGACTCTGCTCTCAGGAGGGTCTGGAAGTCGTTTTGCTCAGCAAGTGATTGAAACACATGTAGGTAAGGAAACCCCTATGTCCCCGAGTGGCTCTGTGACTTGGTACAGATGGCAGAAGGCTCTTATAGAAGTGGGATCTTGATAGTAATAGTGAGCAGTAGTCTGAAATAACAGACCATATGAATATAGAATAACCATCAAAATCAGAGTGGGTGTATTTCTAAAGAAAAATTCCAAGTGACTCTCCTGAGGTCTTACCTACAGATAGCAGTGGGGATGGCTTGCCATCCATGGATCTAATGGATGAGCAGACAACATAGGTCCTGTAGAGTCTAAACCTCAGAAATAATGAGAGAAGTTTCAGGACAGCTGGCCCAATAGCAATGTTAACTCCTATTTCCTTACTTGAACCAATTTTCTTCTCTAGAGAAAACTATGGCTGCTGCATGGGTTTGTAAACTTTTACTGGTCAAAGTCACTTAAAGCCCAGTCCTTTAAGTTTGTCAATGGTGCTTTTCCACTGCCAGGGCAGAGTGGAATGTTTGCAACACCACTCATATTGCTGAGAAACTCTAATCCATTTCCTACCTGTACCTTTATGCAGATGATAAATTTGGAGTCTTCCCCCATTTCTTCCCTATACACAATAGTAAATAATAAATGCTACACCATGAGATGGGGAATGGCATATATAATGCCACCTTTAGAGACCTAAGGTACTTGTTGTTGAAGTTGGTTTCTATATCCATTGAATTTATTATTTTGCTCCCATAACTGTTGGATGGATTGTGAAAGACAGAAGTATACTTGTATAGATCTGGAGGGGAATTAATGTCATTGGAAATTTCTACTTCTGCTGTAGAATGTGCTAGTGCAGAACAATATAACTGCAGGAATACTGAAAGAATCTCTGAGGCAGAATCCGAGTTCTTCTCTATTCCTCTCAGAAGGCAGGGTCAGAAGCAGTGTGAACTTATGCAGAATGTGCAACAGTGAACAAGATATTTTACTCTCTCGGCTACATGAACTTAACCTTCCATGTCATGTATATTGTATGAGTTCTTAGATTATCTGCAACTATGGGGGTACTTCCTAGGGCTTTCCTTCATCAGGGTGATTGGATCAGATGTGCATGAAGTGGCAAGCGAATTGAAGGGCTGAGGGGGACAAATGTGTTTCAGATCAGAGAAGGAATCATAAGAAGATTCGTTCTTCTGCATTACCTACTCTTTTCAGGCTTTAGTTTTTGGAGCATTCTTTGCCATCTTCTACAAGATAATACATCCTTTTATCTTACAGTTTCAATGAAGAAAGTAGTTCAAAGCCTGTGGGTTATTGTAGTTTCATGAAATAGCATATTGAAATTTGGGAATTGTTTCCCATTTAAATATGGGAAAAAGTGACCAATGGTTTTAGATCCCATACCAGGAAGGATGTGCAGCATGTTGCAAGGTGGTTCCTGTAGTTCCTCCTCTGTCCATATTTGTATCCAGTACAAGGTGTAGGTGAAGTGATAATGGAAACAGGAATATTTTATTTAGGTCAAACCCTCCCTAGAGAACCTGAATGTAGACCATGGAATTTTGAAACAAGTCCATGCCATCTGCAGTATTAAATTTCACACTTTTGAGAAACAGGTCTTGGTGCAGCCCTAAGTCCTGGTTGATACAAGATAATATGGGACATCCAGTGACTATGAAGCCAGGATTGTGAGATTCCCTCAGTCAAGATGTCATGCCAGAGCAACTCATGGAGTCAAGAATGGGCTTCTTGTTTTCAATTGTGGGCTTTGGTAGTTTTTTTAATGATGAAATAACTAACATTTACTGAGTGCTTACTACATACAGACACTGTGTTAAACATTTCCACATAGGATATCCATTCTATTCATTTCTCTCAACAATCATGTGAAACTACTAATATTATCCCTTTTTACAGATGAAGATATTGTGTATTAATAAAAATAATTCGTCCATCCAAGGCTATCTCAGAAATAACAGACCAGGTAATCAAATTCAAGTTTGTCTGAAGCCCTTCAGTATTTTACTTTTCTTTTAGTCCTAATATCTGATGGCCCAAAAGACTGAGTTAAGAGTTATTATCTCCACTTAAGTTAAATTTCTAGTTAACCAATGCCATCTGCTAGCGGTAGTCATCTATTTGTATTTGTGAGTAGATTCTCCTTAATTGGATTATTAGTTCTTTGCAAATGGCAGAACTAAACACAGCCATGCCTTGGAGACAGAATGGGTAAAATTCTAGACCACTATAATAAAGCAAGTACCACAGTAAAATGAGTCACACAGTTTTGTTGGTTTTCCAGTGCATCTAAAAGCTATATTCACAATGTGCTGTGTGGTTTATTAAGTATGCAATAACACTATGTCTAAAATGTGTATACATACACTAAAATACTTTATTGCAAAAAATACTAACAATCATATGAGCCTTCATCACATTGTAATCTTTTCGCAGGTGGATGGTCCTGCCTTGCTGTAGATGGATGGCTGCTGTCTAATCATGGTGGTAGTTGTTGAAGGTTGGGGCAGGTGTGGAAATTTCTTTAGAGAACAATGGAAGTTGTCTCATCTATTGACTTTTTGCTTCATAAAAGAGTTCTCTGTAGCATGCAGTCCTGATTGATAGCACTTTACCCACAGTAGACTAGCTTTCAAACTTGAGTCAATAGATTTTGTCTCAAGAAACTATTTTCTTTGTTCATTCATAAAAAGAAACTCCTCATCTGTTAAATTGTTATCATGAGGTTGCAGAAATTCAGTCAATCTTCAGGCTCTTCTGCTAATTCTAGCTCACTTGCTACTTCTGCTACTTCGACCGTAACTACACATCTACAATTACTTTCTCCACTGAAGACTTGAACTCCTCAAAGTCTTTCATGAGGGTTGGAACTGGCTTCTTCCAAACTCCTGTTAATGTTGACATTGTGACCTCCTTCCATGGATCACAAATATTCTTAATGGCTTCAGAAACAGTGGATCCTCTCCCCAAAATTTCTAATTTACTTTGCCCAAATGCATCAGAAGAATTACTATCTCTGGCAGCCACAGCCTTACAAAATGTATTTCTTAAATAATAAGACTGGAGAGCCAGTCCCAGTACCCAGAAGGAAGTGCTCCCACTGCCATCCCATGCTCCAAGGGCAGAGAAGGTTTGCTGTGAGGGCACCAGAAGCATCCCCCTCCCCGTGGAAATGAGAGGACATGGAAACAAGCCTCAAAAACAGACTTCCAGATCACCTACAGCAACATCAAAGGGAAACGAGATGGAACAATCTGATACTCAACCACCTGGACTCTCTGAACTGGCAACAATAGAGGATCTGGGAAAAATGAAATCAGAA
>NW_004624747.1:9159710-9171344 GCF_000247695.1 Heterocephalus glaber | reverse complement strand
AATAGGAAGAAAAGGTCTAAAGGTGCAGGGGAAGTGGGAGAGGTAGGGGAAAGGAAAAAAGGGAAAAGAAAAAATATGAGAAAAGGAAAAAAATGGAAACAAAGTGTTTGCAAATAGGGAAGGGTGGAGGGGGTGAAGGGAGGGCAAGGGAAGAGAAAAAAAAGAACCAAGAGACTCATGTAATGGTACAAGATCCCAATGATGAATGTAATTGTATTTTATACTGAAAATGTACCAATAAACGTAATTGTTCCTTGATCCACAGGCTACAGAGGGGATATTGTGTGAGCAGGCATGAACACAGCATGACTGTCATTGTGTGTCTCTGTGAGAACTCTCAGGTAATCAGGCACATTATCTGTGAGTTGTACTATTTTAAACAAGCATCGGTCTCAACATGGGGCTTAAGATGTAAGCCACATGGTAAGCAGATGTGTTCTCTTCCAAACTTAGCTCCATTTATACAGCACAAGCAGAATAGATTTAACATAATTCTTAAGGGCCCTAGGATTTTCAGAATGGTAAATGAATATTGGCTTTACTTTAAAGTCCCCAGCTCCATTAGCCCCTAACAAGAGAACCAGGCACTGACTTCTCCTCCCTAGCTATGAAAGTTCTAGACAGAATCTTCTTCAAGGCTGTTACGTTTGCACTGAAAATCTGTTGCTGAGCATGGCCATCTTCATTATTTACTCTAGACAGAGCTTCTGGATAACTTGCTGCAGTTTCTTCATCGATCCTTGATGCTTCATCTGACCTTTCATGCTACAGAGATGTCATTTTTACTTCAACCTGAGGGATTGACCTCTGCTATGTTCAAACTTCTCTGAAGCTTCCTCACCTCTCTCAGTCTTTGCAGAATTGTGGCTCTGGAAGAGGCTTTGGCTTAAGGAAATGTTGTGGCTGGTTTGCTCTTCATTCAGACCACTAGGTCTTTCTCCTTATCAGTAGTAAATCTGTTTTTCTTTTTTATCATTCATGTGTTCTCTGGAGTAGCACTTTTAATTTATTTTAAGAACTTTTCCTTGCAGTTGTAAGTTGGCTACTTGGCATAAGAGATCTAGATTTCAGGTTGTTTGGGGTTTTGCCTTGCCTTCTTCATTAAGATTGATTATTGCTAGCTTTTGATTTAAAGTGAGAGATGCATGACCCTTCCTTCACTTGAACACTTAGAGCCATTGTAGGGTTTTTACTTGGCCTACTTTCCATATTGTTGTGTCTCGGGAAATGCAGAGCCCTGTGCTCCGATCAGGAGCTGCCAGTGGCTGGAGGGTGCCATGGAAAGGACTCAGACTCAACAGACGGGCTGTGCACCTGGAAAGTTACTCGAGGTCTGCCGAGGTTTGTGGGCTGGGAGATTGGGGTCTGCCTAGCTTTTTAGTGACTACTTCCATGGGGTAAGTTGTACTTTCTAAAATTGATGGCATTTGCATTTTTGGTTAGAGGAGTGAAAATAATGTGTTTTTTAAAGAAGATGTCAAAGGTAGAAGTGAGTAAGATTTCATTCAGTGAATGATACCCATAGTTGGGTATCTATAGATGCACTGTATAGACATAAACAAACTGTTACAATTGTCCCTGGATTTACCTCTAGGATGGATCTGATTCTTTGATACTCTCATAACCCAGAGTATCTCCTATCTCAGGCTCTGTGTTCATTTTATAAAGATGCAGGGGAAAATTTGAACTAGATGAGGCATTTGGAGATTTACATTGGGAATTGAGGAAAGAAGCTAGTGCTTTCTGGGGGTAGAGTGGGCTCCAGTCCCCAATGTTGGGAACAGCTGGCTTTGTTCTTTGTGTCTCCTGAACTCAGATCTGGAGATGGAGAACCTGAAAGCAATGAGAGAGGCAGCACTAGGCATGAGATGGGATCACTACAGGGTGTTCTTGAGCTGGAACTGAGGACTTTTGGGCCATCTTAAATTGATAGGACTGTGCATTCAGGGTCTGGGGCAGTTATTAAATGGAGTCTTTCTGAGAAGGAACATGATCCTGGCAGATAATGTTTTCTGTAACAAAAAGCACTTTCCATTGAGTGCACTACTGTAAGCTGCCAGAGCTCCTAGCTTGAGTGGGGGAAGTCATCTGAGTCAGCTCATATGGGACCACAGAGCCCCTGAGAGAGGAGAGGACAAGGATCCTGAGTATTACTGACCATTCCCACCGTTCCACCCCCAACCACTCAGGCTGTGCGTGTGCTGATCTTAGGGTTTCGGCAGACTCAGCTCAGGATCCTCTGGGGGCTGAATGTAAGGACAGGGTCTGGGCAGCTTATTTGTGTACAGCCCGAGGCAGAGAAGCAACACAGAGGTGCAGACTATGGTAGAGAAGGTCCCAGAGCCCTCAGCAGAGCCCACAGGTCTCAGGTCATTTGGGGCAGTGAGTATTTGGATACTATGAAAATATACTTTTCCCTTTGGGTTCTTTATTGAGGATTAGTAGAGAACATTTTACTAGCTTTAAAATGAGGAGATTGAGGGGGAGGGGACAGGCCCCATTTTCCTGTAATCACTTCTCTCATTATAAAAATCATCTGGCCTCTAGGACTGCCCAAAGCAGTCACCTTTCAGAGACTGACCCCATAACTATTTCCCAAAGCTTATGGATGGCAAAATGTCCTAATTACAACTCATCAAGGCCACTGATGATCCAGATGTCTGGCCTTGGGCTGGGCTGGGCTCTGCTGAGAGATCATCTATGACACCTGACTCAGTAGAAGGTAGGACATCAAAGCCTCAGGTTCTTCCTCCTCTTACTGAGTTTCCCTGGTACATCTTTGTCATACCATGTTCATTTCATAAGAATGTGGAATGGGGTCATGATATTTTTCATTGATTCATTTCATCTATGACATCTGCTTGTTAAACCACCATTTGCTTCTGTGGATTCATCATACTTTGTAGTCTTATTTTACATGTGGTGTTTGTTTCCCTCATTGACATTTCCTTTCCTACAATGGACTAGCAACTGACAATGAAAATTCGATCTCTCTCTCCCTCTCCCTCTCCCTGTCCATCGGTATCTTATGTAATCTTGTTAAAGTGTCAGAAAGAACTGACTGAGAAACCCACTACAGACTGTGTGGTCTCCGTGAATACCACATCCTCAGGATCATGTTTGCATAAGCCTGAAGGATTCGGGATCCTGTCATTGAACCCAGGACAGTGCCAGGGTCAGAGCTGTGACCTGACTTAGGCAAGAGTCCAGGTCACTCAGCAGAGTCTCCTCCAGGAGGCTGTGGATGTTATATGCAGGGATGAGCTCCTGAGTGCCACTCCCCTACCCAAGACTGCCCCTGAGCACAGGGCCTGAAGCCTGAATGCAGATCTGCCTGGAGGTAGGAGGAGAGGCCACGGATCTCTGGAGTAGTTATGGCAGAATATTCAGCAGTGGGACCACTGCAGGACAGTGAGAGTCAATACCCTAAGAGTGGGTAGGAAGATCAGGTGGCTGACATGGGCAAAGGTGATAGTTTCTAAAATTCCATTCTGTCACACTGTGCTAACTCTTAGAGCACCTGGACTGTACAGTGGTCTCCCCAGTGAATTGCATCCTGGTGGGTGCCACCCAGGTAGACACCTGGGACCTGGCCTCTGTAGAACATTTCTCAGCTAAGAGTCATACTGTTCTGGGGTTCTGGCCGTGTGGGATAACTTTGTGAGTCTGACTCTCAGTGTGAGGTCACTACAACTTGAGTGCATTGGATGGGTTTTCCTGACCTCCAACCCGAGACCTCGCTTTTGAGCACTGTTGACCCTGGCAGCTGGCTTCCTTCTTGAGCATAGTCTGGGTAGCCCCAGCCTTAAATTAGGTCAACATACATCACATAACAGGTCATCTTTTTCCCTCCATGACCTCTGAGCAGAACACCTATATGATATGTTGTGAAATGTTTTTCTTCTACATCTTTGTTCTCATGTCTCTGTGTTACAAAGAAATAACTGCAGAAGTCTCAGCTTGCTACTGTTTCCCTGAGGCTCTCTTTTGCCCAAGAAGCATCCCCTCTGTGTCCTCTCAGTGACTGAACTAAGCTTCATCTCCAAGTAACCTTTTATTCTCTAAGCAGCCATGATGGCATACTGTTTAAGGCAGATGCATTTTAAAAGGAAGTATTCTGACTGCACTGAGGTGTAACCTGCAGAAAGTAATGGGAAGATTCAGCATACCTGGATCTAGTAGATGGGAAACTAGCAGAGAGTTGATTGAGTGCAAAGTCAGTAATGAGGGAGGGTGACAGGTAGCTACCTCAGGAACAATCTCAAACCTAACTTTTAGACCTTACCCAATTTTATCCCCTATAATTCACTACAAAGTATGTTCCCAGAACAACAAGGCAATGTAAAAAGATCAGTAAGCTAGGGTTGTTGTTGTGTGTGTATATCAACTTAAAGAGAACACAATCATGGCTACAGCTTTAAACTTGTGAATTGTGCTGCAAAGGAGAATGAAGTCTTTCCAAAATCCTGTATGCCTGGGAAACTAAACCATTTTCACCCTGGACCTTTATGCAGATGATAAATTCTGAGTTTCTTCTATCTCTACCCCATCAGAATGGCAAATAACATATTTCATGTCTTGGAGTAAAGAATGACAAGCCAGTGCCACCTTTAAAGACCTGAAAGATGTATAGTTGAGGTTGGATTTTTATATCCCGTTAATATTCATCTGTTTGCTCTTAATAACATTGGAAGGGGTCTTGAAAGGTAGAAGTAGGTTTCTATATATCCAGACAGGAAGTTATCTAGTTGGCTGTTTTGCACAGGCTGTATCATCTGGTAGAGCAAAATAACATGTCTATAGGTGCATGGTACACAGCCTCGATGCAGAAGCTGAGGTATTTTTCTATTCCCCTGAGAGATCAGTATATTCATCTGAGAGAGTAGTAATGGCATCACTCCCTCATTCACTGTACCCTATCATTTTTACCAAGATGCAAGGAGCCACACTGCTATAACTGTGAAAGGTCCAGTTCCACTGCTCCCTGAAGAAGAAAAGAAAAGACATAATGATGGGAGAAAGAATCAATTATATTATCAACATGCCAGCAAGCTGGAAGAAGAGGCTCCTGCCCTGAAAAAGTCATCTTGCTTACGGGGTGCAAGCACAAGGCTTGTACAGGGATTTTTGGGGGAGGCATGACAGGTCAGCCCCAGGGTAGTTACCAATTTCAGGTGGACTATGTTGTGATGAACAGGCTGTTGTTATCTGTAGGTTACAAGATATTTTAGCTTCTATAAGTCTAAAGAAAACTTACTTATTAAAACTCATGAAAGCTTATTACACATGTATTTTTCCACCAAACAACAAATAATTCAGTTAATCATTAGGAAAAAAGAGGTATTTTCCTTTTGAAAATGGGAAGACAGCATGGAACAGAAAACAGTGTATATATATATATATATATATATATATATATATATATACATATATACATGGCATGGACAACAACACACATGTATGGTATAATCCCCTCTGATGCCTTAACCCTCCCTCTGTCACACCATAGTCTATGAGGTTATTGGACCTTATGAAAACCCAGTGCAACTTTCCAGAGCTCTACCTTGCCATCACATTGTATCAGGTACGCATTAAATGGGAAGCATATTGAAAGCTTTGGGGAGACTCCATATTAGCTCAAATTTTAGGGCTTAGTTGTTTTGAGCTTTCTTAGACTTCTTCAATAAAAGTAATGAACACATTGTTTGCATCTTATACTTTACATAAAGAAGAATCTCAGAAGCTATAAGCTATTCTGGTTTCTGAAAACAGTATATTTCAAATTTGGTGTTGTTGCTACCATTCAAATACTAGGAGCAATAAAATTTTCCCAGTACATGTGGATTCCAGAGCAGAGAGTTTCTGTAGCATGTCATAACTTTTACCAGACACTCTGCTGTGTGGACAATGTTATCCAGCAGACTGTGAGATTACAAGGGAATTAGTGATGGGAACAGAAACGTTAGGTCAAGGCCACATAAGAGAATCCCAGCATTGACCACATGGATTTGGAACAAGCTCTTGTCCTCTGCAGTAGAGAGTATATGCCTTTTGAAAAACAGCATTCATTGCCTTCCTAAGTCCTGTTAGGTACAGGGGACATTAAGTGACTAGGCATGCAGAACTGTGAGATCCATGAGCCTCGGGTTCAAGGAAGCCCAGCAGTGATCATTGTATAGCATGCATGGTGCTTCTAGGATGAAGCAGGAGCAGGTCTGAGGCTCAGTGGCCTTTGTGGGCAGACGGTCCACACCCCACATCTCCATCTCACCTGCATCTGCGTCTTTTCGGTTTGCACTTGTGTCCTGTGATTGGAGATGGGGGCATTCTGGAGAAAGTGCCTCTAAAACATCTGTCATCTGAGTGGGCCAGTCCTTCCCTGTCTAAAAAAATGTAATGAGAGCTGCCAAGCAGGGTGGTACACGCCTGTCATTCCAGCACTTGGGAGGTTGAGGCAAGGGGCTCACTGCAAGTACAAGGGCAGCCTGGACTACGTAGTGAATTCATCCTGCCTGGATGAGTTAGTGAAACCCTATTTCATAGCAAAACAAAACAAAACCAAACCAAACCCCAAACACAATGAAACCTTACATACATTTTAATGTTTAGTAACTACATTAAAAATAAAAAGACACAGGCATCAGTGTTTTAATAATGTATGTGACATAAACCTATATCAAAAGTAGTATCATTTCCACAAGAATTGACAAAAACTTATTTATGATAGAACTTACACCTCTCCTCATTCTATATCTTTGAGATATAATATGTAGAATACAATTACAGCACATCTGGATTTTGACACTAAAGTTTTTTCAAAAATATCTGTCCTTCTGACAATTGCTGTCTAGTTGTTTGCATTCCAACTTGTAGAGAAGCGGGTGAATACAAGCTGCTTCTGCTCAGCCTCTTTTTTACCTTTTGAACTGTGGTTACAAAGATTTGTGTGTTTCAAAATATATTCCCCATAGAGTAAACACAGCGGTAGCACTGAAACTTAGATTTAAACGCACAATTTGAATCATTTGTTTTTGCCACAGGAGACAGCACTCTCTAGAGCCTTGAGGAGAGACCAATGTCCTGGCTGCAAGAGCTCAATGAGAGGCCATGGGATGTTGGATAAAAACAGGACTCTGGGCCCAGAAGACTTCAGTTCTGCTGCTGGAGGCCACTTTGTAGCTCTGTCCTCAGGCACATTCCTCCCTTTCTCCATGCCTCAGCTTCCCCGCCTGTGATAAGAATGACACTGGCATCTGAGTAAAGTTATGATGAAATTATTTATTACATGGGAAGTGCTGGATGGAGCTTAATAAGTATGAAACACATGAATGTTTTCTCCTCTTCTAATTTCTGTTCTTCTTCTTGTTACAACAGACCAAAGTCACGAGAGATAGATAAAAGGGAAAGTTAAGGAGGCATAGCAAATATTGGAGTTTGGGACATTTAACATTGGCAAAACATCCTATGAGATGTTTTTGTAAGTTCAAGCCAGCATACATACAAGTGCACCAAGGCTATGTGTATGTATGTATGTGTGTGTATATATATATATATATATATACACACACAAATGTATGCACACACACATACATGCACACATGGGCACACAGGTGCAGGGATGACTTTGTTCTGTGTATAGATCAATGGAAGTACATTCCTCCTGGCCTGCTGTCCTGCCTAGTAGGCCTGTCTTTGCCATTGTTGTCAGAGACCTCCCCAGGATGTGTCCCAATAGAAATATAGCCAGCTACATTGTCTTATATACACACTTTTTTTAGTTTTTATGTTTTTATTAGTATGTGTTTACAGATTATAATGACTACATTCCTTGTGGGGAGTTGGTACATATACATAATACACATTTTCATCCCCCTCCTCTCCCCTACTTCCCCAGAACAGATAAACAAAATATGGTATTTACTCACAATGGGGGCCAGGGGTGGCAGCGCACACCTGTAATCCCAGCACTTAGGCGGCAGAGGCAGGTGGATTGCCATGAGTTCAAGGACAATCTGAACTACATAGTGAGACCCTGTCGCAAAACAAAGAAATAAAATTTACAAACAATGGAATACTAATCTGCCATAAAGAAGGACACATTTGAGCCACTTATAGAAAAATGGATATATCTTGAGACCATAATGTCAGGGAAACAAATCAGACACACAAACTTAAACATCACATGGTTTTTGTTATATGAGAAACTCAAAATATAAATAAAGAACAAAATAAAAGCTAGATAATAGAAAATAAGATAATTTCCCACACTCTCATGAATTTGATGAGTTTCCCATTTGCCTCAGTAGAGTTCATGCTGCTTGGGACATCTTGGCTCTGGGAGAGGGAGGAGGTACTTATCTCTGCAGGAGGTGAAATCATGATCAGCATAATCAGTTTGTGTCCTCTGACCTGTTTACTTCAGCTAGGAGTGAACAATCACCACCTAATAGGAGCCCAGGCATCATAACCATTGGACAGATGTCTTCCTCTGACTTTCCTTCTCTCATTCTCCTACTTACTCTCTGGCTCAGAAAACACCCTGACAACCTGGTCCTCACAGCCCTAAATCTACTCCGAACTTTCCTTTTGCAGGGCTGTCTGGAGGGCTGGGAGGAAAGGGCAGCCTGGAGAATCACAGATCTGGATGAGCATGGCCAGATCTGCTTATGGCCTTGTCTCCAGTCTTCCTGGGGATGAAGGAGGAGTTTGACACATAGGGAAGAGGTTTGTGTCTCACATTCCCACCTGTCCTTGTCACTGTGAACTCTACCAGTGTGTTTCACCTTTGACAGAGTCAGCCTCATCCCAAGCCTGGGCCCTGCTATGGTCAGAGTGGCCATATCCCTTGAGCTGGAGGTAGAGAATAGGTCAGAGGTTCCTGAGGCCTGAGTATCATCAGCTCAGCTGACTAGCAGAGGGGCCTGGCCTGACTTCTGCTGGTACCACTGAATATACCTCTCTGAGGGATTTTCTCCAGAGCAGGTGACTGTGGCCATCTGACCTGGGGCCACTGTCACTGAAGGAGGTTGTATAAGTACACAGGAGGCCATAGACCCTATAGGAGAGTGAAGGAGAGGGGTTCTGAGGAAGAAGGACCCATTCCCAGGGGCTCAACTCAGGATTTAGGCCAGGGCCAGCTCAGTGTGCTGTGGGAGTTGAGCCAGAGAGCAGAGCCTGACTAGGTCACCTGTGTGCAGAGTGAGAGGAAGGAGGAGAAGAGTACAGACCATGGTGGAGGTACCCCAGAATTAGTCTCCTGCTACTCACACCAGAGCTGGGCCCATCCGATCCTCTTTGAGTCCCTCTCAGGTCCCTTGGGACAGTGGGTGAGTAGTGTTTATGCCAATTTAACCCATACTTGGGGTCTCACATTGAGGGTTATTGAGAACATTTCCCCCTACTGTGTGGGATTAGAACAGGAGAATGAAGAGGCAGAGGTGGAGCCTGAACTTCTGCAGCTGCTTCTCTTTTCAGAAAATCATCCTTAGACTCTAAGGCCCCTGATCAAGTTACCTTCCCGGTACTGACACCATGACCACTATCTCATGCCTCCACGACTGTGATGTCTCCTGACCAAAGATTAGTAGGGCTGTGGGCCTTCCACGAGCCTGATCATAGGCTGTGCTGGGTCCTGCTAAGAGACAAATGATGACACCTGATCAGCAGAGGATGGATCATTGACTCCTCACCTTCCTCTTCCTGTTCCTGTCTGGTTTGCATAGCTGCATTTTTGTACCAACATTGTCACTTACTCAGAATTCTGTCTGTGTCATTAGGAATTTTGTGAAATCACTTAATATATGACATTTAGTTTGGTAACCTACCAGTATCTAATGTGAAATCATCACAATTTCTAGTCTCATTTCACATATGGTGTTTTCTCCGTTCAGTCATATCTCCTACTAGAGTAGGCTAGAATTGTCATCAGAAGTTCTTTTCTTTTAAAAATTTACCTCATTGTTTTATGTATTTGAAAAAAGTGTACTGAACAGACTGCTTATGAAATGTCGTGCCGTGCCCAGAGTATGTGGTATCTGTGAAGGTCCTCATGGTCATGGTTGCACAGGGCTGAGCTCCAGAGATTGGGCAGTCAAGGGTTCAACTAATGTTCAGGGTGCTGTCCCTAAATCAAGGAAAGGCAAGGATCAGAGCAGTAGCCTGAGGAAGGTGAGAGTCCCTGTGTTTCTGCACAGTCTCCTCAAGGATGGTGCTCTGTCCAAGGATGAAACTCTGAGAGACCCCTCCTCCACCTGAAACTGCACCTGATCTCAGGAGCTGCAGCCTGAGGGGAGATCTGGCTAACAGTAGAGGAGAGCCCAGGGAAGAGTGGACTGTGAATCTGGAAGAGCCCAAGATGGAGGTGTCTGTAGCACACATCTCTGCCCAGTAGTAGCAGACTCTGGTTAGTGGAAATCCAATCTGAGTACCCTTTGATTTCTCCAAGCAAGACAAGCAGTGCCTTCCTCCTTTACATCCTTGCCTGCATATCAGCTATCCCTGCCTGCATATCAGATGATATCTTGCTTGCATATCAGCCATTGCCAGATGTTTTCAGCCAGATGCTTCCAAAAACTTCACAATATGCCACTTGATGTCTTCAAAGCATACTTTTCTTATCTTCCCACACTTGCAGTCAATAAAATGCTGGGCATCCTTTGTGCCCTTTGTCTTTACTGCCGGAGCAGTACACATCAGCCCAAAACCTGATCATACACCCTGACCAAGTTAGATTTATCCCAGGGATGCAAGGATGGTTCAACATTCATAAATCAATAAATGTAATGCGCTATATTAAAAGAGTCAAGGACAAAAACCATATGATCATCTCAATAGATGCAGAAAAAGCATTTGACAAAATCCAACACCCATTCATGAGAAAAACGCTCCAGAAAATTGGAATAGAAGGTCTTTATCTCAACATGATTAAGGCTATGAAAAAGCAACAGCCAACATCATACTAAATGGACAAAAACTGAAAACTTTCACGCTAAAATCAGGAACAAGACAAGGATGCTCACTGTCACCACTCCTGTTCAATATAGTTCTGGAAACAGCCACAGCAATTAGAAAAGAGAAAGAAATAAAAGGAATAAAGACAGGAAACGAAGAAGTTAAACTGTCATTATTTGCTGATGGTATGATACTTTACACAGAAGATGCAAAAAACTCTGCCAAAAGACTTCTAGACTTAATTGACAGATTCAATAGAATATCTGGATATAAGGTCAGCACTCACAAAACAATAGCCTTCTTATACACAAACAATAGACTCACTGAGAGAGAAATTAGGGAAATAATTCTTCTTACAATAGTATCCAAAAAAATGAAATATCTAGGAATCAACCTAACAAAGGAAGCAAAAGACCTGTATACTGAAAACTACAGGACCCTGAAAAAGGAGATTGAGGAGGATATAAGAAAATGGAAAGACATCCTTTGTTCCTGGGTAGGAAGAATCAATATAGTGAAAATGGTCATACTTCCAAAACTACTATGTAGATTTGATGCAATGCCAATTGAAATTCCAACAATATACTTCAAGAACTAGAGAAAACAATCCAAAAATTCATTTGGAACCAGAAGAGTCCTAGAATAGCAAAAGCAATTCTGGGCAACAGAGACATGGCTGGGGGT
>NW_004624747.1:9135662-9155224 GCF_000247695.1 Heterocephalus glaber | reverse complement strand
CACACAGGCTGCTGGAGGCTCAGGGGCTTCCTTGATCCAGATGTAGATTCAGAAGCTGCTGATCATGTCAGTGACTCCCTGATCTATTGCCTTCTGGCCCCAGAAATTTCTCTTCTCTGTGTGGCCCCTGCATCCTTCCAGATCGGGCCCAAGAGGATCAGATTACCATGAAAACTTGGACACCTTAATTTAGAGGAGGGGGTGGTGGTCAGGGCCCACTTGGCACATCTGTGCATGTAATTCTGGGACTGTGGGTGGTGAGGCATGGTACTATTGCTTCACACAGGCAGACCCAGGACTCACGGGTTGTGCAAATACTCAGGGATTGTGCATGTGGTTGGTGGTGGCTACTGTACCAAAGACAGAGACAGTAGAACATCTATTCCACATACTCATGCAGATCTATTATTGTCTGACCAAAATTCTACAATGGGAATTCAGCGTGACCCATACACAGCCTCTGTTCTTGAGTTTCCCATCCTTCCAGAGGAGTCGTGCAGTAGTCACACTGAGTTTATGGATCAACTGCTGATCTCCACCATCTTCTGCTTGTGGATGATACCCTGCAGTTTCTGAAATCTAGAACCATTGCCAAGGTTTCTCCTACTGAGATTGACCATGTGGCCTAGTACTGGTCAGGTGGATATAATAGTCTTTTGGCTGGGGTTCTTCTTGGGGAAATGTTGCTCTTATGAAGCAAGGAAGGAGAGTAGATTTGTGTACCACTTTTCTTCTTGAATATGGGTGTGGTAGCTGAAACTGAAGCAGCCATCTTGAAGTCTTTAGACAATGTAAGTGAAATGAAAGCAACAAAAGTTGGCATTTTTGATGAAGAGTGGCTTTCTACTAAACAAGAGCCATATATTTCCAGCTATATCATTTGTAAGAGAAAAATAGGCTATTGCTTGTTTTTGCTTCTAGTGGCTACAAACGTTTTTGCAGTGCAAAAGCATTTCTGACTGATTAGTGAGATAAGAGATAAAATACATCAGTTAATGGGAAATCATAGGGAAGAACCTCACCACTCCAGTTCATAGGCAGATAATTAGTGGAAAGGTCAGAGAGTGACCGTTCGTGGTTCTGTCATCAGAAGTCGAGGCCCTACCTGACATGGTGCCTCTGAAGGTGCCATGGGGATGGAAGGAAGACATGGCAGGAGTGTGTGGCGGGAGCTACACCTACTTCTCCTGAGAAGACCGTGTAGTGTGGGGTTGTGAAAAGACAGTGGGCCTTTCCATTTGGTCTGAAGCTGAATGGGGTCCTGGATGCAAACTACTTTAATCCAGACAGCAGAAATTTTTTTCAAGTGGTAATCAGGGGCAGGAATGATGTGAAGTCTGGGAAATTTCCAGGCAATCCAGGTGATCTGCGAGCAGCTTAGCAAATACACTGTGTGGTGGCTTCTAGGATGCTATGGCTGAGCAAGGTCAGGTACGAGAGAGCTGAGTTCAGCCCTGCTACTAGGCCCTGTTCTAAGATACCTGCGGTGAAGACACTGAGAGAGTGATTACTGTTCCCTTCCCTCTACCTGGCACCCACCATGCAGCCAGGCAGGCTCTTGTGCTTCTGCCTGAGACTCTAGTCCTAGACACCCTGTCTAGAATTCCACATGTGTGGCAAATCTTGCTGTCAGGATGTCCCAAGTGTTGCCCAAATTTGCGGCACCCAAGGACTTGTAACGGGTCCTTGACCAAAACGAAAGGGACTGAGCAGGTGACTCATGTTTTCAAGGCCCCAAGGAGAGGCAGAAAGGACAGGACTCGGAAGATTCGAACTGAAATAGTTACACTGACCAGGTAAGGAAACTCACTTGGCATCGGGAGTGGATTTGGGAAAACCCTCAGGCAAAATTTTCTGGGCCTGAATGGAGACAGCTGCTGCCTGTCATTTCTTCCTGATGCTTGTGGAGGTGCTGCTGTTCTCCAATCTTGGGTGGCCAGACCTCTGTGAGGGTGCCCAGCTCTATATCCTTTTGGCTGCTCAGAATTGCCGAGTTGAAATAGTACAGATTGTAATCAACTTGAGTGGTCTTTTCATGATCTTTGATCATGCAAGTTACCCTAAGTTGCTGTTTACAAGTTAGGAATTTCCCCATAAAAATAATCTATGTAGCTGGGTGTGGGGGCACATGCCTGGAATCCTAGCATTCCAGAGACTGAGGCAGGAGGATCACCCTGAGTTTGAAGCCAGTCTGGGCTACATAGTGATTTCAAAGCCAGCCTGAACTACCTGGTGAGATCCAATCTCAACAAAAAGAAAAACAAAATCAAAAGTCTATGTGTTTTAGTGTTCCCTTAGCTGGATAAGTAAGATATGGAAATAATAGTCTGAGCGTGTTTTCCATGGTTTTGTGAGCAGATTTCACTCTTGTGTCTCTCATCCTCATGGCCAGGGCTAATACAGGGAGGAAATTTCCTTGTCTCCTGTTAAATAAAGTCACCCCCTTAAGGTTAGACCTTACCTAAGTGTCTCAAAATAAATCTCTAAAACCATCAGGCCCAGCAAGGCGAAAGAAAGTGTAGGATATGATACAGTCTTGGGGAAGTCTTGGGAGGTTTCTGTCTTTTTCCTGCAGAGTGATAAGCCAAGGTTCCCACGTAGCCACAGCCATCACAGGTGAGTCCGCCCAGGTGTGTTAGTCAGTCTGGGTCAACACTGAGATGAGCACTCTTCCTTCCCCCTGAATGAGGTACAGTATGTCCTGCTCACGTGGGCGGGCAACCTCCTCCTTTCTGGCTCTCTATGGGGACAAGATGCTTCTTCCCCAAGATTCAGACATGACCTGGCTCCTGGAACAGAAGGATATCTCACCTTAGGGTACTGTTACCCTTGCCTCACAAGTCCTGCCACTTCTCTGGATGCCTAGGTGTCAAAGAGCAAAAGATCAGAGACCAGGCCCCCACCTGTCCCAGGTATTTCTGAGAGGGCAAGAACAGCCTGTTACTTTCCTATACAGATATTCTGGGAGGGCTTCACTTCACGAGCATGAGACTCACTGAGTTGATACTCACTGAATCCTTCCCTAAGTAACCTGGAAAACTATCGGGATCCCCTTTTGTATCATCTGGTTTCCAAGGATTTCATTTGCTTTTTTCTTTCCCCTGCCTGTTGGTATATCTGTTTGAGGATGGTTGAGGCAGGGTTCATGGAAGCGGTCGGGAGCTATCTGACCATTTATAGCTGGCCCAACCACTCTATCCAGAGAGATGCCGAGAAGCCAAAGTATTAGCAAGAAAGCTCCCACTTAACTCCAAGAATCTTGTCACTTGGCTATCACAGTCCCTTGAAATCCAGGGATTTTGAGAGATGAGCTCACTGCTTGCTGTGATAGGAAAGACCTGCTAAGTAGGAGGCCCCGGCACCATCCTCACTGTCCCTGTCCCAACACACACAGGTTGTGTGTTTCCTGGAAAATGCTCCAGTGTTTGCCTGTCCATCTCCTCAAGCCAGTTGAATTCATTTCCCCTGCTAAGCCTCTGGCTTGTTAAACTGGAGACTTATATGCCCCTCGTCCAGGTCTCTGCCCTGTTCATTAAATCTTGTCCTGGGAAACTGTGTGTAAGGTTAGCCTTCCTGTCGGTTCCCCAGACCTCTTCTCAGAGCATCTCTCAGAGTTTGGACACAGACCTCTGTGAGAAATCCGTATGTTGTGATGAAGTCTCATTTTCTTTTCTTACAGGAAATTGAACTTCTTGTGGAGCCAATGATTGTCAGGACACTAGCTCTCAAGATTTGAAGCTGGTTCATCCTGGCATTGTGTACTGGAGGAACACAAAGATTTCAGCACAACTAGGATCTCTAATTATCCTGGTTGACTAGGCAGCAGAAAAATAAAATGTCCTTTAAAATATCTACATGTGTCATAGCATCATCTTGGCAAAATTCTTTCCAGATTTTCATCTCTGTAGAGAAGCATGTGTTTGCCAAGTTTCTTCCATGAAACCTTCTCCTACATGAGCTGTGTCCCTGGTGTGCTCATCATATGGTGAAGCATGTAGACCTCATCATTTGCATCCTCCTCCTCATCCAGCCACACTTCCCTCTCCAGAGCAGCACTGCTAAGTTCTCACTGACCCTGTGATTCTCCCTGTTCAGGGTTAAACCTTTGCCACTAATAAAGTCACTCCTGCTCTTCTTGCCTTGATGTCACTTTAGAAATGTAATCATTTATCTTTTGTTTTAAGACTCCAAAATCATTTAAAATGATTGTTCTCTTTACTGGTCAAATGGTTGTGATTGGCATTTAAGAATATTTGTATTTGTGATGTGTCCCTGGCTGCATTTGTAAGATGGCATCTACTCCTGATCTCCAGTGGATAAGACAGTAGGGAGCTCCCAGCTGGAACACAACCCTATGATTGGCCAATGTCTCTGGATCCTGGAATTGTCCGTGTCTGTCCATGTACCAGAGCCGAGTATAGATTGAGAGGACTGCAGTTCTTCATCACAGGGTTGTGCACGTCCAGATCTCCCCTGTGCCACCTTCTCACTTCTCTTCTTCAGAAATCACCTACTAGGACTTTGGACATGATTGTAGAGCTGAAGTGAATGAAATGTAAAGTAACCATGCATAATAAATAAGTAAGGGAGAGAAGAGAGAAAGCAAGAATTTTCACAATCCTATTTACTTTTTTTGGTACTGAGAATTGAACTCAGGACTTTGCACTTGTGAGGCAGGGGCGGTGCTACTGAGCTAAATCCCCAGCCCATTCCTGTTCACTTTTAACACACATAATCTATGTCTATAAGGTGTACACTGATGAAATGGGATAGTAGTGAACAGATGATATTCAGGGCATGAAAATTCTGTCTTTATGGTTACAAGTTTCTTCAATTTCCCATTTGTCCAGTAGAACTTATCCACTTGTGTTAGTTCATGGACAGCACTGTTATCAGCTACCACCTAGTCCTTGTGAAATTCAGTGCCTGTAAGAGAAGATGATTTTTGAGAAGATGATTGTCCAGATGGTGACCAGAAATCAAAAATAGACTCAGCGAATGATTATGATCCTATTATATTTGACGAACATCACCCTGTGATGCAGAATGAACCTGGCCCTCCTAGGTAAAATAAACTCAGCCCTTCTGCACATAGTGAACACAGGCCAATTGTATCGCAAACAGCTCCAAGCAGGACCTGGGCTAGGCACTGAGGGTTTCCTTGGTGAGCTCCACATAAAGCAGTCTAGATCCCCATAGGAAAAACCAACCTCCATACAACTTGACTCAAACTCAATCAGATCAGACTGAAATGTTGCCAGTGATGAAGACAGTGGGAGAAAAAGAAGCCGGGAGAAAGTCCACAGTAAGGATCTAAAATGGTGTCAGTATTTTCTCTGTAGTTTTGGTGAATATCAGGATGGATTGTGCTATGGCTTGAATGTTTCTGTCCCATCCAAATTGTGCTGAAACATAATCCTCAATGCAACAGTACTAAGAGGTTGAACTTTGAAGACATGATTAGGCCATGAGAACTACCCACTTTATAAAGAGACTAAATGTCTAATAAAAGGGCCAGACAACACTGGATTTACTGTTTGTCCTTCGACCTCTTTTTCTATATAGCATGAAAAACGAAGGACCTCATCTGATCCCGAAATGGCAAGAACCTTGATTTTGAACTTTACAGCCTCCAGAACTGTTGGAAATGAAATTATGTTTTTCTCAATTACCCAGCTGAAGGTATTTTGTCATAGTAGCAAGAGTGGACTAGGACAACCACAGCAGAGTCAGTAACATTAAAGGGTTTCTTGGTCAAGCTGACTCTTGAGCAGGCCCTAAAGGACTGAGATAGTTTTGTGGCCACATTGGAGGTGAGGTGGAATTCAGCAGCATCCTGTACAGGATAAACAAGTTCAGAGTGGTTGACTTGGAGTCCAACCTTCATAGAGAGGAAGGTGCCTAGAACGAGATATCATATGCATCCAGTACATGGGCAGCCAAGCAGATCTATCCTCCATCTAAGCATGAATAAGTCATCAAGAATGGCTGAGGGCAGGGCTGGGGATATAGCTCAGTGGTTCCACTGCCTGCTTCATAAACGCAAGGTCTGGAGTTCAATCCCTGGAACCAAAAAACAAAACAAAAAAAATGGCTGAGGGCAGTGACACAATTACAACACTTATCACTTCTTGAATTTTCTAACCTGAGAGAATTTTCCAGAACCAATTCCATCAAAACGAGAACTCAAAGGTTCCTGAAAAAACAATACAATTCAGGATCAGCCACTATCGTGATTGACTTTAGTTCTAGATGAATTTTTTTTGGTACATAGCACATTCATTCACTTACATTTTGTCAATGGCAGAATGGAGGAGTTTCAATTGACACTAAATGGCTTGGAACACTAAACTACATCTTATGTAGTTATTAATGCATAAGAAATTCTGGGACCTCCCCATTTACACTCCATCCACTGTGGTAAATAATATTCACAGCTCAGTCTACATTGGGAAATGACATAAATTAGTTCCACAAATAAAGACCTTCAGGGCTCGTGGACTATGGCTGGGTTCCACGTACATTTGACTGATTGGCGTTCCTCTACTAAGTTTAAATAGATCTTGGAAAGTGGATGTAGATTTCAACAGATATAGTCAGGTTGGAGTCCTCTTTTTAATGTCTGCACCAGATGAGAAATTTTCTAGAGCAGAATAATCGCACCACTGATTTGGAAGCTGAATTCTTCTCTATTCCCCTCAGACAGCAGGATCAGAAACATTATGCATTCATGTTTAATGGGCAGCATTCAACACTTTTTCCTGTCCCTTTCCTGTCATGGCATAGTCCATGTGGGCTTGGACCACTGGATATCCAGCAAGACATCCAGGGATCTAAGAAGTCATGGTAACCAGATCGTACACTTAGTATTTATTTGAAGTGACCGATATATAGGACAATTTGGTTAAATATATGCAATGAAAACTAAGCAATAAAAACATTCATCTCTCCATAATAGCAGATATGATCAGGGTCTAGTTGTTTTCAGGATTCTAGCTGACCTGGATCCAGCTGACTTTGGGCTGAAACCCTTGGCAACTGTATGCCAAACAAGCCTCCCTTCCTTTAAGTTGCAGGAGTCGAGCGTTTTGTCCCAGCGACTGGAGGTAGATAATATGTACTACTTCCAGACCAGGTTGATAACAGGCATCTCAGTGGCACTTTTATTGGAGGATCTAAGTCTCAGGAGACCAAAGTACTTATAGGCACACAAAACTACAATAATTATAGGACCCCAGATCTTCTTTAAGTAAATATGAGAATATAGAGTATAGTTCAAAATGATCTCAGAGTATCTCATCTGAGGACAGGGTGGTAATGGGCCTTCTTGGAAGGTAGCTATGTGCTGCCTTGAGGGGACTCAGAAAAGTGCCCTGACTTCTCCCTAGCTGTGGAGGAGGAAGGCCACGTCAGGAGGGGTTTGCTGTGCTGCCCCATGGCTGTCCTGCAGTTGGTGGGTATGCAAGTTTCTGGCTGCTTCTGCCTTGCCTGGCACGATGCAGTGGTAGAGGCCAGTGTGTGCCAAAGTAAAGCTTCACCTCACTGGGCAGAAGGGGGGAAACCATGGAGGTGAGAATGCAGGAAAGGATATGGAGAGGAAAAGCGGGTCCAGCAGAAGGAGGGAGAAACTGAGCAGGGTGGGCCATAATTGCTTCCATGCTGTACCTCAGTTAACCCTAGTCATTGACTTGGGGAGTCCTGTGAGCCTTGTCTGGGTCCTACCCCAGCAGCACCTTAGGGACCCTCACATGGCCATTTCTATCCAAGGGAAGATGATCTGTGTAGGAGTGGTTCAGTTGACCTACTACATCTCTGCCCTTCATGAGGAGATGCGGTGACTGTTTCCTCCTGGAAATGTCACATGCTCCTCTTTCTATCATGGTCACTGTCGTCCTGTGGTGAATGCTGTTGGTGAGCCACCTGCATCAGCCCCACTTTGTACATAAGAGACTTGTGCCCAGAAAGATAGGTGTGAACCCTAAGTCAATTTCTCTTCAGTACTTTTCTGAAAATCTTATATTAGGGGAAGCTGCTTCCTCCACATTCTTACCTTGGAGGGCCTGAAAATTAAAAAATGTTTCAAACCTGAAACACTTTGATAATATGGCTCTCTTTTTCCCTCAACACTACAGTATTATGTCACTGACTTGGCCCAAAACTAGGCAGTTCTTTCCTGAAAGACTGCAGTGAAATATTCAAATGAGATCCTCAACATTTCAACCATTCCCTGACAGCCTTGTTCTGACAAGTAAGGTGTTCCAGAAAAACTCTTCTTAACAATCATAGACACAGTGATGCTGGTGTATCAGGCATTCTGTCATCTTATGGGCTGGCAGTTCGTCAGTGAAAATTCTCTGCTTAGGTTATAATCAGATCAGCTGCACCTGGAGAGTTCTATGAATCAGGTATATATCTCTCAGGGATGTAAGGGAAGGGAGAAGACTAGAAACTTGCACTCCCTGTGACAGGCTGACTCCTGTCATTGTGAAGATGGCAGGGAGGGGCCATGGAGCCAGGCTGGTGGCAGGTTTTTGTTTCCCTTTCCCCCCTGTCTGTGTCACTGTGAGCTAGCTCACTACTGTCATAACTTTGACAGTAATAGTCAGCTTCGTCCCCAGCTTGGGCCCCACTGATGGACAGGGTGGCTGTGTTTCCTGAGCTGGAGCCAGAGAATCTGTCAGGGATCCCTGAGGGACGTTTACTATCCTCATAGATGACCAGTTTTGGGGCCTGTCCTGTCTTCAGCTGATACCAGTGAGCATACACTTCAGAGAGTTTATCTCCAGAGCAGGTGAGTAGGGCTGTCTGACCTGGGGTCACTGACACTGAGGGCGGCTGTGTCAGGATGGAGGAGGCCATGGAACCTGCAAGAGAGGAGGGGAGGAAGACATGAGGATGAATCACCTATTCCCAGAGGCCCTCACAGAGGTTTTACCTGGGCCCAGCTCAGGGTTTGGGGCAGAATCCAATCATTGTCATGTGGGGACTTCAGTTAGGCACAGAGATGGGTAGGTCACCTGTGCAGAGAAGGAGGAGAGCGAGCAGGTGATGGGTCCAGTTCATGTTGGTGACGTCCCAGAGCTCTGCCTGCTGAGATGCACAGCACAGCTGGGTTCTCCCAGGCCCCTCTTATTAGTCTGAAATCGTTGGGGCAGAGAGTGTTTGATAATTATGCAAATTTACTCCTCCCTTGAGGCTCAAGATGGAGGGCAAGTGGGGAACATGCTTACCACCTGTTAGGCCTATGTGGGGAGGGAGGGAGGAGCAAGGGCTGGACTCTCATTTCCTCCGGCTTCTTCTCCTGGTAGAAAACCTGCTTTGGTTCCCAGGTCCCTGATCAGAATCATATTTTGTGGACTGACCATGGGATCACTGTCCCAATCCAGATCAGGACTGTAGTGTGTCCAGGGCCCAGCTTAGTACAGCTATTCCTCTAGGAGTCTGGCCATGACTGAACCGAGTCCTGCTGAGAGACCATTGCTGACATTTGACTCAGCAGTAGGTGGGTCATAGATGCCTCGCCTTCTTGCTTTTTCTCCTCCCTGGGTCCTCTGGTGCACTTTTGTGCCATTCTTGTCATTTCATTACAAGTTAGTTGTGTGTCATTAGGATTTTAGTTAAATCATTTCATATATGCTATTTGATCTGGTAAACCACAACCAGATTTTATGACTTCATAGCAACTTCTAGAATTATTTCACAAGTGATAATTTCTCCCCTTAGTGATATCCTTCTTCACACAATACAGTAGCCACAGGCTTTGGGAACTTAGTCCTTTCTGTCTTTATTTTTTGCATCACTGTTTTATATAATGTTGTTAAAAGTGACAGAAACCAGACCTTCCCTAGAAATATACTTCCATCTCCATGACCTCTGTGAAAGTCTTGGGTCACAGTCTTTGCAAAGATCTGGGCTCTACAGACTGGGTGTCAGATCCTCCACCTGTGAGGGTCCTGTCACTGAAACAAGGACAGTTCAGTGGGCAGACTTGTGACCTAAGGGAGATGAGTCTCCATGTCACTCTTCAGAATGTCTTCCAGCAGAGACTGCACCTGAACACAGGATCTGCTGCCTGAGGGCAGATCTGTGGGGACTCTGGAGAAGATACCAGGAGAAGGTGGGCCTGAGTCCAGCAGAGACAAGCCCTGGTTCGACTGCTAAACATTGAGGGATGGTGCCCATGAGGAGACTAGTAGCCCTAAGCAGCCATCCTGAGTTAAAGACACAGGTCCTTAGAGGTTTGACTTTTCTCACTAAGCTCCTTCTTAGAGAATTTGGACTTCAGGGTGGTCTCTCTACTGATTGTCACCTTTGCATGAGCTGGTGAAGATGACACTGGGAACATGGCTGTTCTACTGCTTTTCTCCAGAAGAAGTCCTCACTTACCATCCCATTCTCAGTCTTGAGGATATGCATGAGTCTGACCCTGAGAAGGCCATCACTGTAATTCAAAGGACTTTCCTGACTTCTTGTTGAGGACTTTCCTTTGGAGACCTGTTAGCCCCCAGGGCTGGCTTGCTGTTTGGGCTCCCCTCTTTTTGGGCTCCCAGGCCTCCCTTCTGGCTGCAACTCTGCTGCTCCCTGCTGGTGAAGGAGCCTCAAAATAAAAGCCTCCCTCCATCCAGGTGACTGCAAACATGCCATTACCAGAAAAGGGGTTGATTGAGTGTCCAGTCTCAATCTGTGGAAGAAGCTCTCACCATATCCTCCCCCTTGAAGCATAGAAAAGTACCATTGTGGTGTTCGTGGTGTGGAGAAAGTGCAGTTCTTGTAACTGAGTCACAGAATAAAATGTCTGCTATTGACTCTCTGTTTTCATCAAAGAATAGAGACGGCAGACAAATCCTTAGCTATTCTGCAAAATGTCCAGAGACTCCTCTGTGACAGCTTTCAGGGATGTTTACTTTTGTGCATATGAGTAGGAATTAATACTGATCCTAATCCCTCCCCTGTAATAGCATCTGCAGTGTCATAGGACCATTGGACATTTCTGGCAACCCATGTCAGCTGTGTGTCTACATCATTATCCATGTCATTACCATCACAAACATCCTCATCTTCATCATCATCTTCATCATAAATCATGATTATTATCTTTATTCATCACAAACATTGTTGAGCCTCCTGTATCAGCCTAGTGTGTACTTCTATTGAAACTAAGAATCTCACAACACACTCTTTGTTTAGCCCTCCTAGAGGTCTCAGAGGAAGGACAGTACTCCAAGGACTGTACCAGTCATTGAGACTCAGGTTGAGTCTCTCTTTAATTAATAGGACTCACTTTGTCCTTTGTATCAATATTCTGGATTTTTCTTTTCACTAAAGATCAGTGTAAGCCTTCCAATTTCACAGAAGTTTAAGTGAGGTTCTCAGTTTTCTTGGAGAACAGACAACATTGATGTCATGTAAGGAGTTAACTTAGTCATCCAGAATTCAACTCCCTGGCTCTTTGGTCTAGAACATGAACACAGTGGAGTAGGAATCTGAGGCTGAGCTGCAGAGCATGTCCTGTGTTCCTTTGGCCCACAGGTGTCCTCATAATGGCCTGGTTATCAGCAGGAGCCCAACTCTTTTAGCAGGTGGTGGTGCCCATAGGGATCACACCCAGGTTAGAGCTAGAGAACCTGTAGGGAGTTGGGCGACTGTTGTGCTGTGCAGGGCTGGCCTAGCTCCTGCTGCTTCTTTCTGTGTTGTTGCCCGATTTCTTCTCTTACGGTTTGGATCCGGGCTTTCCTCCCAAAGCCTTATGTTTGGAAGATGCTTAGCTCATGGAAACACTGCTCATCAGTGGATTCATTCATGAGTTCAGAGGCTGGATGTGGTGTAGGGAGGTGGGGCCTGATTGGAGGAGAGTCACTGTTAGTGTGACCTGGAGGAGTCATTTTTGTTTCCAGCTTCTCCCTTCTCTCTCTGCCTCTTGGCTTCCATTGGGTGAGCAGTTTTCTTTTTATCAACCCTCTCTGTCATGCAGTTTTGCCTTAGAATCAGCTGACTTTTGACTGAACCCCCTGGAAACTGTGGGCCAAATAAACCTCTTCTCTTGTCAGATGTTTTGTTCCAGTGAAGTGAAAGTAGATAATCTATCCTGCCTCCTGACCCGGTGGGTGACAGGTGTCTCAGCCAATTTAATGGGATAATCTGATCCTTTGGAGTCCCCAGTTCTTTTAGGTATAGAAGAATGAGCTCATTTTCTTGAGTCCCACTCTTCTTAGCATTCCTTGGGTTGGTTTTAGGGTAAGGGACAGCTCAAGGTCCTACTGGGGTTGTGGCTGAAGTTATGGCCTGGACAGGTTACTTATGTGGACCATGAGTGAGGCAGCAGAGAGATCCTTCCCATGATGGTTATGTCCCAGACCTCTGTCTTCTTACCACACAATTTAGCAAGCAGCTTGTCCTCTGTTATCCTCCCAGGAAGGATGAGGCTCTGGGTTAGTGAGCTACAATGAAATCTGTGCTGCTGTATATGGTTCCAGAAGATTCAAGACTAGAGGGACAAGGAAGGAGAGGTGGTGCTCTTAGGCCCCATTTCTGGTACCATTGCTTCCTCTCAGAAGCAGGGAGAGGCCTCTTCCTGTGACACCGCAGGTTATGAAATGATCCCTGGGGCCCATTTCCTGGGGGAGCTGATATCCAAATGTGACTCTAGCTCCTCCCTGACTCTCCAGAGGGCAAGACCTTCCAAGATGTGGCAATAACATGGAGACATTTTCATGAGTGAGAGTGGGCAAAGAAACACAGATTTCAGGTTCTTCACTTTAATTTCTATCTCCATTGTAAATAGTGAGTCAGTTCTTCTGAATATAAATAACTGTACAAGCACTGGATTAAAATAATCATTAATATCCATGAATGAAGAAATGAATGGATAAATTAATGAAAGAATCTCTTCTCATTAAAATTGGCCTCTATGTTTCTCGGAACTACAACCAAATATTAAAATGATTAATGAAGTAGGATCTAGAGTCTGAAACCAATTGGGTAACAAAGCACCCCCAGCCGTGTAGAAGGTATGAGTTGGGTGGTCCTGGGGCCTCCTAGGAGGTACTAATGAGTTGCTTCTGAGGAATATAAATGGGAATCTCAGGGACTCAGGGGACTCAGGGCCCTGACATCTACCTGGCAGTGGAGTAGGATGACCATCTGGGGGTATTTGATGTAGTGCCCTTACGACTGTCCTGCATTGAGTGGAGCTGGAAATGCCCAGGTGAGTATAAATGTTTGGGCCTAAGATATCCCCAGAAGTGTCATGTGTTCAGAGGTGGGACTTTTGGAAGGTGATTGGATCATGGGTGTGCTATACTCATCAGTGGATTAATCCATCAATACGTTTATATGTAAATGTGCTATTAGGAGTTGGGGCGTGGTTGGTAGAGGTGTGCCACTGGAGAATACCTTCAGAGGCTAAATCTCCCTCTATCTCCTTCCTTCTCTCTGTGCTTCCTGGCTGCCATGAGGTGAGAGCTTTCCTCCATTGCACCCTTCTACTATGCCACGTACACCTTGGAGCAATAAACATGGACTGAATCCCCTGAAACATGAGCCTCGTTAAACCTCTCCTCCTTTAATTTGTGGGTATTGGGTATTGTGTCCCAGTGACAGGAAAGTGACTAATACAAGATGCCTCTGGGCCTGGTCTCCTCTGCTTTGCCTGGTGTGATGGAGATGGAGGGCCTGAGGGTACATAGGGGAAACTTTGGTTCAATATGCAGAAGGAGGGGAGACCATGGAGGTGAGGACACAAGGAAAGAGATGGGGACAAACGGAGAGTCCTGCAGAAAGAGGGAGTAACCTGGGAATGATGCTGGGAGGAACTGAGTAGGGAGGGCAGGTTTCTATGCCTACTGTACCGCAGCCAACCCTGGCAATTGTGGACTTAGGGACTCTTGTTACCTCCATCTGGACCCCATCCCAGTAGCACCTTGGGGGCCCTCACATGATCATTTCTATCTCAGAAAGGATGATCCCTGCAGGATTAGGTGGGCTCCCAGCACCTCTCACCCTTGCATGTGGAGTCCTATGTGTCTGTTTCCTTCTGGGAATGTCACATGTTCCTCCCTCTCCCATGGTGTTCCTCCTCCTCCTCTTCCTCCTCCTCCTCTTCTTCCTCCTCTTCTTTTTCTTCTCCCTCTCCTTCTTCTTCTTCTTCTGCCTCTTTTCCTCTCTTCCTTCTTCCAGTGTCTTTGTTAAATTATTTTCCCTGTTTCATTGTATTATTTCTTTGAATTTTCTTGAAATTGATTGAGCTTCCTTAAAACAGCAACTTCAAATCCTTTGTCAGGCACTTCATGATTTTCCATCTCTTTACAGTCACTGATGCCTTATTTTGTCTTATCACTTTTTTTTTGGTACCAGGAATCGAACTCAGGACTTTGTGCTTGCCAGGCAGGAGTTGGAACCACTGAGCTAAATCCCCAGCCCTGACATTATATTTTTATTCTAACTTATTATGTTTCTCTCATTATTTTTAATCCTGTGATTAAGGATATATATATCACAATATTATAACACAAGAATAAGAAAATTTACCTTGAAGAAAATAGGAAAATCTGGAAGCAGGAACTTATTCAAGTTTTCACTTTCTGGTTTTGCCTGGGAATGTCTTTCAATGTTAGCCTATCCAGAGATTCAGGTAGGTTTTCTGTTGTGGTCTCTAAGCCTATGTCTCTGCTATGCTATGCTTAGAGATGGCTAAACCTGGGCCACTACACCTGGCCAAGCACTGGAATGTTAACCTAGGGCAGCTGGGACTGGTTCAGCACCAGGCTGAAATGCTGTGGCCATCTAGACTGGCACAGTACCAGGGCACACTTCAACCCAAGGGTTGGAAGGCCTTTCAGTCTCTGAGTTATTTGAAGTGCAATGGCACTATGCTGCAGTTGGCTGGCTGTGATGCAGGCTAGAATCTGAGAAAATCTCACAGTGGCTATGGGTTCCCATCTGGTGGCAGAGTGGTTCTAGAGGCTCCATCTGCAGGTATCTACTTAAGAGTCAGGACCAAGTGAGCAGTTCTGACTGGTACTGGGTTGTACTGTGGCAGACCTAGTTGGAATCCAAAGCCAAGTCCTATACTTATTTCCTTTCTCTGCTCCAGATGGACAGTATTTCACATTGAATCCTGCTACCTGAGTTTGGGGAGGGGTGTTGCCAATAGCGTAACATTTTTTCCAGTCCTCTTCAATTCTTTATTATTCCTGCACTACTATACTGTGGTAATATTTTGTAATCTCTTTTTCTAAACTCTTGTGAAGGCATTTTAATGTAAAATATTTTTTATGTGTGGATAGTTATTAAAATTAATGTTTCTGTGAGGACGTGATCATTGTATAGCCCTTTGTGACCATATTGCTTTGGCCCCGAAAACCAGTGTTTTAGTGTTTTGATCAACAATCTAAAAACATGCCTGAGAATGTTCAGTTCTCCAGATTGAGTTCAAACCAGAGGTCACGGCAGATCTCTACAAGTCTCTCCTGCTCCTTCTCCCCCTCCCCCTCCCCCTCCTCCTCCTCTTCTTCTTCTTCTCCTTCTCCATCTCCATCTCCGTCTTCTTGCTCCTCCTCCTCTTCCTCCTGCTCTTCCTCCTCCTCCTCCTCCTCCTCCTCCTCCTCCTCCTCTTCTTCTTCTTCTTCTTCTTCTTCTTCTTCTTCTTCTTCTTCTTCTTCTTCTTCTTCTTCTTCTTTTTCTTCTCCTCTCTTCTTCCTTCTTCTTCTCCTCCTTCTCCATCTCCACCTTCCTCTTCCTCTTCTCTTTCTCCTTCACTATTCCAGTATTCTCTGGAACTTTTCAAGGCTAATAGCCCTCAGTGTTACCAGTTTATTTTTAGTGCAACCCACACAGCCCACTCTACACAAGGTAAGAATCACAAGTATGCAATAGGACACTCCTGTGATGTTTTTACTGGATCCAGTGCTGCAACACCTAAAATGTACTGGAATGAGCACTCTGAGACTGACTGATATGAGGAGTATAAGGGAGCACTGCATATTTAGAGGATGAGTGGGCTGCAGATGCAGTTTCCTGGGTTTTGTGGACCTATTGGGGCTATCAGAGTAATGAGGGAGAATGGTTACCTGGAGGTAGGCAGAGGCGTCTGGGATAGGTCCCTTCTTCAAGGTTGCTGTGGCCAAGTCAAATATCTCCAAGAGTGGCTATGGAGCATTAGGACAGCTTCAGCTGTCATGGTGACAGCTCCACTAAACTTCAGGAGAAATGGCTGCTTGGTTGACAACTCCCATGTTTCCATGAAAATGTTGGGGCTGAATTCTCAATTGTTGCTGTTTTGGAGGAGCCTCCTGGTGGGGCAGCAATGTTGGTCATGGCTTAGTGGGATTGGAATTTTGGAGATAGCAGCTATGGGCCTAGCTACTTCCCTACCTCTGACCTCTCAGGTCTTCCCTGCTCCTCAGGGAGGTAGCAGCAGCACTGGAGCTGCAAGAAGCATAGAAAAGGTGTGGCAAGATGTCCCTCAGCTGCAGTACCTGTTAGGGTTGCAAGAGTGAGCTAGGCCTAGAAGGCAGCTGCCTGGAGAAGTAAAGACATAGCAAGAAGAACCTGGACATAGTCACTTTAGCAAGCCTTGGTGGCAGCAAGAGGAGAAGCAGACTGCCTTCAGTGAGACCATGTTCCCTCTCTGGCTGTCACAGGGACAGAGGAAGGGCCAATTTTGTTTTTCTATCTCAAATCCACCCTTGCTTTCAACTCAGATGGCCCCCGAGGATTGGGAGGAAATGGCAGCAGAGGGTCTCAGATCTGGGTGAGCTGGGAGTGACCTACTCATGACTTTAGCTCCAGTACTCCTTGCAGTAGTGAAAGAGTATGACATACACAGGGAAGAGGTTTTTGCCTCAGTTTCCCATCTGTGTCATTGGGAGATGATAGCTACTGCTTTCCCATGAATGACAGTAATAGCCTCATCTTCAATTTGGGCCTCAGTAATGGTCAGGGTGGCCCCTGACCTTGAGCCAAAGAATCTGCTAGGGATTCCTGAGGGGCAGTAGCTATTTCCATAGATGACTGCCATAGGGGGCTGGCACCTGGTGCTAGTTTGCATAAGAGCTTCTTAAGTTACCTGCTTGGCAGGTGATCCTGATGGTCTGTCCCCCAGGCAGCTGTATCAGCTCAGAGGAGGATAGGGAGCTTGCAAGAGAGGACAGAAGAGGTGAATCTGACCATGTGGTTCTTATTTTCAGAGCATCCCATGCCCTGCAGCATGCTGTGTGCTTAGCTGAAGGTCAGGACCAGGCTGATCCCTGGTTCTATGGGGGCTGAGCCCTGGTGGCAGCACCTGTGCAGAATGTGAAGAGAGGAAGTAGGAAAAGTGTCCAAGCATTGGTGTAGATGTCTGAGCTCTGCCTATTTAGAACACTTTCATCCTCTTTTATCATAGAAATGGAGGGTCTTCATGCAAAGCTACTTCTTCCTTTTTATGGCTTTGTTAGTGGATTTCTGCTGAGAAGAGAGCGATTGAGTTTAAAGGAAGATGTAAAACTGTTCACTGTCCTTAAGGTCTAACCCTATGTTTCTTAGATCTCTGGTGTTGAGTGAAAGATGCACTCCACTGGTTCTAATACACGAGTGTATCCTGTGGTCAGTGTTCTGTGCTCTGCAGTCTATGGCCTGTAGTGATCAGAAAATTTACATGTGTGGGACTAGATAGCTATTGAAACAGAAGCTTGCAGGCACAGTGGTTATGTTGCAGTAAAGGGGGCAGAATTCCACCATTAGACAGAGTGAAAATGATCATGGAGAACTGATGGAATTCTTTTATTGTATTATAAAGCAAAGGAAAAAAATTCTTCAAGATCTAGGGCTTGGCAAGGATTTTCTTTTTACTAGGACAGGATACATAAAGAAAGACCGATCAGCTTAACCTCATCAAAATGAAACTTCTTTTCTGCAAAAGACCCTGTTAATGAGATGAAAAGCCAAGGAATAGATTGGGGGAAATTTTTGCAAACCACATGTTGAAAAGACAGCAGTGTACAGAGTAGAGAATAAACTCTCAGAACTGAGCAGTAAACACAAAACAAAACAAATACAGCCCAACTACAGAAAGGGGAAAAAATAAGAATAAACATTTGAGTTGGGAATTTAGCTCAGTGGTTCTGCCGCCTGCCTCGCAAGTGCAAGATCCCAAGTTCAATCCCTGGTACCAAAAGGAAAAAAAAAAAAAGGGAAGTGGCAGCACTGAGACCACCAGAAGGGATGAGGAGCCTCAGAATCAAGATATTTGTTGTGAGGAAATATCAGGCATGCCACGACTCCCAGCACAGAGGAGGCCTCCAGGTCAGTGTGCCACAGCTCCCAGCCCAGAGGAGTCTTCCAGGTCAGCACGCCATGGCTCCCAGCCTAGAGGACACTTCCAGGTCAGCGCACCAAGGCTCCCAGGCAGGAGGAGGCTTCCACGGAGGTGTGCCACGGCTCCGAGCATAGAGGAGGATTCTGGGTAGGTGTGTCACAGATCCCAGCACAGATGAGACTTCCAGGCCAGTGTGCCACGGCTCCTAGCCCAGATGAGACTTCCAGGTCAGCATGCCATGGCTCCCAGCACAGAGGAGGTGAGCCATGTGGGCGCAAGGAACACCCCCCCCAACCACAGGTCAAAATGAGAAGACAGGTAAACAAGCCTCAGATCCAGACTTCCAGATCACCTACAGCAACCACAAAGGGAAAGGAGAAGGAAAACTCTGATACTCAACAACCTGGACTACCTGAACTAGCAATGAAAGAGGATCTGGAAAAAATGAAATCAGAAATAATTTCTCACATAGTGCAAGACATGATTAATAAATCTAGAGAGGATACAGATAAAAAATAGAGGAGCTGAAGAACATGATGGAGTACCAACATAGGAAACAAATTGAAACCGTAAAACAGATGCAAACATATTTCCAAGAGATTAAAAACTCCATTGAAAGTCTATGCATCAGAATGAGCCAATATGAAGACAGAATTTCAGATATAGAAGATAAGATTTCAATTAGTGACCAGGAAAAAAAAATCTTTAAAATTTTAAAGGACCATGAGAAATCAACCCAGCAGTTGCTTGATGATCCAAAGAAGAATAACATATGACTGATTGGAGTCAATGAAGAAACAGAAGGGTGTGCAGACAACATAAAAAAATATTCACAGAAATAATGGCAGAAAACTTCCCAAGCAGGGAAAAGAGTTTGACATACAGATAAGGAAGGCATATAGAAGTCCAACTAGCTTTGATCAAAAAAAATCTACACATAGGCGTATAATTGTTAAGATTCCAGAAACCCAACAGAAGAACAAAATTCTACAAGAAGTTAAAGAAAAAAGCAAATCACATACAAAGGAAAGTCCATCAGAATTAGAGCAGACTTCTCAATGCAAACCCTCAAGGCTAGAAGAGCTTGGAGTGATGTGTTTCAAGTCCTAAAGGAAAACAACCTCCAACCCAGATTGTTGTACCCTGCAAAACTATCTTTCAAAATTGATGGCAAAATAAGATACTTTCATGACAAAGAGCACCTTAGGAACTTCATGAATACCAAACCAGCACTCCAAAAAATTTTAGACAATATCTTAAGAAAAGA
>NW_004624747.1:9112419-9130950 GCF_000247695.1 Heterocephalus glaber | reverse complement strand
ACTGAATGAAGAGTCCTGGAGGGGACAGAGGTTTTGTGTATAACATAGAGAGATTCCACTCACATTCTCACATGGTCAGTTTCCTATGTATGGGGTACAAAGAGAGAGACTGATCCAAAAAGCCCCAGTGTTACATTCTCTTTGAAACTTTATGCAAACTTGAGTGGCTCTTCCTTCAGCAAAACTAAGCAGAAAAATAATCTATCTAGGGATACCGATACTGAGGGGTACTCAGGGCCATGATAGACATGAATAGAATAAGATGTCATTAATGGAAAACTGATGGAAGACTGGGCAGCACAATTGTGGGAGATGGAAATGTTTACAGTAAGGATTTTTGTGGAACTGAAGAAACTGCACCTCCAGGTATGGACTTGACCCTCTGGTCCTGCCAATGAAGAATTGGAGACACTCACACCAGCTGAGCCCAAAACTCTCAGACCAAAGATGCTTTCATACACCAACAAAACAAAGCAAAGAGTGTATTTTCACTGTGGAGGAGGAGAGGAGCTCAGAGAAAACTGAAATTCTGGTCTATGTGGCATGGGCTTCCTCTCCAAGAGTCTAAAGAAACATCTTCAGGACACGGGAGAAGGAAATTATGAGCTCAGTGCAGGTTTTGCTCTCATTTCTCTATGAACTTGGGCCACTGTGCAAAGTGTATCAAAACTAAGTGAAGAGCAGTAATAATCAGACTCATCTTCAGGCTGGAGTCCAGATATACTCAGAGAGGCTGTGTTGCCAGACTTGGAGCCAGAGAAGCGATCAGAGATCCCTGAGGCTCTATTGTTGACATCATAAATCAGAAGTTTGGGGGATGTTCCTTCCAGGTGCTGGTACCAGGAGACTGCATCATACCTTCCAATGTCATTGCTGGTACCATCACAAGAGATGGTGACCTTCTCTCCAAGAGAACCAGAGGCTGAGGGAGGCTGAGTCAGAGCAGACTGCGCCCAGGTCCCTGGAAAGAGAGAAGCTCAAATTGGTAAGTCAGTTCTGTGCCCACTTGACTCGTGAGGAAAAGAAATGACCTTAGGCCACATGTCCTGTGGTCCTTTCTAGAAGGCCTCACCTGTGCCCCCAATGAGGACCATGAGCAGGAGCAGAGCCCAGGTCATGTTGTGCTGCCCCAAGGGTGCTGCCTCCTGACACTGCAGCACTGCGTCTGCAGAGATTCCCCAGACCGCTTATCCTTCTGCTGCCTCAAAAGAGGGAGGAGCCTCTATGCAAATGTGCTTCCTGCACCCACCTCTTCTCAATCTAGTCTGGCCTGCCCTGACCTCTGTATAGTTCTTTATCCCTGGACAGAAGGACCTAGCTTAGAGGAAAAACCTTTTAGTCGGGGCACCATGAGTCCATGACAGTGCCCGGCAAATGAAGACAGCCTTTGTGTCTGTACCTTTATTAGTGGATTCTGAGCTGTTCCTAGCTGAGTTGTCTGAGGACTTCCTTTGCCTGCCACATGGAATGAGGGTGAGGACATAGTCTCTGCGTGTCTGAGAGACACAAAATCACTCTTCTTTCAAAAGGATGAAATACAGAGAGGCATTGATCATTCTTCCCAGCCCCTAGGTTTCCCCTCACACTGAGTGTGTCCTCATTCAGCACCTGTTCTCTCTTTCCACTGGTCTGAGACGAGACCCAGAGTGTAGCAAGCACTTGGGGTACATTTTTCAGGATTCTATAAATGCAAACTAAGTGGGTTATGAGAGATCTGAGACACACACCTTCTATGTCCCCTCTAAGGGGGCACTGGTCAAGGACTTGCTCAGTGAACAGCCAGGATGAGTGTGTATATCTGAGCAGGGGTAGGTATTCTTGAGAATTTCATCATAGAGAGCTCCCTGTTGGGAAACTTCTAGCTATCCAGATGATTTTTGCAAGAAGAAAACCACTGATCTTCTTATCTGCCTTGTCCTCTGTTCTTGTTGTGTTAGGTCCCCCAACTTATGTGACAGAAATAATCATTATGTTTTAAAATTGTTCTATGGGCCGGGAATTTAGCTCAGTGGCACCACACCTGCCTCGCAAGTGCAAGTTCCAGAGTTCAATCCCCAGTACCAAAAAAATAAAATAATATAAAATAAAATAAAATAAAATAAAATAGTTCCACATATATGTGTCCTCAAAATTAGATTGAAACAGAACTAAGAACTACAAGTGAGGCTAATGTGAAGGCAAAAGAGATATTTGCACAAAATATAGTGAATAATTAATAAAATCTAAGCAAAGTAATTAAACGTATGTGATGACCAATTCCAATATACTCCTCAAAAACAATGAAAGTGGATGTTTCCTTGAAGAAACACAATTATTTTTCAAACAAGTAAAATACACAGAAAACTGCTATGGAATATGTGCATTATCTAACTCAGAAATCCTAGAGCTGTGTGAATGGGAAAAGTCCTAAGGTGTTGAGACTTTTATTACATTGAACAGTGAAACAATGGCCTAAATTTTCAGAACAGCACCTGAAAACGTTTCAAATAACTTCTACAAAAAGCGCACTTTCTCTTTGTTTTCCTTTAAACACACACACACACACACACACACACACACAGAGTTTAATTACTTTAGCAAATTCAGGTGGTTATTTCTCAAGCTTGACTCTCCACATAAAAAACATAAAGGATTATGGTAGATGAGAATGTTATACTGGAGAGATCATGTTCACTCAACATTTACCTCCTGGTTTCCTATTTATAGATGCCAGTTACAAAAATAATAACCTCCTGAAGGGAAAATGTTGGTAGCACCTTCAAATGCAAAAACATGGAGTAGGCACTGGGAGGTACCTGCCCTTGTGCAGCAAACCAATTATCCATAAGTAATTCCTCATCCTCTAACAGTCAGGTGGCAAGTATAAGAACAGTTGCCGAGAATGAAAACCAGAACAGAGGCCTCTTTGTTTCCTGCTGCTTGTCTGTACACTGACACAGCTCATGGGCAGGCCAGCCTGTGACCAGCCTGTGGCTCAGCGCACGATTCTATGCCTCTGACAGTCAAGGCCCCTTCACTCTGGTGCTGGAAACCACTTGCTTAGACGGTGAACCCGTGTGACTGTTCAGCCTAGATATTTACAGTGGGAGGATGCTGACTGTCATTTCTGATAGAATGGAGAAAATCAGAACAATTTTCACAAAAATAAGAAGACATTTGAAGGAAAAAAAACTTCTAGTAATGTAACCAGCTATTCTGATTTGCCTTAGAAAGAGAGTATTGGTGGATTTGACAATTTCAGTGATAAAATTGGAAATATACTAGAAAATGTGGGAGAGTTAATTGCTGCCTCAGGTCTTCTGGGGCCTAACCTTATCTGTTCAAGGGCTTCGTGTGTGTGTGTGTGTGTGTGTGTGTGTGTGTGTGTTAAGGATTAATTGTAACTGAGATTCCAACTATTAATGGGATTTGATCATTACTTCAGGGTGATTCCTTATGAAAAGAGAAACAAAAACCTCACCAAATGTTCATCTTTTATAGAAAAAAATAATTTTTGATAGATACTATTCCAAATATCTTAATGCAAAGACAGGCTCTTTGAAGGATTGGTTTGGGGACAGGGGTACAGGGATCCAAGCAGGAGGCGATTTTGACCTAGCACACAAGCTCAAATACAATTCTGCACAGGGAAGAGTCAGTGCATATGAGCAAATAAAACTATGATTAGGAGAAGAAGTATAGCTGAAGGATTAAACAGTGGCAGGTTTATTCTGAGTCAGAACAGTCTGAGATGGTGACAGTCCCCAGGCCATCAGGCCAGACCAGAAACATCCCTAACTGTGCTATTGTGGGAATTCCTGGGTGAGCAAACCATGGATCTTCCTCTCTTATGTGGGACAAAGGTGAGCACCAGGCCCCAGTATTTCTGGGAGAGATCTAATTTGTCTTTCCTCCAAGGTGTAAAGGCAGAATATGGGATATCTCATTGTTGCATCAGACCGTTTAAGTATTTTCATGAGGAACAGGTCCTCAGTCACACATTCATCCCCTATCACCTACCATCCCCTAACCACTGGTTTAAGGACAGGCTCTGGAACTAAGGCTGAGACCACTTGTTGGCCTTTATAGAAAAATATTTATTGCTGCGTATTTGATTTGGTTCCTGTCTCCTTGTTTTTTTAAAGATGTTCAAGGGAAAGCAGCTCCTAGAATTTCAGACTGGCCAGGCTAAACCATCAACTGCAATCTCAGTCTATCACTCTCTGGCCCTTGGTGGCCTCAGGGTGGTGGATGTTAACCAGGGAAAACTGAGTCACAGTTGGAAACTTCCGCTCTACTCCTTTCCCTCCTTACTCTTCCCTTCCCAGTAAAACACCAGGTCCTCTGGTCCTTTCTAATTTCCTCCACGCATGGAGAGTTGTTCTAAGTACTAACAGAAATTAACGTGTATGAGCTGCTTCTGTTTGCTAACTCTTCAGTAAAAGTTTTGTTAAAGAACAAGAGCACTATGACTCCCAACCCAAGAAAATGAAATCAGTATATTGAAAGGACATTAGCACTGTTATGTTCATTGCAGCATTATACCCAATAAAGAAGGTATAGAACCAACCTAAATGTTCATCAATGGATGAATGAAAAAATATTGTATATAAACACAAAGAAATAATATTCAGACTCAAGACAAAATGATGAACACTTACCTTTCATACAATCTCGGTGAATCTAGAGAATATTATACTATGTGAAATAAGTCAGGCACGCAAATACAAATACCACGTGATCTCAATTGTACATGGGATCCAAAGAAGTTGATTTTTAAAAATTAAAGATTAGAAAAGAGGTTAGAAGAGGTTAAAGAGTACAGGAGGCAAGGGAGCATGGGCACAGTTTAAACACAGAAAGCTATAGTTAGATAGGAAAATAAATTCTGATGTGCTATTTCACAGTAGCAAGACTATAACAAAAGTGTTTGGTATATTTCAAATAGGTATGACAGGATCTGCATATTTCACAGGGATAAGTAACAAGTATTTGAGGTATCAGATATGCTAATTACCTAATGTAATAGTTGTCCCATGTGTAAATGGTTCCCCAAATCCAAGTTCTCATTGATTTCTGGCAGCCCCACATGGAAGACCTGAAGCACTAGGTAGGGAAAGTGAATGGGAGCTGAACATCCCTGCTATGCTCTTCTCCCCTCCTCCCTCCTTTCCCCTCAGCTCAAGACAGATTACCTGATCCCTTCTAATCCCCTTCAGGATCCTGTCCCTTTGTCCTCTGGCTTCTACTGGTTAGGATCTAATAGCCCACACTGGCTCCCATCTCTCTCACTCAATGAAGATTTAAAAAAAAACAGAATGTTCCTCGTGAGCCTTGAAATATAAGTCATATAAAGGAAGGTTAGAAAGAGAGGCACATGGAATTATCACTGATCCAGTGAGATTTCTCTTTGTACTTTTTTCTCTTCTGGCTTGGAGTTTAGGTAGCCCTGAGAGTGAACATGAGAAGGAACAACTCTTATTCAGTGTTACATCATAGACAGGTGACTCCTCCTACTCAGAATAAGTTGGCAAAAACATATTTTACTTTCCTTTTGTTTTCTTGTGCTGTCCATTCAAAAATGTTCCTGCCTCCAGGACATTATCTTGAAATGACAGCATCAGTGGGGAGGTTGGAAGGAACTAATCTTTTAATTGTAGACATATGTTCCCAAGAGGAGAGCATGAACTCCCATGGCTTTGTTGCTCTGTCTTCCTCGTAGTTACCTTGAACATATGCATAGGAAGAAAAGGAGCACAACAGAACAAGGTCCAGTTCTTTGGAGTAGAGAAAGCAAGAAGAGAACACCAGGAACCTGGAAGAACCAGAGAAATTGTGGAGAGGGATTAGATTGGGAACGCAACCTTCCTCCCTGAATACTTACACACTTACGAATTCACCTCTGAACTTCACACACATGGTTCTGATGCTGAAGAAGACAGGAAACCTGAAAACACAATTAAGGAACAGAACAAAACCTAGTTTCCATGTGGTGTCCATGAAAGACAAATACAAATAGTATTGCAAAGGATTTTTAGAGTGAACTGACCTAAAAGTCAGCATTCACTCACAGAAGGTAAGAACATGTGTCCTAAACTCAACTAGGCAGCTTTTGTGCTGAGATAGATGGGATGTGAAGAAGATGTGCAGTTGTACAAAATAATACTTTAAACATGCAGAAAGGAATCCACATATTTCAACATATCAAAGATCCAGAAAATCTTGACTGCCATGTGAAAGATATGTCATGACACAGGTATTGGATTTCTCTGACAAAGGCTTCAAAACTCTATTATAAAAATCATCCCCCAAGTAAGAGAAAACCATGTTGAAGTTAATAGAAAGGTAGAAAAATACAGAAAGGCAATTCTGGTGTAAGAGACAACTGAAGTGGCCAGTTGAACAGGTGCAGAGAGGATGCGGCTTCTTCAGGCTGGGCTGTGGAAGTAGCTGTGTAAGTTGAAGGAGATTAGCTGAGGAATCTGTGGCTTTGGCAAAATTTAAATGATAGCAGGTCCATATACTGATGCCCAGTTCCAGTTCATTGGCATCAAAAAATATTTCAACTCTTAACTGTCACGGATACAATGAATGGTGTACTGACCACATGTGGAGGCATTTCTTTGATAATCCTGTATTTCAGATTAAGGTTTAAAATAATTGCAGCTGGGAAAACAACATAAAGGTGTTGGGGATCAAAGCCAGGGTGTTGTGTGTGCTGGGATTTTCCACTGCCTGGCTTGATCTTTTCAGTTCCCAGGAGTGGAAAAGCTAATGTACAACTCATCATGTAATACTCAATTTGTACAACAAATGATGAACCTAAACAAGAGAGAGAGTGAGAGAGAGACAGAGAGAGAGAGAGAGAGACAGACAGACAGACAGACAGACGGAGAGAAATGAATCCAGGCCTCATAGCATATGCCTATAATCCCAGCATTCAGGAGGCTGAGGCAGGAGATATACCATGAGTTCAAGGCCAAGCTGGGCTATATAGTGATTATAAGGCCAGCCTGAAGTATATAGCAAGACCCTGTTAAAAAGCCAAGATACACACACACACACACACACACACACACACACACACACACACACAGAGAGAGAGGAATGTAGGTGGAAACTATCCAATTATCCCAGGAGGTAGGAATGGAAGATTAGACACTCTAAATGAGTAAATGACCCTTAATGTCTAACAATAGAAACTAATTGAGGTAAGACACACAGGGGTAAAGACAAATAAGAAAAAAAGAACCTTGCCAAAAAATGGAGGAAAAATTGGCAGTAGGCTGCAGGATCATCATATGACCTATTATATAGGTAATGAGTTTCCTCAAATGAGAAGAATAATAGGCAGAAGTAACAGCTAAATTTGTGAAATAACAGTTATATTTGCTTAAATATAGCTCAATCCACAGATCCAAGAAGTTGAAAAGTCAGCATGGGAACGTGGAGGAAGCCACACACTGTCTATAAAATGTAACATCCTTCCTTTGATGAAAACTCTGGAGAGTCCTGTCATGCTTCAGTGATTACTTGATAGTAAACACTCAGCCATAGAAATTTGTTACCTTCAGAACTTTCACAAAGTTTTCTTTCCTCTTTTACTTTGCATACTCTTCACAGTACAAACTGCAGTCTCAAAACACCTTCTTGTAACGGAGAGGATAGAATGGACCTCTAAACTTTGATCTGCTTCTCCAAACTTCCTCAGGGTGCCTCCCTAAGTTGCCATCTCCTCCTCTTCTCCCACCAGATGAATGGACAGAAAGACAGCGGAACCTTCTGAAAGGAATGTGTAGATACTGACCCCAAGACAGAGTCTGGATTCTTTCCACAAGGAAGGGAAAAGGGCAAGAATTGTTGTGGGGGGAGCACAAGCCTGGAAATTTCCTAGTCTATTGTCTCATTTCAATTTTCCTCTTCTCCTTTCTTACTATGAAAAGCTTTTCAACACCTCAGCACAGATGGAGATTTGAAGCACGAAGGGAGAACTCTCTCCTTTGGAGCCAGCTTTGAATGATGCTTTCTTCCTTTCTAACAAATAATTGACTCTGTATTCTTGGAGAGTGGTGAGTGGTGTGAACTGAGCAAGTGGTAACATTCTGAATCTTCCAGTGTAGATGCTGGATTCTGTTCATGGCCTCAGAGATGAGTTATTCCTTCATGACCTACAATACTTCGGTACACATGCTCCTGAGAGTATTTATCTTCTAGACTAAACAGATGTGAGGACTTAACTATGTTTGCTCCTTCCTGAAGCTCTACAAAAAGTCTTTGAAGACTATCAACAAACAGCTATGCCAGGAACACAAGAATGGAGAGCTATATAGCTTTGGATCTGGAAATTAGATTGAATGGTGTTAATACTCACAAGATAGCCAAACCCGTTGTGCAGTGAGAACCATCCTGAGATGCCTGTACAATTTCTCAGTGGCTATGGTTAGGGGGTAAGGGACATGAGGCAATAGGAATCATATCAGTGAGTGGAACTGGCAGGGAAGCAGGTCTCCAACCTCTCACTATCCATGGCTCTGCCTCACATCCCCTCCTAGCCTGTGTTTATTCTCTGTAGAAGGTAAAATATCGATGTCTGGAAGGGGAACCTGGCTGAGCTGGTGCTGTGTGACACTATAGTAATTGTCCTCATTCAATCCTTTCCATCTGAAGAAGGTCACTAGCCAGAGTGCTGGCACTGTGAACACCTTGCGATCCTGAGATAAGCCCAAATTCTTGTCTGTATTTTCCTGTTTGTGCTATTCTCATATACATCATGAGCAGATTTTCCTGCTTTTGTTTTGTTCCAAAAGATCCACAATCCAAAATAATCATCTATTTCTTGCCCTCAAGGGAATGATTCTCAGACCTACTGATGCAGATTTTTCTAAACTAAAGGGTGCACAACATAGGATACCTGGTCTCTAGGCAATTTTTTTACTAGATGTGAATTCCATAGCACACAACTCAGCAGGTGAAGATAATGAACTAAGAAATAGTTTTGTCTTTCCCATGCCATCACTTTTGGTTGAGAAGATACAAAAGCAGATGGATGTATCTGTGATTTTTTACTACTTGTGACATTGTAACTATTTTTTCACAAAATCCTTATTAAGTAGGATGCATTAGTCAATAACAAATTTTCAAAATTGAAGTCCAATATATCTGAATTATTTTCCTTCCTTTAACTACAAAAAGCAGAGACTCTGAATAAAAGTACAGGTAATTTATATGAGAATAAGATAAGGCAAGAATAAAGTGAGAGAAGTGCCCTGTATTGGTGCTGGTAGGAAAGAGTCTCTCGGAATCTACGAAAAGAGAAAATGAAGAGAACACAGAGAGAGACCTAATGCTATAGCACTGGTGTCACTGATGCAGCTGAGGTGCAGACCTGGACACCCCGTTCCTTACACCTTCAGTAGGCTGAGGCAGGAGGTAGAAAAGAAAGAACAATTCATCTGAGGGTAGAATTCTTGGGAGGCTCCCAGAATGAGGCAAGAATGTAGCCTTGGCTGTCTGCTAAGGAATTCTCCAGAGGGAACTGGAACTGCCCTGAGAGCTGGGACCTCAGTGGCACTGAAGAGTCAAACATGGACAGGCACTTTGAAATATGAAAACTTCACACATTTCCAATTGTCTCAATCAAAAGTAATCTTTTTCTCACATTGTTCAGAAACATGAATACATATAACTTAATTTCTTGAGAAAGCACAGGAGAGATTGTTTGGGCATTTGCAGTTTCCACATATGCATGACCCAAAGTCCAACTGCAGCTCCAGGAATATTGTATCTCAGGGATCATGTAGGACATCCAGTCTTTTAAATTTCACTGAAAATCCTGCCTAGGATTTTGACATCTTGTAAGGGCATACTCCCAGCTGTTCAAAAAATTCCTCCAGGTATATGCAAATACACACAAACACACACACACACACACACAATCCCTCCACCTCCTATTACATTATGGCCCTTACTTAATGCTGATTGAAAGATTTATTTCAATTTTATGCGGTGGGAAAGCAGTGTGCGTCACTAGAGATCCTATTTCAAGTTCTCAAATGTGATTTTCTTCCAAGGCAAGCAATATGTGGTTTGGAAGATTCTTGTCATGCAGATGAATTGCAGTGAAATGCAGCTTCCAGGCCATCAGTCCCACAATCACAAAGAGGAAACAAACTATGGTCCACAGTATCTGGTGCTGCTAAGCTGTAATGTTCAGTAGGTTAGGTGTATGAAATGCACTTTTGCCTCATGGTATTTTCAATCTGTGATGGCCTTGTCAGGATGTAACCCCGTTGTAAGCCTAGGATCATTTATATATGTAATTACATTTTTTATAAATGAGATTGCCCCTAGTATTTAGGTTGTCATGTCATGGCAATCATATACATTCAAAATAAAGAATCCTCGAAGAATAATATTAAACATCCACCAAATATCTCTTCCTCTATGGCAAAAAGAAACCCTTTAGCTAAGATTCCATGCTCTCCACCTGTACTACTTCCAAGACAGGAGTCCATTGAACTCAGGGTAAGTGAGAGGACAGGAGGTTTTGTGTATAACACAGAGATTCGACTCACATTCTCACATGGTCAGTTCCTATTCATGGGGTAAAAAGAAATGAGAGACAGTGATCCAAAACCACCTCTGTCACATTCCCTTTGAGACATCATGCAAACTCTGAGTGGCTCCTCCTTCAACAAAAGCCAAGCAAAAAAACAATCTATCTAGGTATACTGAGGGGTACTCAGGTCTTTGGTAGATGTGAATAGAATAATATTCATTAATGGAAAACTAAAAGAAGGCTAGATAGCACAGTTATGGAGATGGAAATGTTTACAGTGAGGATTTTTGTGCAACTGAAGAAACTGGACCTCAAGGTATGGACTTGACTTTCTGGTCCTGCCAGTGAAGAGTTGGAGACATGCACACAATCTGAGCCCACAAAACTCAAAACAGAGGATGCTTTCATACTTCCAAGACATAAACCAGAAAGTGTATTTTCTTTATTACTTTGCTGGAAGAACAGAAGAGCCAGAGGAAACTGAAATTCTGGTCTACATAGCATGAGCGCCCTCTGTACATGGCTGAGGAAAAATCTTCAGAGCATGGAGGAACTTAGGAGCTCAGTGCAAGTTTTGGTCTCACTTCCCCATGAACTCGGGCCACTGTGCAAAGTGCTAGAAGTTGTATATGAAGAGCAGTAATAATCAGCCTCGTCCTCAGCCTGGAGTCTATCAATGCTCAGGGAGGCTGTGTTGCCAGACTTGGAGCCAGAGAAGCGATCAGGGATCCCTGAAGGCCGATTGCTGACATCATATATCAGAAGTTTGGGGGATGTTCCTTGCAGCTGCTGGTACCAGGAGACATCATTGTAGCTTCCAATATCACTGCTGGTTCCAGTACAGGAGATGGTGACCTTCCCTCCAAGAGACCCAGAGGCTGTGGGAGGCTGAGTCAGAGCAGATTGGGCCCAGCACCCTAAAGGACGGAAAAATATTCTCTGGTGAGTCAGTGCTGAGTCCAGTTCAGATTGTGGAGAAGGAACAATCTCACACCACCTGCCCCAGTGGTTCTTTCCCTGGAAGCCTCACCTGTGTCCTGAGTGAGAATGGTGAGGAGAAGCAGAGCCCCCCAGGCCATGGTGGAGATGCTCCAAGAGTCCTATCTTCTGACACCTCAGCACTGGGCCTGGTTCTCCAAGACCTCTTTTATCTCTGCTTCTGCCTCAGAGGAAGGAGGAGCTTCCATGCAAATCTTCTTCCTGCCTGTCATTCTAGTCTGACCTGCCCTGGACTCTAGTCACTCTGCATCCCTGGACAGCAGGACTTAGCTGACATAAAGTCCTTTCTTGCTTGCTTTGCTTTTTTTTCTTTTTTTGTTTTTTATTTTTTTAAACAGGACTTGGTAATATATTCCAGGCTGGTCTTGAACTATGTAGCCCAGGTTGGCCTTGAACTACCTCATGGCAATCCTCCTGCCTCAGCCTCCAGAGTGTTGGGGCTCCAGGTGTGTGCAACCATGCCTGGATCAAAATTCTATGACCTGTATTTTCTAAGTCATGGTACAATCATTCCATGACAGTGTCCATAAATGGAGCCAGCATTGTTGCCTGTACCCTTCCTATCATGGGATTTTCAGTCAATTACTCCTGACCAAGGAATCTGAGGGCTTCCTTTGGCTATAAGTGTGTGATGTGATTACAAACAGTATGTAAAAGGCTGAGAGATACTCAGTTACTCCTCTCTAGAGACCAAAGGCAGAAAAAGGATTCTTATTCCTCTTCAGGCTTTTCTGTTTTCCCTCAGAATGGATCCTCGTTTCATATTCTCACCTGTATCTCTGCGTTCCTCTGATGCTAGGGCTTGAGTACAGGCCCTGGGGTTCACTGATTTTTCCATGTATATCTATACTAATGGACTCCATGAATTTGAGACATACATTCTATTTGCTTCCCTTTATAGGAGCCCAAGAGAAAACAGCTCTTTACATATAGGACAATGTGAGCAATAGCAATGGCCTTCCCCAAATCCAGGCCCTTGTTGCCCTCTGGTGGCCTCACTTGGAGGATCCCCAGGCGCAGAAAGGACAGCTGTGTAGGAGCTGGACTTTCCTGCTTTCCTCCTCTCCTCCCTTCTTTTTCCTCAGCTCAGGAAGACTCTCTGATTCCTTCTATCCTGATGTCCTCCACCACCCTATCTAGACTGGCTTCATCCAACATGGAATGTGTCTCCTGTCTCAACAAGTACAGACCCCACCCACCCACCCACCCTCCCCCTATGCTTGTCTTAGAATGGCTGTTACAGGATGAGTGCTTCTGAGGAAGCTGTAGGCTAAATAAAGGCTGAGAAAATTGAAGGCATGAAGTAAAACCAATTCCAGCAGGAAGGCTGAATGAGAATAGTGATGTTAAGTAAAGATAGATTCACTCTCATGCTGAAAAAACTAATGCTGAAAAAAGTAATACTGCATGAGGAAGAGAGAAATTTGTAGGTCTCAGGGAGACCTAAAAGAATGCAAGAGTTGAATTCTACTGTTGGGGAATGTGGGACAAGGACCTGGGGTCAGGAGGACCAGGCCTAAGGACCAGCACCAAGGGCTTCTCATGGTGCTGAGTGTGTCTGCCTGTCAAGAAGGACTCAGGCTTCTTCTCATCTTGCTTCTTTGTGTACTCAGAAAAACTGTGCCTTTAGAGGCAAACTTTCTTTCATTCACAATGAGGGACTTGATGAATGTGCTTTTCAAGAAGAAATGGTTTTCAGATATAAACTCTTTGGGCAGCCTGGCAACTGAAAGAATACAAGGAGAAATGTCTGCTCAGGAAATGGGCTAGAAGGTTTAGAGTGTGAATGTTATGAGGAACTATTCTAGTGACCCAGTTTATTTCATGTGGGACATTTCTAAAAAGCACAAGAGAGGTCACGCCTTGGCCAAGGGCAGGACAAGCTACATGGCAGCCAATGAAATTGGAGGAATTGGAACAGGTGGTTGGCAAAAAATGAGTCATTAATTCATGACTGTGGGTTGTCTTTTAAGTATGTTAGGTGTTACATTATTTTGATTCATTAAACTAATCTATAATCTGTGTCTATAATCTGACAGAAAACCAGCAGGCTGAGTGTATGCACCTAGGTTAGAGGTCAGTGGCCTGTATCCTTGTCACTTGGGATCACTGCAGTGAGTTTCCCTGGGTACTTTCCAGATATCCATGTGCTTTGTGCAAGAAGCCAAGCTCTGCTCTTCATGAGGAGCTGCCCTGACCTCTTTTGCATGTTCTGTTAATATCAAAAGCAGACTTAGGGCCTCCATCACATACTGCAGAAGTCAGTATTTTCATTTAAAACTGATCTATCAGCAGAGCATGGTGATGCATGCCTGTAATCCCAGCACTCTAGAGGCTGAGACAAGAGGATGACAAATGCAAGTCCAATCTGTGCAACTTAGTGAGGCCCTGTGTGAAAATGAAAAACAAAAAGGCCAGGGATGTTGCTCAGTGCAAAGGCCCTGGATTCAGCACCCACTATCACCAAAACAAACAAATAAATACATTTATAATAGCAATAATGGTAATAATAAAATGCTTCTGGGCCTTGTGGGCAGGGCAGCCATTTTGGGAAGAGCTTTGTTATGGTTGTGGGCTAGTCACCTCTACCAGGCAGAGAAGCTGGGAATGTGTCCCCAGATGCCCCATCTCTCCCTTGATTGTAGCCCTGCCACTGCCTGATTGGTAGATTCGTGTGGCCTTTTTAATAATTGAATAATGATGAAAATGGATCCAAAATATTAAGTTCCTTCTCCACCAAAGCAGTAGAAGATTCTTCACCTCGCCTTCCAGTGGCTCAATTCAGTTTTTGGAAAGGAGCAGAACAAGTGAAATACTGAAAACCGAAGTGAAGAAAACTCCATTTTGGAACTGTCTTTCTCTTTGACTACCCCTCACTTCCTACTACTTTCTACTTGTTTTAATTTTGCTACATTTATAAATAGTGAAGACCAAAGAAATAGAACATATGTTTAAGAGCTGTATACCAAGAAATTTGCCTTGAAAGTTGCTATTCTATAGAGGGAAAAGTTTATCAAGTTCTTGTCTGATCCTTTTTTTAAAGCAAGATTTCTTAGGTCCTTAGATTTTGAAGGTTAAGGCAATTACATACATGCATCTGCAGACTATTTTTAGCAGTTGTTTAAAAATAATGAGATTTGTGTTTTGAGGGCTTTGTCATGTGACAGGTTTACCACTGAGGTTGACTGCTCCAAAGATTATTGATTGTGTTTTAATATTATATTTTTGATCTGTCACTGTGATGACATTACTTACCTACACGTCAAGCTCCCTGTCTAACTATGACCTATTTATGAACAGTGTTTGTCCTCACCAGGCAAATGTCTATGTGTTACCTATTTAAGCAACTTTGTAGTGCTGTTACTCAAGGAAGTTGAACAAGGTGAACATAGGCATAGCTTTTTCCCCTTACCCCTCTTTTCAAATGTAACAAATACTTCTTATGTTCCCCCTCCCCCTTCCCCTCCCCTTCCCCTTTTTGGAAAAGTGCCTGGAACTAGAGAGTTGAGGATGAGCAATTGAAGGGACTAAGAAAGTGAGGCACAAGGAGCCGGCCTTCTCTGTGCTTCATCGCAAGGTGTGCTGCTGGCCAGGCTACCTACAATCCTTTTTCTTTTCTTTTCAGTACCAGAGATCGAACTCGGGTCCTTGTGCTTGCAAAGCAGACAAGCTGGCACGGAACTAAATCCCAGGCCCCTATGCTCCCTTTCAACAAGAAAATCTCTTGGGAGATCCACCTGGTATCCTCAAGGAGTCGGAAAACAGGACCAGAGAGGTTACACTGTGATCCTGGCCATAAGGTTGGATGCCTCACCTTGCTGAAAAGAGACACTGGACCTTAATGGGAGAGCATGACTTTGTTCTTGCTTGGCTAAATTTCTCAACACCACAGCCAGCTAAGTCACCTACAACCACTTTTGAAAAATAGAGACCACCTACCCCGAGGAGAAGGTATATTTGGAGTAAGCCAATGTTGACACAATTCCTCTGATGGATGTTTTGACAATGGACCTTTATGAACTACAGGAGATGCCTGGCATCAACCCTCCCTGTTTCACTATGATTCGGTGCAGTCTGGTGTCTCTAAGGTAACACATGTGGGAATCACAGGGAATTTATCTGGTCGGCACAGCTCTTCTCAGGGTCAGGAGGGCATGAGCCAGCATAGCAGACACAGTGTAGGGAAGCATCAACACTGGAATGGCAGCTTCCACTCCCAGAAAGGCAATGCCTTTCAGGAAAGCCATCTACAGATTTAGGGAAGAAAAAAAAGAAGACAAGGTAGAAAATTTGCAGTTTGAAGAGGAGGCCTTTCCTTCTTTGAATCCAGAAGCTGGCAAACACAATCAGCCATGAAGACCTTTTGGGACCACTTCTGGAGTGTGGGAAAACCCACCTAGTGCCAACAACCTTCCAAGATGCTAGTAATCAAAGAAGTTTCCAAAGAACAACCTGCTGCTGCCTCCTGCGCTGCATTCACCTCACCAGGATCTCACCATGCAAATGGAAATAAATCTTCAACCATGTTTCCAAGTGTTTATAAGAACCTGGTTCCTAAGCCTGCACCACCTCCTTCCAAGCCCAATGCAGGGAAAGCTAACAGAATGGAACACAAATCAGGATCCCTTTCCTCTAGCCAGGAGTCTGCTTGTACCAATCCAATCTCTGTTACCAAACCAGTGATACTGGCTGGTGGTGCCGTTCTAAGCTCTCCCAAGAGAGTCCCTCCAGCACTACCCCTCCAGTGGAGATCAGCTCCTCTCTTCTCACCAAGTTGACCCGCCGAACCACCGCAGGAAGAGTGAGTTCCTGAAGACTCTGGAGGATGACGGGAATGAAGACTTCTCAGAGAACAGAGACTGTGACAAGCTGGAGGATTTGGAGGACCACAGCACACCCGAACCAAAGGAAAGTGGGGAGGAGGCTGTCTTCAGAATGGTCTCTCCCTCTCCCCATTGTGGAAGAAGGGGAGGTCCTCTCACATTCTCTGGAAGCAGAGCACGGGTTATTGAAAGCAATGCGAAGGCAGGAATACCCTGAAAATGATGAGAACTGCCCTCCACTCACAGAGGATGAGCTCGAGGAGCTCCATGTGAAGGCAGAGGAGCTGGGAGACACGGCTTTGGAAAGTGGCTTCAGGTAGAGCTGCAGTGTGAGCCTCTTCTCCCCATGGAGAAGCACTTGTAAAGCAGAGTTTCAGGATTCAGACACCGCAAACAAGTCACAGGGAGACATCAGATGACGATGCCTGGAAGTAGGCACAGAAATGTTTGCACTTCATCTAAACCTAGTAAATTCAGCTTGTACATTTCAGGAATATATAAAAGAAATTGTTGTTTTCCTTTTCCTTTTCTTATGTTGAATACTTCATGCACAAGGGAAATAATCATATCCCAGAGAGAGAGCAGTTGGCTTGTTGAGCTTTTGTTGTTGCTCATTCCTGTTACCTGCTTAATAGACATGTTTGTGTGGTGGGAAAGATTTTTAAAATACATATACAGAATGTACGGGGCAATGCACAGGTGGGATCTGGCAGTGGAGAGATGGAGAGGAGCGGATGCTGGCCTGCAGCAGCAGCTTCTACTACCAGCCCTTGGGGCACTCACCTGGGTGCTCAAGCAATCATTGTCAATGACAAAGTTACTATTGAAGTTATAATTGCATTAAATTAATGCTAATAATTTGGATATTCTATTTTATTTTTGGCTGCTCTAGTAACTCAGCCCTTAACCAAACATCTGTTTTTTTTTGTTTTTGTGTTCCTTCTTGGGGTAAAGCTCTAAAATATTTGGATATAGGAAATGTGTTATTCTTGCAGCCTTGATATTCAGGGTGGATCGTAAAATATAAATTTTTGTGAAATTTCAAAGATTAAAATTACTTTGATAACATTATTTACAGATTTAAAAAGATGTGGTCATCACAAGTCTGTTGAGGGGAAAAAACTACTGCATAAAATATCTAACTTGGAAAAAATATTTTGCATCATTAAAAAAATAGTAATAATAAAATAATAATAATTAACCTAGCTACCTGTGTACTCACAATATGAAATGAAGAGTAAGTAATAAGATATACAAATGCTACCAATGAAGAGGAGACAAAAAAAGAGTCATACTGAATAGTTTCTCTGGTGTGAGAAACTGAAAGTATAAATAAGAATCTTAATGTGTAATAGATAATTTGAAACAGGAAGAAAAGGTCCAAAGGGGAAAGAGAAGAGGGAGGTTTAGGGAAAAGGAAAGAAGGGAAAGGAATGAATATGAGAAAATGAAAAAATGGAAACAAAGTTTTTGTAAATAGGGAGGGGTGGAGGGGTTGAAGGGGAGGACAGGGGAATGGGGAAAAAAATAGGAACCAAGATATATCATGTAAAGGTACAAACTCCCAATGATGAATGTAAACATATTGCATACCTCAAATGTACCAATAAATTAATGAATAAAAACGTCCCACAAAATATAATTAACAACCAGTAAAAGCAAAGCAAATAAATTAAAAATATGGACACCAATTCCCACATGATTATCAGGCAAAATCAAAGCCAATGTTTCCTTGTGCAAACACAGTCTTTTTAACAATAGCAAGAGGGGCTCCAGTGGGTGGAAGTGTAAGGACTGCCCTGCAACTTCAGGGGCCCCTCTGGCTCACCTGGGCTGGTCTCTGTCTGCACTGCAGCCTGAAGAAAGAGGAAGAGGAGTCTGAAATGGTGCAAAGTGAAAGCAAGTTTATTTGTAGAAGAAAGTGGTACAGCGCCACCCCAGGGAGGAGTCTGGGAGCCAGGAGGCTGCTGGTGTTTGTCTTGATGTTCCAGGGCTGCTGCTTCAGGCTTGAGCCAAAGTGAGCAGCAGGAGAATTGCCATACAGCCTCCTTCTGCGAGTGGGACAGGAAAGGGCCGCTGGGGTCCAGTGGGCAGGTGGGGCTCCCGGAGCTCTCAGGGCAGCCTTGGACAACACAGCAGGAGGGCAGCTTTGCCTACTGCCTTGGGTGGGGC
>NW_004624747.1:9098555-9111404 GCF_000247695.1 Heterocephalus glaber | reverse complement strand
TTCGAGATAGTAGACCAGCTCCCAGAATGAGAAGTGGTAATGCCATGGGAGACTACAGTGCCCTAGCAGGAGAAAGCCCTGCTTCCCCCCTGGATACATGGCGTTACCCTTTCTGATAATTAAGAGACAAAGATTTCAAAAGAAAGAGGAGAAGAAGATGAAGGGAAAGATGAGGGGAATGGGAAGGAGAGGGAAGAAAAGAAAAAAATTCTCATCTCTCTCCTATTACATTCACTTTTTTATCCTGACAGTAACAGAATTTAGAAGCTACATAGTCCAGGCAAAATTGTTTTGGTTGCTCAACCGTGAATGTCACATAAAGAATGAGTTCCCTATTTTTAGTATACTGTGGGTTTGAGGTTCCTGTTTTCTGAACATACAGAAATATATGTGTATATAAATATGAATGTACGGAAATTAAATAAAACCCATATTGACAGTTAAATGATTGTGTCAACTTGAATAAGAAATGTCTGAGGAAATTGAATTGGCATAGTTTTGGCTGTTGCTGAAGGGATTTCCTGAAGATAGAAGTCCCTCCCTCCTTGGCTGAGGTTTGTTTGTTTGGAGGAGCTGGAGTCTTACCTTGGATTTGGGTTTCCTGGCTTCCAGCACAGACCCTTCAGCCTCCTGATGTGGACGCCCACAGGACACTGCACTGAGCTCCAGGCCCTCACTGGACCCTACCCATCTCCAGCACACAGACAGCCCTTTTGCATATCTTGCATTAAATCTGTTTCTCTAGGAAGCACAAACTGATACACTGTATGAGGTCTGATTTCTATTATGCTAGCTGTTAAAGGGGAAAAGTGGATCAACAAAAGATTGCTGGAGCATTTCGCCCACGTAACTCTCATTGAATTGTAGCACTTATCTCCAAAACACTGAGAAAATTATTTTGTTTTTATTAGTCTATTTGCTCTTTTTGAGGTTTAGATGAAATGCAAGTCTTAGAGAATTTTGTAGAATATGGTTGAGAGTTTTTAAGACTTAAGCCAGGCAGTTGTGTATTTTATATGGACTTTGACATGTTATGTCTCGTAAATTTCATAATGTAGTCTAGTCCTATTTCACAGGTGACAGAGGGGACAAGGCAACACAACCCCAGAAGAAACACCAACTCAGGTCTTTATGCCAAACTATTTTGTTCTGAAGAAGAGCTACCTGAGAAACCATATTCCATGTACACCGTGAGCCTCATACTTTGTTTCCTTGAGAATTTTTGAAGAAGATTGTTTGAAAACTTCTGTGAAATGAGTTTTGGAAGTTTTTCCTTAAGGGTAGACATTGATGAGTAATTTATGAAATGAGAGTTTACTGGAAAGAACAACTTTTTTCAGATCATAAAAAATGACAACAGCAGGTAGACAAACTTTTGAACCTGCAAGAGGTGCAAGAAGAAAAGGAGAAGGTGAGTTGACACAACTCTCAAAGCCTTATTCAAGGAGCAACCTCCCTTCTCATACAAAGCTAAAACATGGACAAAGTACTCAGGATGGTCCTGAAGAGGCTTGGAGTCACAACTTTAGGAGAGAATTGGAAGACAGAGAGAGCAGCTGCAAGAGAAAAAATAGGGATCGTCCAACAAGAGAACACACAACTCCTCTTCAGTATCAAAGAAGCCTCAGTTAGACCAGATTCCTACTGCCAGCCTTGATGCAGATGATCCTCTAACAGATGAGGAAATGAAGATTTTGAAGAGAGTGATGAAGATGATACTACAGCTCTTCTTTGCAGAAGTCGGTCAGTCCAACAACATAAAGAGGACACAACCTGGACAGTATCTGGTAATGCCAAGCTGTGATGTTGTGTAGGTTAGGTGCATGAAATGCACTTTTGACTCATGATATTTTCAGTGTATTGTATGATGGGTTTGTCAGGATGTAACCCCATTGTAAATGAAGGATCATTTATGTATGTAATTAGATTTATTATAAATAAGATTCCCCCTAGTAATTAGGCTGTCATGGCATGGCAATCATATGCATTCAAAATAAAAAATCCCCAAGGAATGGGATTAAACATCCACCAATTATCTCTTCCTCTATGGAAAAAAGGAACCATTTAGATAAGAGCCCATACTCTCCAGCTGGACTATTTCCAGGACAAGAGTCCACTGAACTCAGGGTTGGGGAGAGGACAGGAGATTTTGTGTATAACACAGATATTCCACTCACATTCTCACATGGTCAGATTCCTATACATGGGGTACAAAGAAAACAAGAGACAGTGATCCAAAACCACCTCGGTCACATTCCCTTTGAAACTTCATGAAAAATCTGATTGGCTCCTCCTTCAACAAACGCCTAGCAGAAAAATAATCTACCTAAGGATCCTGCAAGATGTTCAAGGCCATGTTAGATGTGAATAGAATGAGATATCATTAATGGAAGAGCAAATGAAGACTGGATAGAGCAGTCACAGAAATGGAAATGTTTACAGTGAGGTTATTTGTCGAACTGAAGAAACTGCACCTACAGGTATGGACTTGAACCTCCTCTTGCCCCAGTGAAGAATGAGAGACATTCACAACAGCTGAGGCCACAAAACTCAAACCAGAGGCTGCTTTCATACCTCCAAGACATAAACCAGAGAATGTATTTTCTTTATTCCTTCACTGTGGCAGAGGAGAAGAACTCAAAGAAACCGAATTCTGGTCTACGTAGCATGAGCGCCCTCTGTACAGGGCTGAGGAAACATCTTCAGAGCATGGAGGAACTTAGAAGCTCAGTGCAGGTTTTGATCTCACTTCTCCATGAACTTGAGTCACTGTGCTTAGTGCCACCACTCCTATATGAACAGCAGTAATAATCAGCCTCGTCCTCAGCCTGGAGTCTAGCGATGCTCAGGGATGCCGTGTTGCCAGACTTGGAGCCAGAGAAGCGATCAGGGATCCCTGAAGGCCGACTGCTGACATCATATATCAGAAGTTTGGGGGATGTTCCTTGCAGCTGTTGGTACCAGGAGACAGCATTATAGCTCCCTATATCACTGCTGGTTCCAATACAGGAGATGGTGACCTCCTCTCCAAGAGACCCAGAGGCTGTGGGAGGCTGAGTCAGAGCAGACTGGGCCCAGGTCCCTGAAAAGAGAGAAACTCAATTTGCTAAGTCAGATCTGTGCCCAGTTGACTCCTGAGGAAAAGAAATGATCTCAGGCCCCATGTCCTATGGTCCCTTTCCATATGTCCTCACCTGTGCCCTCAGTGAGGAACATAAGCAGGAGCAGAGCCCAGGTCATGTTGTGCTGCCCCAAGGGTGCTGCCTCCTGACACTGCAGCACTGGGTCTGCAGAGATCCCCAGACCTCTTATCCTTCTGCTGCCTCAAAAGAGGGAGGAGTTTATGCAAATGTGTTTCCTGCACCCACCTCTTCTCAATCTAGTCTGGCCTGCCCTGACCTCTGCATAGTTCTGTATCCCTGGGCAGCAGGCCCAGCCTGGATGAAATTTCCTTGTCACATAATTTTTACTCAGTGCATAATGAGTCCATGACAGCACCCAGCAAATGAAGACAACCTTTGTGCCTGTACCTTTATTAGTGTATTCTCAGTTGTCCTTAGCTAAATTGTCTGAGGACGTCCTTTGCCTACCACATGGAATGAGAGTGAGGACATAGTCTCTGCGTGGCTGAGAGACACAAAATCACTCTTCTTTCAAAAGGATGAAATGCAGAGAAGTGTTGCGCATTCTTCCCTAGCCCCTTAGGTTTCCCCTCACACTGAGTTTGTCCTCATTCAGCACCTGTTCTCTCTTTCCACTGGTCTGAGACTGGAGCCACAGTATAGCACTGTGGGTACATTGTTCAGGATCCTAGAAATGCACTCACCTGGGCTTGACAGATCTGAGACACACACCATGTAAGTACTCTCTTAGGGATACAGGTTAAAGTCATTCTCAGAAAACAGCCAAGCTCAGTGTGTATACATGGAGAGAGCCAGGGATTCTTGGGAATCTCATCATTGAGAACTGCCCCCTGGGAACACTGTAGATATCCAGGCAATTTTTGCAAGAAGAAAAATGTTTGCCTTTATAAATAGATGCGTTGTCCTCTGTTCTTGTTGTTTTAGGGCCCCCAACTTATGTAATTGAAATAATCATTCAGTTTAAAAATTGTTCTACACATGTGTGTCCTCAAAATTAGATTGAAAAGAAATAAAAACCATGAGTGATGCTGATGTGAAGGCAAAAGTGTCATTTGCGCAAAATATAACTAATAACGGGTAAAACCAGAGCAAATTAATTTAAAATATGTGATGACCAATTCCAACACCCTCCTCAAACACAATTAAAGTAGATGTTTCCTTGAACAAACACAGTTATTTTTCAAACAAATAAAATACATAGAAAACTGCTATGTGCTATGTGAATATGTGCAGTGTCTAACTCAGATATCCTAGAGTTGTGTGAATGGGAATTGTCCTTAGGTGTTGAGACTCTTATTACACTAAGAGTAAAACAACGGCTGATATTTTCAGAATAGCATCAAAAAACATTTCAAATAAGCTCTATAAAAAGTGAACTTCCTTTTTCTTTTCCTTTACACACACACACGCACACACACACACACATACAGAGTTTAATTATTTTAGAAAATGAAGGTGGCTATTCTTCAAGCTTGACTCTCTGCATAAACAACATAAAGGATTATGGTAGATGAGAATACTCAAGAATACTGGAGGGATTATGTTCGTTCTACATTTACCTCCTCGTTTCTGATTTATAGCTGCCAGTTACAAAAAAAAATCTCCTAAGGGGAAAATGTTGGCATCACCTTGAAATGCAAAAACATGCAGTAGGCACTGGGAGGTACCTGCCCTTGTGCAGCAAACCAGATTTTCCATAGGGAATCCTGGTCGTGCTCTAACAGTCAGGCAGCAGGTATAAGAGCAGATGCCAAGAATGAAAACCTGAAAAGAGACCTCTCTGCACCATGCTGCTTGTCTGTACACTGACACAGCTCATGGGCAGGCCAGCCACTGACCAGCCTGTGGCTCAGCACATGATTCTATGCCTCTGACAGTCAAGGCCCCTTCGCTCTGGTGCTGGCAACCAGGTACTCATGGGATCACCATGTGTCATTATCCAGCCTAGACATTAAGAGCAGTACAATATTGACTGATTTTTGTGGTAAAATGGAGAAAATCAGAACAATTTTTACAAAAGTGATTGAATAAGATTTGAAATTAAATTGACTTTAATGTGTGACTAGCTGGCCTTGGAATGAGGTTGCTGCTGAATTTGACAATGTCACTACTGAAACTGGGAAAATACAAGCAAACTTGAAAGAGTTAATCACTGCCTCAAATCTTCTGGGGCCTAAGCTCAGCTGTTCAAGGACGTCCTGTGTGAATGTGTGCTACAGTGATTGTAACTGGAATCTCAACTATTGAGTTTAATCATCATTTAAATGAGATACACTGGTGACTCCTGATGAAAAGACAAATAAAAACACACCAATTATGCTTTAATGGAACGAGGAAATAATTTTGCAAAGATACCATTTCAACTGTCTTTATGGGAAGATACATCCTATGAAGGATTGGCTCTGGGACAGGAGTACAGGGATCCAAGCAGGAGGGGATTCTGACCTAGCACACAAGCTCAAACACAATTCTGCACAGGGAAGAGTCAGTGCAAATGGGGAAATAAAACTCAGGTTACTAAAAGAAGTATAGCTGAAGGATTAAACAGTGTCACGGACATTCTGGGTCAGGATGTTCTGAGACAGTAACAGCACACAGGCCATCAGGCCAGCCCAGAAACATTCCTAACTGCCTTTGTGGGAATTCCTGGCTGAGCAAACCATAGTTTCTCCTCTCTTATGTGGGACAGAGGCAAACACCAGGCCCCAGTATTTCTGGGAGAGATCTAATCTGTCTTTCCTCCAATGTGCAAAGGCACAGTTGTGAATCTCTCATTCCCTCGTCAAACCATGTAAGGAACAGGTCCTTAGGCACACATTCATGACCTACCGCCTACCGTCCCCTAAGCACTGGTTTAAGGATGAGTTCTGGAACTGAGGCTGAGACCACTTGTTGGCCTTTATAGAAAAATATTTATTGCTGTACATTTGATTTTGGTCTTGTCTCCTTGTATCTTTGAAGATGTTCAAGGGAAAGCAGCTCCTAGAATTTCAGACTGGCCAGGCTAAACCACAGCAGCTGCCCTCTCAGTCTATTGCTTGCTGCCCCCTGGTGAACTCAGGGTTGTGCATGTTAAATAGGGAAAATTGAGTCACAGTTGGAAAGTGGCATTTGGATAAACAGTTGCTTATCAACAGAGTCAGCTTATCAACTTCCTGCATCAGCAAGGCAGTGGCAACAACCACTTCAAAGCATGGAGGCCACATCAAGGCCACAAAGTCTCTGTGTTTTGACAAATACACCACTGGGCAATGCCAGGATCCTACAACTTGTGCCAGGACTCCTATGGCAATTTCCTTTGGTTTGTATACATACAGGAAGAGAGGCTTGATTATGTCTGGCAGCCCCAGGGCTGGAGATTGGGTTAAGGTTCTTTGATTTGTTTAAATGTCCTCTCTTGTTCAGCTTCCCAGAGGAGGCCTCCTTTTCTCCCTCTTTGGTAGTTTTATGCAAGGGCTTAGCCCTGAGTGAGAATTTAGGGATCTTAAAAAGGCAGGAATCTGCTGGCCCCAGGAACTCTCTTATCAGGCATCTGGTAGTCTGGTTTGGGAGGCCACAGACATCTTTTCATTCAGTGCCCAGTTGACATTTCCCTACAATTACTATAAAACCCAGCTATCTGACCTTTCGTTGAGCTCAGCTGACCTTGGACTCACACCCTTTACTCCACTCATTTACACACAATTATATACTTTTCTCGCACCCTCTGGACTCACACTTTATTTTGTTCATTCACACGGATACACATATCCTATCTCATGTTTTTTAGCCTGGGTGTAGGTTTTGCCTAACTCCCCCAGAGTCTGGCTACTAAGTACACCTGGGTACGAGTTCATCTGACTCTCCCTGAGTCTGACTACTTGCCACACCTCCTTTGCAAGTCACTCTGCTTGTGGGCCTATGCTATGAGTTATTAGACAGCAATTCCCATGGCAGGCCAACCCCACTTTCCACCTGGGCTTATCAGTTTTGTCCTACTCTCCCTGAGTCAGAGTATTTGGTACACCCAAGGAGATGATTAGTGTCCCTTTCTATCCTCATGTAACAGGTATCCCCTGGGCCTCATTACCTTACCACCATCCTGTTGTTCCAGAATCATTCTGAGTTCCATTGCATTGGCAGGGGGCTTTCAGGAATGTGAAGGCTGATTCACCCTCTGAACTGTAGTCTCACCTGGTGGCACCAGATATCTCAGGATTTCCACAGTTTAGGGCCCTCTCAGGACTGCAGGCAAAGGAGACAGCACCTCTTACATCTCCATTCCCTTCAGGGCCACAAGAAATGTGTCAATATTCCAAAGGAAAAGGGAGATCTAATAGGAATCAGGAGGATTTATTTGAGGTGTATATACAAGCTCAGTGGACACTCTGTAAAAAATGGCTGAGCACTGGACTAAGACAAGTTCCAGTTTTTATAGATTTTTGTCAAAGAGAGTAGTTCTTTTTTCTATGTTTGTTTGTTTGCTTTTGTTTTTGGAGGAAAGGTTTCCCTTTGTAGTTCAGGCTGGCCCTGAATTCACTATGTAGCCCAGGCAGGCCTTGAACTCCTGGTAATCCTCCTGCCTCAGCCTCCTGAGTGCAGGGAATACAGATTGCACCACCATGCTCACCTTAGTTTTTGTAATGATGTAGCTATGAGTGCACTGGAACAGAACAAGAGCAGACAGTTTTATAGCTGTGTGTTGAAAGAAAACAGTGTCTTATCAATCATATGAGAACACGGTGTCATGAACTTTATTTACAGGACATAGTTATTAATTTTCTTTGTTCCACAACAAGGAATAAGAGCTACAGGAGAGAGAGGTGCCAAGAGTGGAGGGAAGTGACCATTGCTGGGAAGGACTTATTTTTCTTTAAGTCCTGTTTCAATGTTATACTACTATTTTGGAGGGTTAGTTTTAAAAACCATAGTAAAAACAAGAAGAAGAAATGTACAAACTCAAAAGGCATAAAAGGGTTTACACTGAAATCTGACCTTCTTTCTTTTCCTCTCCCACACCAGACCAAGGTCTGCTTCTGAAGTAACAACTGTTAAATCTCTGCATGTTTTTCTAGATTTTCTAATTGAGTGATCCTGTAGCACTGACATGGTGACAGTTTTCTAAGGGCTTTGTCTATATTTACTCTTTTGGTTTCTATATCCTGTGTTCACTTAACAAGCAGTAAGAATGCTCTGCTAGTTACTTCCACAGAAAAATTCTACAATATCGCCTCTGACCGGTTTTACATAGACATAGCCAGAACTCTGGGCATTATTCAGAGTCTCCAATCACACAGGCTCCTACACACTGCTGGTGTGAACCAGTTGCTAAGAGGTCCAGCCTTGGTTCTGTTCCAGCATAGATAACTAAGGAGAGAAGCTGGAGACAATTTACTTGGAAGGAAAGAGGTAATGAGGAAGAGATCTGGGACTGGGGAATTAATCAGAACATGATGAAAAAACCTGAGCACTCAGGAAAAGTATTCTTCCCCATTAATTTGTCCACAAATTAGGCTGGTACTGAGACCCAGAACATTAGGTGCTAACACTGGGAAATTGTGGCAAACAAAGGAGAGTTGGTCATCTGGGAAATAATGCTGGGTTCAGTGGGGTGTTGAAAGAATTCTTGAACAGAAATACGTACATATTAACTTTGTCAATCGTTACCTCTGAGGTTTCACCTGGAAATTGGGGTGCCTTATGACTGAAAACCAGATAATTTGGGGAACCCATGTCCAAGAAGGCATACAGACACCAGATATCCCTTCTTTCTACAACAGTCAATCTTCGGACTAGCCCATGCTAAGGAAAAGATAGTATACCTGCAGGGGGGCACTTTGAAGTCAAAGGTTCAAAGATCTGATGGAAGGGTCTGATGAAGTACAGGGTCTGAGCACAAATATTCCTCAGTTCATGATCCTTAGATATGAAGATGAACGTTGGGGCTCTCCAAGAAATATAGGATTCTCACGTTTGTCTTCATCCCCTCTGCAGTGCCCATTGATTATTTTCTCTGTTGTGATATTTTACCAATAGCCATGCCAATGAACAACCCAGAAAGGAGGGTGACTTAATCATGGAGGACTCAGAATCCAAGAAGAAAATATGACATCTGCAGAACCAAACACAGGATATGATCAGTGTGTGTGTGGTGGAGTCAGCGAGAGTGAGGATTTCCCTTAGACCTAGTGCAACAGTGCTGCTCTTTTAGCTATAAACCTGCTGTTGAAGACTGGATGATTGTACAGCACCTGAAGTCAAACATACAATGAAAGAGCAACATTTTGAAGAGCCAATAAAGGAGAAATGGTGTTTTCCTTTAGAAATCATTCTAAGAGGGAGTGGACATGAGAGGGAAGTGCATTTCATGTTGATGTGGAGTGAGCCCCTCTGCACTGGGCTGAGGCTCCATCTTTAGAGCAAGAGGGATCCAGTGAGGTCAGGGCAGCTTTTGGTCTCACTTCTTCATGAACTCGGACACTGTGCTAAGTGTTGCTGCCTGCAATGAGCAATAGTAGATCTGAATTACTTATGTACTTATGAGTTCACCTCTGAACTTCACACACATGGTTCTGATACTGAAGAAGATAGAAAAACTGAAAACATAGTTAAGGAACAGATTAAAACCCAGTTTCCAGGTTGTGGTTGTGCCTACAAAAGACAAATAGAAGTAGTATTGCAGAGGTCATATAGATTGAACTGACATAAAAATCATCATTCACTCATGGAGGGGTACAGTCTGTATCCTAAACTCAACTGAGCAGATGGTCTGCTAAGACAGAAACATCTAGATATAATGTAAACAAGATGTGGGGTTGTACAAAATAATACTTTATACATCCAGGATAGAATCCATATATTTTGACAAAGAAAAGATACAGAAAATCTTATCTGTCAAGCAAAAGATATATCATGACAGAGGTATTGGTTATCTCTCACAAGGGCTTCAAGGTAGTTAGTAAAAAAATCACCCCAAAAGTAAGAGTAAACTGTATTGAAGTGAATGGAAAGTTAGAAAAATATAGGGAGGAAATTGAGGTGTAAAAGGGAACTGAAGAGACTTCCAGAAGATGGCGGAGTGGTAAGCAGCAGAGAAAGAGCCTCTTCAAAATTTGGTGTCCTGACACTGGTGTATAATGGGGGAGGAGGACAAGAATGAGGGGAGTGACTCTCTGGGACCCAGGAAGGATCCGAGGTGAGAACTGAAGTCCATAGGCAGAGCGAAGAGAGAAGCTTTAAAGAAGAGGAGGGAAGTAGCAAGCAGTGCTCTCTCCCAGAGCCCAGACTCTTGGCAAAGGAATGGTGGGTTGAACCTACAGAGGCACAGTGACTACTGGCAACCCCAGAGGCCTCCAGGGTGAAACACACCAGTGGAATGAAGCAGTGGATGCACAGGATGGTAGCGGCTGGCAAGTTACTGGGTTCAAACCTCACCCAGGTGAGGGTTATTGGCCAGTAGCCATCTTGAAGAGGAGTTAAGAACAGCTCAGAACAGCTGTGGGAGAAGCCCATCTAGTGCCTCCCTGTATCTCAGTGTGGGTGCTGAGTTCAAGTCAGCAGGAGGCCAGGGACCGGAGTTCACGCTATCAGGAGATACATAGAGTGTTGTAGGTTCAAGGAATCCGGTTCCAGCCTCATAGCCAAAAAACAGCCTGAACTGCAAAACGACTAAAGGGGCAGGCTTCCTGGGCTTATCAACTAGCCCACCATGAAACAGCGACCGTCTTGCTGGGATTAATCAGTTTGGCTGTGGACTGTTTGCTCTCATTGCCTACCACTGACAGCCAAGACATTTGAATTGGACTTTTTTTCTTTGCCTTTTTTTCTCTCTGTCTTTTTCTGATTTTCTTTTTTTTTTTCATTCTTCCTGGTTCTTGTTTTCTCTTGATTGTTTGAACACTGCTTCTAGGTGGTTTTTTTTCCTGTAATTTTCTTGTTTTTATATTTCCCTTTTCTCTCTCCCACTTCTCCTCTTCACCAGTTTGCTAAAGTTTGTCCTCCAGCCTTGCTCCTGATCTCTTCCTCTTCTTCTATTTCTGTTCCCTGCCCCCAACATCTTTTAAATCTTCCCCCTAAGAGTAAAATCACGATATTAAGAGCTTATTTATTACCTACACTTTTTAGATTAATTCTAGATTTTGTTATATAATTGCTAATCAAGTTCATACAGATAAAAGTAGCAAATTAATAGTTACCAGACTTGGTCATTTTCTAGGCTGTATTTGATGGTATTGTTGTTGTTGATTGTACTACTTTAACCAAGGTGACATAATTGTGCTAATCAGTTGTTCGTACTGGGATACCAAGACTGAGATTGCCTAAGGGTTTAAAAAAATCCTATATGCCAGTGCCAAAGAACTGGCAACTGGGTCCATTAGGCAGAAACTCATCCCCAGTAAATTTAAGAGGTAGGATCAATCCTGCAACAGACTCAAAACCCAAAAGCCAGCTACACCTAGAAAACACTTTAGAGAAGTAGTCATTTTGTATGGCAATAACACTGAATACTGGGAACAAGGCTACTTGCCATAAGCAATGTACAAACATCAACTGAGGAATCAAACTTAACAAAAAAATAGAAAATGAGAAGACACTTAAGATGCTACTCCCCCAAACTTTCAGCTCACCAAGGCAAACCCAAGGGCAATGAGATGAAACAATCTGGAAGCCACCCACCTGGACTCTCTCAAGTGGTAACAGCAGAAGTAAAAAAGCAGATGTATGAGGCTCTAGAAAAATATCAAATCAGAAATAATTTCTCAGATAACTACAGAGATGGCGACTAGAATGAAAGACAAGCTAAATAACTCGAGTAGATAAAGACAAAAAAAGTAATAGAGGAGCTCAGGAACATGGTGAAAACCATGAATGTCCAGCATAGGAAAGAAATGGAAACCACGAACACCCAGCATATGAGAGAAATTGAATGCATCAAGCATATTCAAACAGATATCCAGGAGATGAAAAACTCCAATGAATGTATACACAGCAGAATGAGACAATGTGAGGACAGAATATCAGATATAGAAGACAGGACTGTGGTTACTGATCATGAAAAGAGAGATTTCCTAAAAATAGCAAGGGACCATGAGAAATCAATCCAGCAGCTGCTGGACGATGCAAAAAGAATAACATAAGGCTGTTTGGAGTCAATGAAAAAGCAGGAAATAGCACAAACAACATAAAAAACTGTTCACAGAAGCAATGGCAGAAAATTTCTCAAACAGGGAAAAAGAATTTGACATACAGATAATTGAGGCATATAGGAATCCAACTAGCCATGACCAAAAAAAAAAAAGTCTACACCTAGGCATATGATAGTCAAGATTCCAGAAACCCAAGAGAAGAACAAATCTCTTCAAGCAGTGAGAGAAAAGAAACAAATCACCTATGAAGGAAAGCCCATCAGAATCACAGCAAACTTCTCAACACAAACTCTCAAATCAAGGAGAGCTTGGAGTGAAGTATTTCAAGGCCTGAAGGAAAACAACCTCCAACCCAGATTGATGTAGCCTGCAAAACTATCTTTCAAAATTGATCAAGAACTAACACACCTCCATGACAAAGAACATCTGAAGAAACTCATGACCTCCAAACCAGCACTTCAAAGTGTTCTGAATGAAATTCTAGAAAGAGACAAGAATTACAACTTCATGAAAACAAATAAACAAAGAATCCAACAGGCAAGGCAAGAAATTAACACAAAAGGAAAGAAGGAAGCACACAA
>NW_004624747.1:9077056-9088397 GCF_000247695.1 Heterocephalus glaber | reverse complement strand
AAAATGTACCAATAAAATTAATTTTTAAAAAAGAAAAATATTTTTATTGGGCAAAAAAAATAAAACACAATATCTAGGGATACAAAAAAATAACCCAGAAATTTCTTCCCTGGAGTTTCGGTCACAAAATTTTCTTTCCTCTCTCACTTTGTGCACTGTTCACAGTACAAACTCCAGTCACAAGACACGTTCCTGTAATTGAGAGGATAAAATGGATCTTTACAAATTGAGCTGCTTCTCCAAACTTCCTCAGGCCGACTCCCTAAGTTGCCATCCCCACCTCTTCTCCCTTGAGATGAATGGACAGAAAACTAGTGGATCCATCTGAAAGGAATATGTAGATGCTGGCCCAGGGTCAGAGTCTGCTTTTGGGAAGAAGCCAAGAATTGGGCAGGGGGCAAACCTGGAAATATTCCTAACCTATTGTCTCATTGTATTTTTCCTCCCCTCCTTTCTTACTATTAGAATCTTTTGCACACCTAAGCCAGAAGGTGATTTGAACCAGTAAGACAGCCTTCTATCTCCTTTGGAGCCAGCTTTGAATAATACCTTTTTCCTTCCTCATGAATGTCATCTCTGTATTCTAGGGGAGTGGTGAGTGGTGGGAACCTGAGCAACTGGTAACGTTCTGAATCTTCCACTGTGGGTGCTGGATTCTGTTCATGGCCCCACAGATGAGTCATTTCTTCATGACCTACAAGACTTCGGTAAAGATGCACCTGGGAGTATCCATTTATCTTGCAGACTGAGCACTTACTTATGTGATTTCCTTCCTCAAGCATTACTAAAACTGTCTGAAAATTATCAACAAACAAGTCTGTCAGGAACGGAAGAATGGAGAGTAAACCGATTTGGACCTGGAAATCAGATTGACTAGTGTTAATGGACCTGAGAAAGCCAAACCCCATTATGCAGTGAGAAACATCCTGAGATTCCTGTACAATTTCTCATGGCTATGTGTAAGGGGTAAGGGGCATGGGGCAATAGGAATTAGAAAAGTGAGTGGAACTGGCAGAGAAGCAGGTCTCCAACCTCTCACCATCCATGGCTCAATCTACCAACCCCTCCTTGCCCTCATTTATTCCCTGCAGAAGGTAAAATATCGATGTCTGCGAGTCCATGCAGAGGTGGTGCTGTGCAACATTAATGATTGTCCCTCATTCAGTCCTTTCCCTTTGAAGAAGTTGACTTGTCAAAGTGCTGGCACTGTGAACATCTTGTGATCTTAGAAAGGCCCAGATTCTTGTCTGTATTTTCCTGTTTGTGCTATTCTCATATCCATCATGAACAGATTTCCCTGCTTTTGTATTGTACCCACGGCTCCACATCCAAAATAATCATTTATCTTCTTGCCCTGAAAGGAATTATTCTCAGACCTTCCGTTGGAGATTTACATGAACTACAGGGCACACAACAAGGGAAACTTGGTCCCTTGGCAAAATTTCTGCTGGATATGAATTCCCTGGCACAAATCTCAGGAGGGACAGATAAGGAACTAAGAAATATTCTCGTCTTTCCCCATAACATCTGTTTTGGAAGAACATACAAGAATACATGGATATTTTTGCCATTTTTTACTAGTCATGACATTGTAGCTACTTTTTTTTTTACAAAATCCTTATTAAGTATAATATGTTGCTCAATAATAAATTCTAAAAATTGAAGCGCAATGTATCTGGATTATTTTCCTTTCTTTAACTACAAAAAAAAAGGACTGATTAAAAGTACAGATAATTTCCATTTGAATAAACTAAAGGAAGAATAAAGTGAGAGAAGTGCCCTGTATTGGTGTTGGTAGGAGTAGAGTCACTCAGAATCTACAAAAAGAGCAAATGAAGAGAGCAGAGAGAGACCTAGTGCCATGGCATTGGCATCGCTGATGCAGTTGAGATGGAAACCTGGACCTCCATTCCTTGCACCTTCATGAGGTCCAGGCAGGAGGTAGAGAAGAAAGAAAAGATTCCCTGAATGTAGAATTCTTGAGAGGCTCCCAGAATGAGGCAAGAATGTAGCCTTGGCTGTCTGTGAAGGAATTCCCCAGAGGGAACTGGAACTGCCCTGAGTGCTGACTCCTCAGTGGCATTGAAGAGTCAAACATGGACAGGCAATTTGATATATGAAAACTTCAAATGGTCTTAATCAAAAATAACCATTTTCTCATATTCTTCAAAAGTATGAATATGTATAGTTTAATTATTTGGAAGGCACAGAAGAGGTCGTTTATGCATACACATGACACAAAGTTCAACTGCACCTCCAGAATGTCATATTTCAGTGATCAAGGATAATTTCAGGTCATGAAAATTTCTCTCCTGATCTGAGAAATTGTGACGTCTTGCAAGTGCTGATTTTACCCCATGTCTTCTGGGGTTTACTCCCAGCTTCTCAAAGAATTCCTCCAGATATATGCAAGCACGCGCACACACACAAACACACACACACACACACACACACACACACACACACACAGCCTTACTCTAAATCCCTCCACCTCCCATGACAATATGACCCCCAATTTAATCTTGATTCAATCAAAGATTTTTTTTTTAATTTTATGCTGGCAGGACAACAGTCTGCTTCACTAAAAATCCTACTTCAAATTCTCAATTTTGATTTTCTTCCAAGGCAAGCAATATATATATGGTTTGAAAACCATTCGTGATGATGAGTTGCGGCAAACTGCAGCTTCCAATCCATCAGTCCTACAATCACAAAGGGGACACAACCTGTATTCCACAGTATCTGGCACTCCTGAGCTGTGATATTCAGTAGGGTAGGTGTATGAAATGCACTTTTGACTCATGATATTTTCAATTTACGTTGGATTTATCAGAATGTAATCCCACTGTAAGTCAAGGACTATATATATATATTTAGTTTTTTATTATACATGGGATTCCTCTTAGTAATTAGGTTGTCATGTCATGGCAATCACACACATTAAGAATTAAGAATTGGGCCTGGGATTTAGCTCAGTGGCATTGCACCTGCCTCATTAGCGCAAGGTTCCGAGTTTGATCCCTGGTACTCCCCAAAAAAAGAAAAGAAAGAGAAAACAATAAAGAATCCCAGAGGAATGGGATTAAATATCCAACAAATATCTTTTCTTTAAGGAAAAAAGGAGCCATTTAGATAATAGCCCATACTCTCTAGCTGGACTACTTCCAGGACAGGAGTCTGTTGACCTCAGGGTTGGAAAGAGGACAGGAGGTTTTGTGCATCACAACAGATTCCACTCACATTCTCACATGGTCAGTTTCCTATATATGGGGTAAAAAGAAATGAGAGACAGTGATCCAAAACCACCTCTGTCACATTCCCTTTGAGACATCATGCAAACTCTGAGTGGCTCCTTCAACAAAAGCCAAGCAGAAAAATAATCTACCTACAGATACTAAGGGATACACAGGGCCTTGGTACACATGAAGAGAATGATATCATTAATGGAAAAGGAAATGAAGAATGGGCAGCACAGTCCTGGGAAGTGGAAATGTTTGCAGTGTGGATATTCATGGAATTGAAGAAACTGCACCAGCACATATGGAATTGACACTCCAGTCCTGCCAATGAAGAGTCAGAGACATTCACAACAGCTGAGGCCACAAAACTCAAACTAGAGGATGCTTTTATACCTCCAAGACATAAACCAGAGAGCATATTTTCATTATTTTTTCATTATGTTCAATATGAGGAGCTTAGAGGAAACTGAAATTCTGGTCTATGTGTCATGAGCGCCCTCTGTAGAGGGCAGAGGAAACATCTTCAGAACATGGAGGATCTTAGGAGCTCAGTGCAGGTTTTGGTTTCACTTCCCCATGAACTTGGGCCACTGTGCAGAGTGCTACCAGATCTATATGCAGAGCAGTAATAATCAGCCTCATCCTCAGCCTGGAGTCCAGAGATGCTCAGAGAGGCCGTGTTGCCAGACTTGGAGCCGGAGAAGCGATAGGGATCCCTGAAGGCCGACTGTTAACATAATGTATCAGAAGTTTGGGGGATGTTCCTTGCAGCTGCTGGTACCAGGAGACATCACTGTAGCTCCCAATATCACTGCTGGTTCCAATACAGGAGATGGTGACCTCCTCTCCAAGAGACCCAGAGGCTGAGGGAGGCTGAGTCAGAGCAGACTGGGCCCAGGTCCCTGAAAAGAGAGAAACTCAATTTGCTAAGTCAGTTCTGTGCCCAGTTGACCCTGAAGGAAAGAAATGACCTCAGGCCACATGGCCCACTGGTCCCTTCGGAGAAGGCTTCACCTGTGCCCTGAATGAGGATCATGAGCAGGAGTGGAGCCCAGTTCATGTTGTGCTGCCCTAAGGGTGCTGCCTCCTGACACCACAGCACTGGGTCTGCAGAGGTCCCCACACCTCTTATCCTTCTGCTGCCTCAAAAGAGGAAGGAGCCTCTATGCAAATGTGCTTCCTACACCCACTTCTTCTCATTCTGTTCTGACCAGCCCTGACCTCTATATACTTCTGTACACCTGGGCAGCAGGACCCAGCTTGGATGAAAACTCCTTGTCATGTGTATTTCAGTCAGGGCATGAGTCCATGACAATGCCCAGGAAATGAAGACAGCCTTTGTGTTTGATTAGGAGATTCTCAGTTTTTCCTAGCTAAGAAATCTGAGGACTTTAATTGCCTGTCCTGTGAATGAAGGTGCAGATAGTCTCTGCATGACTGAGAGACACAATCACTCTGTTTTCAAAAGGATGAAATGCAGAGAAGTGTTGCGCATTCTTCCCTAGCCCCTTAGGTTTCCCCTCACACTGAGTGTGTCCTCATTCAGCACCTGTTCTCTCTTTCCAATGGTCTGAGACTGGAGCCAGAGTGTAGCACTGTGGGTACATTGTTCAGGATCCTAGAAATGCACTCACTGGGGCCTGACAGATCTGAGACACACATCATCTATGTCTGCTCTGAGGGACACAGGTTAAGGACTTGCTCAGAAAACAGCCAAGCTCCATATATATAACTGGAGAGAGCCAGGGATTCTTGGGAAGCTCATCACCGAGAACTGCCCCCTGGGAATGTTTTTTTGTTTTGTTTTAAAGAGTGAATGTTTTATTCTTTAGTGTTTAATAGAACACATAACAAGTCACATAATCAATGATTCATTACTTCACACACACACAGGAAAACAGTATCAAGTATTTCTGTTATACAACTGGTTGTGAACAGGGAAAACAAAAATGTCTAGACCATTTAGATAACTGAAGGAATTCTCAAAATTCAGGCATCTCTGAAAAGACTTAATCAGTGTCTTTTTTTAAAAAGACAGGGATTTTTTTTTTCCTTTCTTGGCTTTCAGTTAGAAAAGTCAGATTCTCTTATATTTTCCTCTCCCCTTTTGAAAAAATGGCTCAATGATATGTATCATTTAACATGTGACATTTTGAACGAGTTCAGAATCCCAGAGAAATATGTGGGAATCTTATGCCATTTAGCAAATGAGTTTTTCAGATGCCTGGAAAAATTTAAACATTTTCAAATGTTGTTTATAAATTAATTACATTTTCAAAATTCACATCCACGAAGAATGTTTTATCCTTTTGTCATTAAAAGGTTACTAATGCTGCTTGAGTGGTCATAGTGAATTTTCATTTGTATTCAATAGTATTAGAAATTTCACCTGCCTATAAATTGACAAAGACAGTTGTATAATCATTTACATTAAAATTAATGTCCACATACCTCAAAACACATTTAGAATTTCAAAACTAGTTTGGAAGAAAATCACAAAATGCAGAAGTAATAAGAATTCTTGGTCAACAAGTTCATCTTCTTTCCACAAAAGATTATACTCTAGTAGAGAAATTTTGATTGAATTTCTTCCATCTAAATCCTCAAGTATTAGCAGAGAATCTAAATCCTGAAGTATTAATATTTTTAGATTCTTACTGTCCCAAATTCTGACAAAGAAAAGTTAACTTCAACATAACTTGTTTCTGGTTATAAGAAAACCTATTTCAGGCACAAAAGATAACTGGTAATAAGAAGACTATATTTTATTCATTTCTCAAGAAACAGACTTGCATCATCTAAAAAGATTAATTCATGTTTTATATGATTTATAGGAAAGAAAAATGGGAAATTGAAAACAAAGGATCAACACTGATAGGCTTACAATAAAAAATTCTGTTTACTATTTTTAAAACAAGTCAATTGTGTATAGTATTTTTAGACTATAAATAGAAGTCTTAAGGAATTCAACCCCTCCAATCAGTATTTTTCTAAATGTCTGCATTAAAATTACTATTTTTCATGTAGGAGTACAAAATTATGTTAATATTAGATTGGAGTTTACCATAATTTGAACAGTAAAAAAATTGTCAAAGCTTCACCTTACATGGCTTTAATGTAGTAGTAACAGTCCATGGAAAATTCCAATAAAAATTAGAATATGTTATGAGCACTGGCATTTGTCCTTTTGATCTGAACACTTTATGCATTTCCTCAGAGAAGCAACAGGATATATATTTTTTCCTCATAATTGTTTGAAAGAGAAGTTTGTCAGTAGTATAAATTATCACTTTGCTATCAATCCAAGATCCAAATAAGAAGCACAAGAATAAAAACAGTGTTAAAGGTCCGGGGATTTAGCTCAGTGGTTCCACTGCCTGCCCCAAAAGCACAAGGTCCCGAGTTCAATCCCTGGTACCAAAAAAAAGAAAAAAAAAACAGTGTTAAATATGGAAAAAAATTAAGTTTCATACCATCAAGGACATTTTCTACAGCATAGTATTTGAAAAATTAGAATATGGTTCATAGTCTACATATATTAAAAGCAATGTGTCAAATACTTGGTTCAAAAACATAAAACATGGTACCTGTTTTTTTAGCCATCACTGTCAATTCCTTTTAAATGTCATTCAGTTACATTTATGCACATCAAACAGTAATTAGAGCAACATAGGTGAACGCTTGCCTCTCTGAGTCAGAACTGCAGTCATAATTACCTGAACAGTTTACAACATTCTCCCCTGGGAACATTTCAGGTGTTCAGTGATTTCTTCAAGGAGAAAACCACTGGTCTTCATAAGTAGCTGCCTTGTCCTCTGTTCTTCTTCCTTTAGGGTCTCCAACTTATGTGACAGAAATGATAATTCTGTTTTAAAATTGTTCAACACTTGTGTGTCCTCAAAATTAGATTGAAACAGAAGTAAAATCCACAAGTGATGCCGATGTGAAGATAAAAGTGTCCTTTGAACAAAATATAAATAATAATGGATAAAACCACACCAAATTAATTAAAAATATGTGATGACAAATACCAACAGCCTCCTCAAACACAATTAAAGTGGTTGTTTCCCTGAACAAATGAAATTATTTTTCAAACAAATAAAATACATAGAAAACTGCTATGGAATATGTGCAGCATCTAACTCAGATATCCTAGAGCTTCCTGAATGGGAAAAGTCCTAAGGTGTTGAGACTCTTATTACATTGAACAGTGAAAAAAGGCTATTTTCAGAGTTGCACCCAAAAGCATTTCAAATAACCTCTACAAAAAGTGAACTTTCTTTCTGTTTTCCTTTACACACACACACACACACACACACACACATACACACACAGTGTAATTATTTTAGCAAATGCAAGTGGCTATTCTTCATGCTTGACTCTCCACATAAAAAACATGTAAAGGATCATGGTAGATCAGAATGGCATACTGGAGGGATCATATTCACTCTAAATTTACCTCCTGGTTTCCTATTTATAGATGCCAGTTACAAAAATAATAATCTACTGAAGGGAAAATGTTGGCACCACCTTGAAAAGCAAAAACATGAAATAGGCACTGGGAAGTACCTGCCCTTATGCAGCAAACCAGTTTATCCATAAGGAATACCAGTTGTGTTCTAGCAGTCAAGCAGCAAATATAAGAACAGATGCCAAGAATGAAAACCAGAACAGAGGCCTCTATGCACCATGCTGCTTGTCTGGAAACTGACATACCTCATAGGCAGGCCAGCCTCTGAACAGCCTGTGGCTCAGAGTATAATTCTATGTCTCCAATAGCCAAGGCCCCTTCACTCTGGTCCTGGAAACCAGATAACTAGGGCACCAACATGTGATGCTGTCCAGCCTAGATATTGACAGCAGGAGGATGCTGACTGTCATTTCTGATAGAATGGAGAAAATAAGAATAATTTTGAGAAAAATAATTGAATAGGAGAACATTAAAGAAAAAAAAAGTAATGTGACCAGCTATTCTGCTTTGCCTGGGAAAGAGTATATTGCTGGAGTTGTCAATTTCAATACTAAAATAGAGAAAGACTAGCTAACTTGGCAGAGTTAATCACTGCCTCAGGTCTTCTGGGGCCTAACCTCATCTATTCATTTGTGTGTGTGTGTGTGTGTGTGTGTGTGTGTGTGTGTGCATGTGTGTGTGGTAATGATTAATTTTAACTAGGATTCTAACTTTTGACTGGATTTGATCATAACTGCATGGGTGTATCCTGATGAAAAGATTAATAAAACCCAGCAAATATGCTTCTTTCATGGAACAAAGAACTAATTATTCAAAGATACCATTCCAAATATCTTCATGGGAAGGCAGTTCCTTAGAACTATCTGGGAACAGGGGTACAGGGAGCCAACCAGGAGGTGATTCTTGTCTAGCACACAAGCTCAAATACAATTCTCCACAGCTCAGTCAGTGAATATGGGGGAATAAAACTACAATTACTAGGAGAAGTATAGCAGAAGGATTAAACAGTGGCAGGCACACTGTGAGTCAGGACAGTCTGAAACTGTGACGTGCTGGGGCCATCAGGCCAGCACAGAAACATTCCTAACTTGGTTATTGTGGGAATTCCAGGTTGAGAAAATCATGGCTCCTCCTCTCCTATGTGGAACAAAGGTGAGCAGCAGGCCCCATTATTTCTGGGACAGATCTAATCTGTCTTTCTTCTGGGGTACCAAGGCAGAGTTGGGGATCTCTCATTGGCGCATCAGACCATCAGACCTGTTCCTTTTCTTGAGGAACAGGTCCTCAGTCACACATTCATCCCCTACCACCTACATCCCCTAAGCACTGCTTTAAGGATGGACTCTGGAACTGAGGCTGAGACCACTTGTTGGCCTTTACAGAAAAATATTTATTTCTGCATGTTTGATTTGGTTCCTATCTTCTTGTATCTTTGAAGATGTTCAAGGCAAAGCAGCTCCTAGAATTTCAGACAGACCAGGCACCAACTGCCCTCACACTCTGTCCCTTGCTGCTCCCTGGTTGCCTCAGGATGGTGGATGTTAAATAGGGAAAACTGACTAACAGTTGAAAATTTCTGCTCTGCTCCTTTCCCTCCTTAGTCTTCCCTTCCCAGGAAAGCAACAGGTCCTCTGCTCCTTTCTAATTTCCTCCATGCATGGAGAGTAGTTCTAAGTACCAACAGAAATTAATGTGTGTGAGCTGCTCCTATTTGCTAACTATTCAGTAAAATTTGATTAAGGAAAAAAAGCACTATGACCCCCCCACACACAAGGAAATGAAATCAGTGTATTGAAAGGACATTAGCACTGTTATGTTCATTGCAGCATTATACCCAATAGATAAGTTATAGAATGAACCTAAATGCTCATCAGTGGATGAATGAATAAAGAAAATATCGTATAGATACACAAAGCAATAATATTCAGACTCAAGACACAATGCACACTCTTATCTTTCATACAATCTGGATGAACCTAGAGAATATTATGCTATGCAAAATAAGTCAGGCACTCAAAGGCAAATACTGAATGATCTCAATTATACACGGGATCTAAAGAAGTTAATTTTTTAAAATTAGAGATTTGAAAAATGGTCAGAAAAGGTTATGAAGTGTAGGAGTTAAGGGAGCATGGACAAAGTTTCAACACAGGTTGAAAGCTATAGTTAGATAGGAAAATGAATTCTGGTGTGCTATTAATCAGTAGGAAGACTATAGTTAACAAAAGTGTTCTGTCTAGTTCAAATAGCTAGAAGAGAGGATCTGCGTATTTCACACAGAGAAGCGATAAGTATTTGAGGTGTCAGATATACTAATTACTTGATATAATAGTTGTCCCGTGTGTAAATGTATTGAAAGATTACATTATGCCACATAGATTTGTGCAGATGCCATCTGTTAGTATTCTCAAGGGAACAATCACAAGATCTTTCCTCAGAGCTTCAAGGCTAGGAGGCAAAGTGGTCACCAGCCCCCTTTCACACAAATTCATTAGCGCCTAGAGATATGGGTTTTGCATTGAAAGGTAAGTGCAGGAAGGCTTAGGTATAGAAGCCAGGTATCCTGAGGTAGAAATGAGGTAAACCAGATGCTGATAGAGCCAGACGTAGGCCAAGATTATGCTTTATTATTCCTTTACCTTTGCATGTTTCCCTGTTTGTGCTCACTTGTAAATAAACTTATGGTGTGTAAGGTGTGAATAGAACCTGTGTTTACCTGACTCTGGGCCCAGGCCACAAGGAAAGAGGTCCAGTATCATGCATTTCTGCAGAGTACAGAATGTCCCTGATTTACAGTGGTTCCACTTTACAATTTTTGAATTTACAGTGTTGAGGTAACTTTAAGCACAATAGCCCACAAGTTACATGAGGTTTTGAACACTTCAGTATAAAATAAGTTTTGTGTCCATTGTTTCCTTCTCTTCTCAAAGTTTTCTCTTTCCTTTTCTCTAACCCCCTCTTTACTTCCCCTTCCCCTTTGGATTCTTTCCCCTATTTCACATGGATACAGGGGTGGAAGGGGGCGAAAGAGAATGGGGATAAAACAAGAACCAAGATATGAGATGCACGAAAGATGCCAAATCAGCCCACTGCAGACAGGCAGGCACCTGGTTCCACACTACAAAGATGCAGAGGACACCAGACCACCAGACCAAGGTACTGAGTCCCACTGTTCCCGGCCCAGAGGCAGGGGCTTCTGAGCTGCCGTCCCATTGCTCCTGGTCCAGAGGAAGGGGCTTCCCGGATACCATCATTCCCGCTGCTCCCAGCCCAGAGGAAAGGGCTTTTGGGCCACCTTCTGTCCCTCTGCTCCTGGCCCAGAGGAAGGGGCTTCTGGGCCACCATCCCTCCCACCACTCCTGGCCTAGAGGGAGGGGCTTCTGAGCCACCATCCCTCTGCTCCTGGTCCAGAGGAAGGGGCTTCCCGGGAACCATCCCCGCTGCTCCCAGCCCACAGGAAAGGGCTTTTGGGTCACCATCCCTACCGCTGCTCCTGGCCCCTGTCCCACCTCACGCAGCTCAGAGGCGGTAAGCTGTGCAGGTGCTAACAGCCCCCTGCCCCAGGCAAAATGAGAAAACATGTAAATAAGTCTCAAAACCAGACTTCCAGATCACCTACAGCAACCCCAAA
>NW_004624747.1:8941071-8976956 GCF_000247695.1 Heterocephalus glaber | reverse complement strand
AACAAGGGTTAAAATGATTAAAATGAATAATTGATAATTTGAAATAGGAAAAAAGGTCCAAAGATGAAGGAGTGAAGGGAGGGGAAGGGGAAAGGAAAAGAGGGAAAGGAAAAACTATGAGAAAAGAAAAAGAAATGGAAATGAAATGTATGTAAATAGGAAAGGGTGGAGGGGGTGAAGGGAGCACAGGTAATGGGGGGAAAAAAAAAGAACCAAGATACATCATGTACAGGTACAAACACCCAATGATAAATGTAAACAAATTGTATACCTAAAATGTACCAATAAAAGAACAAAAAAAAAAGAAAAAAAAGGGGGAATAGTGTGGGGGCACTGGTTTACAGAGATTTTCATTCTTTTACCACAGATTAAAGACATAAAATATATACACTGACAAATACCTTTGAAGAAGAGAACCCCATTCTTCCTTAAGTTTTGAAGAACTGCAACTTTAAAACTGGAAGAAAAAGTTAAGCTTAAAATTCTTATACTAACATTTTAAAACCATCATTCCAGATGAAAATATCTGCAGCTTACTTTACCAATATGGATGTAGATATAAGTGGCATTCTCCTTTAGCTGGGCTTTTGACAGACCCTGCCTTCTACAGGTGGCCTTAAAAGTGAGGGGAAGCAGACCTTGGAATGGAAGAGAACTTGGTTTGGAAATTTCAGCACTTGACTGCAACAATGTGATGCCAAGCTAAGCCATCATGGGCAAGTCACTTACCTGCTCTAAGATTCAATGTCCACAACTGAAGGGGTTGATTGAAGCTCAGAGTATCCTTGTAGCTTAAAAGTACCATGCAAATTTGAAAAATACTATTATTTGGATTAAATCAGACTTAAGAAATTCAGCATTTGAATGGAATACCCCTGCCCCAGAAACAAGAATATCTTTTTAGGGAGAAAAATACCATAACAATTATTTTTAATACAACTTTCAGAATTGTGATATGTTAAATGGGTTCCTAGAAAATTTACTTATACTCTCATCAAGATCAATCCACCTGCTTCTAAATTACCAATGATTAATATTTTTTTCAATTCACCATAGCATAAGCAAATTTAAAATATTTTAAGAAACATTATTTATGGATTTATCAATACCTTTTTAAAAATTATGGTAAATTACCTATGACATAAAATTGATCAAGAGTGACATCTAGTACTTTCACAATATTGTGTAATCATACACATTATCTTGTTGCAAAACATTTTCATTATCTCAAACAACCCTATACTCATTAAGTAGTCTTTCTCTCTCCTTTTCCTCAGCCACTATACCATATTTTGTTTACCCATTCATTAGTTGATGGACATTTGGCTTGTTTCCAATGTTTGGATGATCTGAACAATGCTACTATGAAAATGTGCACATTTTACATGGATGTATGTTTCATGTCTCATGAGTCTCTACTGAGTTTTAGGGCAATTTTATTTTGGAACCATCAAGCTTTTCTGTAGGAGCTGCCACATTTTATATTACTATCAGTAACAGCTCCATTAATTCTCTACATCTTAGGATGTGTTTTAGAAAGAGAGTGGGCCATACACTTAACCTCCAACCTGCATATAGATTAGTAATTATTTATGCTAACTTGCAAAAGAGTAATAATAGTAAATAGCAAAAACACTATGTGCTGGGCATTGTTGTAAATGCCCAATATATAGTCACATACTCCCTCATCAAAGACTTCATATACTTCCAACTTAAACCACTTCCCTTTACCTCCAACATGGAGAAAACACATTGAACAATAAAAAGATAAGCTTTAGCGAAATCTGCAGTGGAAAAGATGACATATAGAGAAAGGTACACACATGTACTTCTTCTCGATAAGTTTTGGATATTTTTTTAAGTCAACAGCTGTATCATAGTATTGTAAAAAGTTGGAAACAGTTATCTGTCTCAAATTTGTGGAGATGCTTGAGGTTTTGGCAGAGAGGAACAAAGAGTCTTGAGTGCATATGATGAAACTTCTACTTATGAAACAAATATAAAACTTCATGTGTAGTTATTTAGAAAAGCAGATTCAAGAATATCAACTCAAGGTGTTCAGGGTAAGGACCCATCCACCCATATGCATGCCAGCCTAAGTATGTGGAGTGAAAGTCCAACCTGCAGTCTACAAATCAATCGTGTTTTAGGTTGTCTAAAAGATACCAGATATGATACCTATTGTCTATAGACACTAGATATAATAATCTGCTACACAGAAATTCATACATCTCAGGATTTGATGATATAATTATTTTTGTTTGCATAATTAAATATTATTTCTTTAGGGAATTAACTTGGGAGTATAAAAGGAAATTTACAAACAATTGGACTATTGAATAGAATTTGCTGAAGAAAAACTTATTCTTGTATTTTTAAAATCCTGAAAATACCGGGGCATTATGGGGGAGGAAGCTGAGGGGTGGCTAGAGTCTTACTCCTTTAGCTTCTTTGCACAGCCCAGCACACTCAATACCTCCAAGTAGCTCCTGGAGCACTGCTGAAAATCCACTGATCAAAACTGTTACGTTTTAGATCTAAAATGGCCCCCACAGTCTTATGTGTTTCAAAGGTGACTGGAGATAAGAGTAGTATAGCTGGCTTACTGTTGGAAGGTGGGGTCTGGTTAGAGGAGATGGTCACTGGGCACCTGGCCTGGAAGGGTTTATCTCTCTCCACAGAGCCTTTCCTCTCCATATGCTTCCTGTCACCATGCCGTGAGCAGTTCCCCTCCATCACTGGAGGCTGGGCTACCTTGGAGGCAGCCAACTATGGATGAAACATGAACCAAAATAAACCTCCCCTTTTTTAAGTTGTGGGTTGTCCCAGCAACCAGGGAAATAACTAAGACAACAACCTGAAAAAATTTCACCAGTAGTTCCCACTGTTGATCCATTTTACACACTTGCACACAAAACTTCTGAGGAAAGTACAAGCCAAACAGTTGTCATTACGAGAGGTCTGAAAGTGTATTAGAGGCTTAATATACAGTTTTAAATGTTTTTCTTTTTATAAATAGTTCCGGGTAAAATTTAATTACATTTTCCTATCTTTCCCAGACAATATAAAATTGACTATGTCCTTCCACAGCTAGCCTTTATGACCAAACTGTGGAGCTTACCTGAAGGTCATCACGAAGTTCTCCATGGGCCAGCTCAAGAGAAAGGACTTCCCAGCATGAGTGTGGCCTTCCTACTCATTGTCCACAGGGTCAGCCATCCACAGGCTGTGCAGTATATTTGTTGTACTGGATTTGGTATACCTAGAAAGATAATTAAGCAAGATCTCAGTTAGTTTGTTTCTTAACTTTGAGAACAGCTGTGCTGATGCTAGAACACCAGTTCTTCCAGTCCAGAGCAGAGCATGCCTCGCTGATCTCTGTCACCTTGGTGGCACAGCTCAGTATAGAGCTAGATGGGTCTTAGCAAAGGGTGCACTAAATGAAGCCAGCTAGAAAGGCGTGGGCTCAATTTATCAATGGCAACAAACAGCTGGAGACTGTCTGGGCTACTTCTCTAAATGTTGAATATTCAATATGGACCATACTCTGTATTTTAAAGATACTTCTTTTTTAAAGAAATATTAATTCATTTATTCCCTGTGTCTTGACTACTTAACTATATATATAAGGGGCTGAACAAAGATTTAAAAGTGCATGATTTATGTAAGCATAGTTTTTTTTCACACGGATAAAAATACATAACCTTAAATTAGAAAGATATAAAGTACATTTCAACTTTAGTTTTATAAGATTTTTATCATCATTAGAAAGCAGGTTAAATTTCCTTTTTTAGGATTTTGTTCATAACATATTCCCATGGATTCTGGTTAAACTTAAAAACTGTATCCTACACCAGATAGGCTTTTTAGGGTGTGTTCAGTGCCCAGTTCTCTCTGTCAAATTGGAGGGTGATCAATTTTGTCAGCAGTGACAGTTTCTGCTTATTCTACCTTAGACCTAGAAGGCCCTACATTTCTTGGATGTAGAAATTGCCACATCTCTTGGCTTAATTTACAAACTGAATGCTCAAGTTGACCTGAGATTTATAACATTCTAAGTCCTTTAAAGGATATCAAGGGAACATGGACACAGAATCCTGGAATCCTCTATGATTCTGTACCACTACAGCTAAATGCCACCCAGCAGACCTCACGTGGAAATAGGAAAATACCCAATTCATGGGGAAAACAAGGCTAAACTCTTCAACAAGATTTATGAAATGAAGATAATTTTGCAGGAACTACATGTGAAAGATAATCTGGATTCATAGTGAATGGCACATTGGATATAAGAATAACAAAAAAGTGCCTGTGATATAAAGTGCCATCTCTGTATTTTAATTTTCTTTTGACCTCATGACTTTGTATTTGGGAGATGTTTATGAGACACAAGCAATTATCAGATAAAAACATTTTTCTAGATAGCAACTCTAAAGATTCTACCAAACTAAAAATACACTGTCAATTAGAAATACAGACACACATCTGATTTTAGAGATTTTTTTAATTTTTCTAATTAAGTATCTATATGTATCAACATTTATGAAACCGCGTGGAAACTGTCACACTGAAAGTCATTTCAATAATTATCCATTTAGTTCAATAAAGTGTTAAGGTTATCTACAATCTTAAAATCAAACCAAGGAAATTATATAAAAGCTAAAGGCACGCTTTCCATTCTATACTGTTTATAGAACATTGGGCACCTGCCTTATACTAAGCAATCATCTAAATATTTTAGGGACATTATTTCACTTCATCATCAAATAACTACATCAAGTAATCGCTAATGTCCCTTTCTTATAGGTAAAGATACTCACAGAGAAAGGACAAGTAACTGCTGAACACAACAGAGAGTGGGTTTGAACCCAGGCAGCCTGACAACCAGCCTTGGCTCAGAACCACTGGGCAGCCACGGGCACTGACTTACCTGCTCAAGCTCCTGCCCGGGAGAACAGCTCCATGACAGGACCCCTCATCTCCCCACCCATAGCCTCCTTTCTCCTCCCTGAGCCATTGACTTTTCTGATGGGATTATTCTTCAACTTTGGAAATGTAGGGATGAATCTCATGGATTGTATTGACAAAGCCAGATACTGCCTCGGAAATACTTCAAATGTACTGCAACATACCTCTGTACTCAAATGGCTTGTCTTAGGATCCCCACTGTGTTTCCTCGCTTTCCATCACTGGCTCTGTTTGATTACTTCAGTAAGTATGAGAAAGTGTGAGTCTAAACTGTCTCAAAGGAGGAGGAAGAGGAGAAAGAAGAAAAGAGGGAAGATGAGGAGGGAAAAGTAGAGGAGAAAGGAGGGAAAGGGAAAGAGGAGGAAGATCATCTACCTCAGGCTTTATTTCACATGAAAAGTTCAGTGACCCTTGGAAATTTATAAGATTTTAAAGTGACTTCCCTTAGATGCTCCAGAGTAAGTGTCATGGTAGATTCCATAAATATTTGTTTGTAAATTCACTAACATCTTCATCTCTTGACCTAAGCAAAATTCACTTTCTAATATTCCCAATGGATATAGAAAGTATATCAAAACACACTTTTGGGAACTGATTTTCTGAAATAAGAACATTATTAAATAAACTGATATAAAATTTGTAGCATAAAAACCTCTAGCTGGGCACTGTGGTGCACATCTGTAATCTCAGCATTCTGGGAGCCTGAGGCAGGAGGATCATAAATCTGAGTTCCACTTAGACAATTTAGTGAATTAGTGAGACCTTGTCTCAAAATACAAAGAAGGGCTTGGAATGTAGCTCAGTGCCAAATCCCTGAGTTCAATCCCCAAAACTGAAAAATAAACAAGCAAAAAAAAACCTTTTCAGCAATTATCTTGAAAGTAGTATGTGAAAAATTAAACTTTTGCACACCTTTTAGAATAATGGGCCAATCAAAATAGAAATTCAGTTCTTGAATAGATTGAACATAGCAAAAGGAAAATCTTTATATAAAATATTTTAAGCAGAACATTGTAGTTTCTATAAAATTCAAGTTGTTAACAGTATTGGGGATAATATGTGGCTTCTGGCAAGAAAACAAAGGTCTACTGTCCCTAAATATTATAATTACAAAGGTTAAAAAAAACAAAGAGAAGGAAAACACAGTTCCCCTAAGACTGGAGGGTGCACTGTCATGTATCTCTCAGGCTGAACCCTGAGAGGTGCGATGTACTGTAGTGTTGGGGTCAGGCTGGCCTGGACTTGAGGTCCTCCCTGCAATTTCCCAGGAGATCCACTTGTGCCACTTTTTTTTAGCCTTTTTCTGCTTCTGTTTCATATATAAAACCTGGAGAGGGTAATAATACCAGCCTTGGACGGGTGCTGGGAAAGTTACATGAGACACCTATGATGCTCCTAGTATGGTCCTAAGAACCCCTCCAATAAATTTCAATTTCCTATACTTTCTTTGGTTAAATACAGAGAATGGTATAGAATCTAAAGTTTTTAAAACCACGACTTGTCCTTGGACAGTGACTATGGCAGAGCACTTCATGTAGACTGCATGCAATGCTTTGACAATCTTTCTCTCTGTCCTCCCTGGAATATCTTCTCTGCTACAGCTATATCTGCAGGCAAGTTCTCCACTAAACATTTTATTATCGTATCTTTGCCTCTACTTTTTTGGATGGATGGAGTTCTCGTTAATTTCTCCATTCACTAAAAAGTGTATTTCATTTTTCACTGGATTCCAAGCAGATGGGAGTTAAGTCATTTACTTAGCACAAAGAAAAAGTCAGTTTCAGTGATGAGATAGAATCAAAATGGCTATGAAATCCTCAGTGAAATCCAAAAGGAAAGAAATGATAGAGGCAGCAGCACCACATGTCGGATAAATGCTTGTACTTTAATATAAACAGATCTAGTTTTGAATGTGGACTCCATTAACTATTAGTGCAGTGACTAGATGGAGGAAGCCATTAGACCTCTGAATACCAAGGCTCTGTCTAAAACAAAGAAAGTAGGGCAGATGTAAGGGATGGACAAGACGAGGTATAAACAAGGTTTAGCATAATTCCTCACAGGTAATATGTCCCTGATAAATCATACCTGTTATCATTGTCACTCACATTAAATACACAATTTTGTAAAATCAGTGCTTTGTCTTGCATGTCATCTATGACACAGAATAGCTCAGAGACAGAGGGAGGATAACAGTTTTATTTTTCTCTAGTGACTAAAAACTTTCTGGATGAGATTTTATTGGCTGAAATATTCTTTGTCTTTCATGATATTTCAGAAATAATGAAAACAGAGGTGGAACAAATAAATAGCCAGGCCAGTAAATTCTTTCCATCTCCATGTCTTCAGACTCCAATCACCATTTTTTAAGCTGAGTACTAGTTGTATTTGCACTCAAAGTTGAGAGGAAAGTGTACCAAGTGGGTTTTGTAACCAACATATATTCCAAATCTTTCTCCTCCATCTTTCATTTTCACAGCTCCTTCCAAGATGGATAACCAGAAATAGTATTCACTGGTTATCAGGAATACTGCCTCGCTTAGCTAGTAATCCTACTTCTACTATTGCCTGCCCTCCAATCCATTATCTAAAAATAGCAAGAACAGTACATAATACATTGATATGGTCACTTCTCTAGGTAAAAACCCTACAGAATAATAAATATCCCAACCTCTATCAAGAAGCTGTGTTATCAGATCCCTGACAAATTCTCCAGCTTCTTATCAGCCCTTCCCTCCAAAGGCCACACTGTTCCCACCTCAGGCCTCCTGTCCCCTTGGCCTAGTCTAGGAATGGTGGCTGCTTCTCATGACACAGGCCAGGTTTTAATGTCTTACCTCAGAAGGGTGCTGTTAGATGACCTCTCTCAAACACTGACCCATCTTCCATCTACATGGCACCTAGCTTATCAAAAGCACTAATTATATGAAATTTTCCCTCTTATTTTATGCTATCTTTAAGCCCCAGGTAAAAGGGTCCCTGCATGTCACATTCTTGATTGTATTCTGTACAGGGACCCAGCATAGAACAGGATACCCATGAATTACTATTAAACAAGTGAAGATTCAAAACATTTGCAAAAACAACACAAAAAAGAAAAAATATATATAATGCATTTTATGATACTCAGGAGAGTGTGTAGTGCATATGTACTGGGGCCTCAACACCAACAAAATGTCACTGAACCAGAAGAGGTGCCATTTCTGTCTTCTTCAGCCTCTAAGTTTCATGAGGCTACAGATCAGCAGAGTTCAACTAGCATCCCCTCTGGGGATGTGTTTTCCATCTGGAAGTAAAGCTTTTACCTGCTCCACATCAAATACCATGAAACAGCTAGGTGACACAATGCTAAAAATTATAGTTTCAATTTTCCAAACAAGGCTCCATCACTTAAATCGTTGGTTTACAGTTGTAAGAGGTGGAAGAAGACATTAGGTCATGTAAGAAGCTGGATTCAAGAACAGAGCCCTGGGGCATGCCAAGTCCCAGAGATGGGGAAGAAAAGAAAGCAGCAAAGCACATCAGGAGCTGTCAGAGGAAACAAAAATGCCAAAAGTTGAGAGTATCACAAAGGGAGAAATCTACCAGGCCAAAGACAGATGACTACTGAGAACTGATCATTGGGTTTAGTAATGGTTGTGCAATGATGCTCGGAGGAATGCTAGTTTTGAAGATTATGGTAGCACAACAGCCATCCCTTCACATCAAGATCCTCACACCCTAATCCCTGCAACCCATGAATATGTCATGTAGCAAAAGAGAGTTTGCAGATGTGATTAATGTTATAAATTTCAAAACCTAGAGGACTTACGCTAATCACATGAGACATTAATATTAGAGAATATTTTCAGATTGAGCCAGAGAGATTCTGTAGAAGAAAAAATTAGATAGAAAGCGTTAGACTCAACCTATTGCTGGCAGGAGCCACATAGAAAGCATGAGCAGGAATACAGCTCGACCCTAGGAGAAAAACCAGCTCCCAGGTGATAGGACCTCAATACTACAATCTCAAGTAAATGAATTCAGTAAAAAATTTGAATGAGTTCCCAAGGAGGTTTTCTCAGTCTCCAGCAGGGAATGCTACCTGGCTGACATGTTGGTCAGTCTTCTAAGACCCTAAGCAGAGGACCCAGAAAAGCACATCCTGGATTCTGACCTACAGAGGAACAGTATAAAAAAATTCATGTTGTTTTAAGCCACTACATTTATGAAGATTTGTTTTAGCTGTGTATAAAAAAATGAATACAGATTTTGCTTCCTGAAAGTAGGTGCTGCTACAATAAACACCTAACAATGTGGAAGCAGCTTTGGAATCAGCCAGCAGTACAGGAAAACTGCAAGAATTTTGAGGAACATGACAGGGAAAAAGCCTAACTTGTCTTCAACAAACTTCTAGCAGAAATATGGACATTAAAAACTCAGCTAGCGACAGCTCCAAAGCCCAATGGAGCATTACAGAAAAAATCTACCATACTTTAGAGGAGACCTAAATCTCCACAAACTAACTGTTGGAAGAAATATGGATTCCAAAGTCACTGCTGATGAAGACTCAGAAGAAACATGTGAAAACCAGAGAGAGGGAAATTCCTATTATAAGTGGGCAAAACTGTGTCCTGTAGTTATGTGGAAAACAAACCTTTTTAATGGTGAACTTTGATAAATATGTGAAGAGATTTCTAACTAAAGTACTGGAAGGGTGGCTTTTTATATTTGTTGTTTTTTTTCTCATAGTTAAACGGGAAGCAAGATAGATAAATTGACAAGAGTTGTTAAAAGAGAACCAGATCTTGATGATCTGGGAGATTTTCAGCCTGCCTAGATGCAAGAGATGCTAAAATTAAGAGGGCGATTCAGAAAAGTGTGGCGCAAAGAAAAGGCTGTGTGGTGGTGTAATTTGTTACTAAAACTTCAGAAAGGTGAAGAGATGAGAGTATTCAGACACACAAAGAGCTCTTTAAAGAGAGTAAAGGAATGTTTCACAGATAATCCTGAATCTAACTACCAAGCCTCTTAAAAAGCTCAAGGGCCCATATTGCCCTCAGCCACGACACAGAAAACTGAAACACAGATGGAATTACCTCATTAATATTGGTGGACTTGCGGGCCTAGTCCGGACTCGGCGCCACCGCCATATTCTCGTGGTGCGTCTCTTACTTTGTCCCTTCTCCGGGTGCGAGATCGTCCTTCCTGAGCCATGTCAGAAGGAGTGGACCTCATCGATATCTGCGTGGACGAGGAGTTCAAACAGCACCATTCTACTTGCGCAAGCTGGTTCTTCCCATTGGTCTTCCAATGGATGCACGTAAGGATCTGCAAAGAGCATGAAAAGAACAGACTAGAGGAGAGTTCCCCGGTTGGACTCCGACGTCTGTATGACCCAACAAAGGAGGCTCATACGTGTTTTCTCTTTTTTCTTCCCTCTAATTGGCCTAAGTGTACGTTTTAAAAAGCATAAGTATTTGACTTGTAACTGTTGAGATTTAAAGCAACACAGAAGTAGAGTAGAGGAATAATCTTGTGCCATTGTACAGCTCTACTAGTTAATCCTTTTCTCTGGCGCTGGTAATTGAATTCACAGCCTTGCACATGTTAAGGCCAAGCTCCAACACTGATACATCCCCAGGCTCTGATTATACTTTTTAATAGAAGTTTTCGCATGTCTCCTGCTAAAATGTAGAGTTATCTACATATGGCTACTAATTGTCTTAAATACATGAGAAATTTGTTAAGATGTCCAAGAAGCCAAATTATGGCCAAGAGAGAAAGGTTGCATATGTTAATTTAGTTATAAATCTGTTATTTTCCTGAGTTTTACACAGTTCCTTGAATCAGACTTTTGATACCTTTTGTAAATTATGGGCTTATGTTTTGTTTTGTTTTTTTAACAAGAGAAGGCTCCCTTCATTGTCTATTATTAATTAAAAGCTTTTTTCCCTTGGCTTCCTTAAAAAAATAAAAGGATTTGGTGGACCTGACTTCCATCTGGTAGAGTGAGGACCAGGGACAACCATGGGAGACCTACAATATTCCTGAATATTCTGTATCAGTACAGACATTGCCAGCTTGGACTGAAAGGAAAAAAATAAAAGGAGGCAGACAGACCCCCAAATTCTGGCAGAAAACAAACTGATAAAACTATTCAGAGTTGCAAGCACACACTGTTTTTTTTGTTGTTGGTTTTTTTTGGTACCAGGGATCCAACTCTGGACCTTGCACTTGTGAGACAGGCAGCAGAACCGCTGAGCTAAATCCCTGGCCCCCACACACTATTTTTTATGACAATGTAAAAATGGCACAGAAAGCAGGGAAAAAATAAAAGGAGGCAGACAGACCCCCAAATCCTTCTGGCGGAAAACACACTCATAAAACTATTCAGAGATGCAAGCACACACTACTTTTTATGAAAATGTAAAATTGGCAAAGAAAGCAGTGCCAACAGTCAGGAGGGGGACCCAAGAGATGCAAAGGACTGTTCCTGAGGTACCTTATGATACTCTATTAAACCTGATGATACAATATACAGTACACCTCGCATATACCCAGAGACAACAAAGACTATTTAAAATTGAGACTACCTATGTCCGTCACATGGAAAAATTATTGATGATGCTAATGGAGCATGTAATCTAGAAAAACATAGTACCTATTAATAGAGCTATAATGAAACTTATAATGTTAAGTCATTATAATAATTCTTATATAGTTCTCCATAAATATTTGCTACTAAATAATTCTTACTAACAGTAATAGATATACCCATCATGAAAACCTTCCAGTATATTTTAAAAGTAAACTCACATTTCCTTAATATTTTTAACTAATTTATGTCTTTAAAAATGTATCTCAATATAATTAATATTCTGCCTAAGCCATCAGACTACACTCTTCAAAGAAGTCACAGGTACATATAAAAGTTTTTACTAACCAAACATTTAAAATCTGATTTAAAAAAAAAAGACAAAAAGGAAATAAGATATTTTGTGGCCCAACATATATTAAAAAGAACACATTAAGATCTGTGAAGTAGTTATTACAATTTGGTTTCAAGTTAGCATGGAAGTTTAGATAATGAAGGCTCCTGAAAAATTAATTCCCATCTTATCTAAATCAATATCAAATTTTAGGAAAAGGTGCCCAAAATACCAAATAATATTGGAAACTTCAAAAAGTTTTCCACAAAGAAGTGCTTAAAGCTACAACCACTTTCCAATAGGGCTCTGAAGGAACACAAAGTAAAACTAACTAGACTGAACAGAACATAAACCCTCTCTCATAACTAAGGAAGACATTTTCATAGAGCTGTGGAAATTATCCGCCATGAATCCCAGAGAGTGTCTCTCCTGAGAATACAAAGCCTGCTCAAGAGGGCTCTGTAGTAACACAAAGTAAAACTAACTAGACTGAACAGAACAAAAACCCTCTCTCATAACTAAGGAAGACATTTTCATAGAGCTGTGGAAATTATCCCCCATGAATCCCAGAGAGTGTCTCTCCTGAGAATACAAAGCCTGCTCTCTTGAGCCCAATGGCACTAAACACCATGAACGTGAATGAGTTTCCATGAAACCAGTGCTGAAGCTGAGAACTTGTTCATCTACTTTAGAGGAAACAACACTGAACACTTCCTGTGAACACTAGTCTGTTCTGCTTATCAAAAATAGTGTAAGACTACCTCATGTAGTAAAGCCTTGAATGAAGAGTTCGGTGACGAACATGGGCATCCTTTTTCCTTCATTTCTTGGCACTTGAAACCGGTCCTGTCTATAGCACTTGGCAGAGCACTGTCCACTAACTCCTCAGTTGTGAGAATTCTCCAGTACTTAAGGCCACTCACCATTGTGACATCATACATACAGAGATGATGACGTAACTGACAAGCACTACACGCAGTTCCCTCATTTGCCTTCATCATTTAAATTTTTTAAGTAATCTTTTTGAGATAATTGAAGGCTCACATGCAGCTGTAAGAAATAACACAGAGAGATGCCATTAGTCTCTTATAGTTTCCCACATAGTGATACATCCCCAAACTATAGTGTGTTATCACAACCAGATGTGTTAATCTTTCTTTTTTTGTCATAACCAAACATCAGAGAATGGGTACTTTTTTTTTTAAGAAAAGAGGATTATTTAGCTCACAGTGTGGGAGGCTAAAACTTCAATATCAGGCAATCGCCTTGATGTGGCCCTGGTAGAGGACCCTCTTTGTTGTGTGGATGGCATTATGGCAGGAGAACACGAGAGCTCAAATAGTGAGACAGGAAGTCAGTCAGAGAAGAGAGGGGTCAATCTTGCTCTTTTACAGTTCTCTTACAAGAACTACCCAGAGCCCTAGGAGAAGTAAATTTCTTCAAAGGGCAGCACTCTTGAGCTAATTACCTTTCCAGTGGACCCCACCTCTTAAAGGTCCAACCATCCCTTAAACATTGCTACATTGGATATCAAGCTTCTAACCTGTGAAATCTTGGGGGACAAATCATACCTAAGCCATAGCACCAGGACAGTAATATTGATGCAGCCAAGAGACAGGACATATCTGATAGTACAAAGATCTTTTAGAGTACCCTTTTACATCAACTCTCTTCCAACATCCACCACCTTTTTAATACCAAGCAACCACTAATCTGACTTCTATGGATGGTCTCGTTTCTCTGAAAAGGTCTCTTTCCCAGGGAGGACTGAAATTTGACCTTACTAAAAGGGTTTATGGCTTCCCTTATAGTTTCCTTTAATATTATTTGAATACATATATTTTATTGCCCACTAGACTTCAAGAAAAGAACTTGTATCTGATTTATCATTTTTCACAGACCTTGGCACATTGAAAAAAATGTTTAAAACTTTATTGAATAAATGAATAAAAAGTTTTCTGGAATCTATAGGAAAAGAAAAAAGATGTTTTCGGTCTCTCTTTCATCTACTTTGCTCACTTAACCAACAGTGTTCAAACCTGCTGTAGCGAAAAGGCACTTGGATTGGTTTGGGCAGAAGAAATAAAAGGGGGCCAGGCTTGCTCTCACAAAACTTATTTGAATGGGAGGGACTGAAATTGACTGTGTAATCCCAGATTCTGATGGACATCGCAAAGAAAAACAAGAGAAAATTCAGAGAATAAAGGGTGATCTAATTCATTACAGATTTTGGAGAGGGGAGGCAAGGAAGGCTTCCTTAATTCATTTGAAATGAGCTTTGAAGAATAATTTGGAGTTAACTAGATAGGGAGAGAAGGAAAGGGAGAGAGAAAGGGACAGCAGGAGAGTATGTTAAGGGAGATGTTTCATTGTTCCATGAAGGGGACACAGAATGTGAATATATGATGCTTCAGAGTCACAAAGGAGTTCGCTGGTTGGAAACACTAACAAAAGTACAGAAAACAAAATAAACCTGAACAGGTGGGTAGGGGCCATAAATGCAAGTACCATTAGTCCTTTTAGATACTGTTAAAGCCTCACATATTAAAACAAACCAGTATAGAGATGACATAGAGACTATAGTCTCCTGACACTTCCTGCAGCTTTCATATTTTATTAATGCATATTAATTATAAATATTAGTTGGGCTCAGTCTGTTATTTCCATACATGCCTACAACATGCCCTACAACCTCTTTCTCCTCCTACTCACCCTTTCCATTCTGTAATAATCATTATTTTTCTTCAGGTTGACTTATTTTAGCTTCCACTTATGAGCAAGAACATGTGCTACTTGTCTTTCTGAATGTGGCTCATTTCATTTAATGTCCTCCAGTTCTATTTATTTTGCAGAAAATGACAAGATTTCATTTTTTTATGGCTGAATAACACTCCACTGTGTATACCACATATTTTGTATCAATGAGCACCTAGGTTGATTTCATATCTGGGCTATGTGAATAGTGCTGCAATAAGCATGGACATTCAAGCACCTCTTTGGTATGCTGATTTCATTTCCTTTGGTTATGGACCCAGAGGTCATAGGTTTAGAGCATATAGTAGACCTACATTTAGGTTTCTGAGGAACCTCCCTACTGTCCTCCATCATAGATGTATTAATTTACCTTCCCACCAACAGGGTATGAGAGTTTCTTTTTCTCCATATTTTAAACAGCATGATTTTTTTAATAGTAGCCATTTTAACTGGAGTGAGATCCATTTTAACTGGAGGTTATCTCCCAGGAGTTTTGATTTTCATTTCCTTGATGTTTGAAGATTTTGACCACTATTTTTTCACATATTTGTCAGCCACATTTGTATTTCTTCTTTTTGGAGCCATCCAGATCATTTGCCCATTTTTAAGTTGGATAACTTATTTTTTTTATTTCTGTTTTCTGAGGTTCTTGTTTATTCTGCATATTAACACCCTGTCAAACAATTATTTGACCAAATATTTTTCTTCTGTTCTATAAACTGTCTCTTTACTCTGTTGTTTCCTTTACTGTGTACAAGCATTCTTTTTAATGTAATCCCAGATGTCAATCTTTACTTTGTTTCCTGTACTTTTGGAATCCTATCCAGAAAAATGTTTGCATGTATCAATGTCTTAAAGTGTCCCCCTATGTCTTTTCTAGTCATTTCAGAGTTTCATGTTTTACATTTAGGTCTCTTATCTATCTTGAGTTGATTTTTGTACAGGGTGAGAGATGATAGAAGCTTTTAAAGGGACAAAACTAGTCTGGGAAAAGCTTCATCAGCTTTAGAATCATGGAGGCTCACTGGGTAGCACTGTTTGGCTTCCCATCAAAACATCTGTCAGAAGTTATTTAAGTTAAGAGACTTAAGGGACAGACTTATCTGGTCTTTTCTCAATTTCCAGATTGTTACAAGGCAACTCTTCCATTCTCTGCCTTTCCCTTTCATAGAGGCTAGAGACCTCTGTCCTAGAATTCTGTCACTGGTAGTAAATTCAGATCTGAATTAGAATCACTTGGGGACTATCTATATCCTCACCCCCTACTGGTTCTCATTCCTCAAATCCAGAAAAACTGTCTTAAACAAAACAAAACATCATTTTTGAATGACTCTTATTGTAATCAGGATTGTGAATGGTTAGTTTTTAGGTGTTCTTTAAAAAAGATGTGATATTCTGTACCGTCTTGCCTGGTAATGAAGCAAAGAAGAGAGAATATTATCTTAGAAATACCAAAGGAGCTTTTCTTAGTCCTATGTTATAGGACCTTGTTCTAATTACTTTTCTCTTGTTGCTGAGACAAAATACCCAACACCCAAAGTTAAAGGGAGAAGATTTATTTAGTTCACAGTTTATAGAGGTTTCAGTCCATAGTCAGCTGGCTGCTAGGCAGAGTGGCACATGGAAGAAGGGCATCGCAGAGGAGAAACAGTTCATGGTGTCCACGTGGTAGCAAAAGCAAAAGGAAACCTTAATAGCAGCTTTCTACCCCTTTTCCTTATCCAGACTACTGGGATTAGAGCAGTGCCAAATCAATCAGTGTACTAGTTTAGTAATCATACATCCTTAATCCCAGCATTACACACTCTAGATCCGGCCATCTCTGAAAAATCCCCTTCTAAGTCTGCATGAGGCTTGGAGGGGACATCCAGACACAAACCATAACAGACCTCTAGATGTTTTAGGTAATGCTTAGTTTCTTCCAAAATATCATTGCTGAGAGGATTCTGGAAAGAATGGGAAGTACCAAGAGTCTGTCTCCCATCTAGACAACAATTGCATGGACAGAACCTTTAGATCTAAAGACACGAATAGATTGAAAAGTGAACAGATGAAAAAGGATATTCCATGGCCATGTAACCAAAGTTAACTAAAATAAGAAAACAAAAATTTAAGCGCAAGCTTAAGCACAAGGTCCTGAGTTCAATCCCTGATACCAAAAAAAAAAAAAGAGGGCTGGGGATTTGGCTCAGTGATTTCACTGCCTGCTGCGCAAGAGCAAGGACCTGAGTTCGATCCCCGGTACCAAAAAAAAAAAAAAAAAAAGACTTTAGAACAAAATAAGAGAAGGACAACAGAAAAAGAAGGGCAATATATGTATTTAAAAGGTTCAATACAGCAAGAAGATAGAGCAATTATAAACATTTATACATTTATCAAATTATATGAAGAAAAAACTGACAATTAAAAGGATAAATGGACAGTTACTCAAGAACAGTTAAGACTTCAAAACCCCACTGTCAACCATGAATTGAACACACAGAAGTAAGCAAAGTAAGAAAACAGAAGACTTAACATAGTAAATTAAGTAGATTTATCAGATGTACACAGAACACTTTACTTGACAATAATAGGTAGCCATTGTAGAAAACAGTAGAGTGGTTCCTCAAAATATTAAAAACAGAATAATTGTATGACCCAGTAATTCTAGTTCTGGGTATATTTCCAAAAGAATTGAAAGAAATATCTCAAAGAAATATTTGTATACTCGTGTTCATAGCAGCATTATTCACAATACCTAAAACATGGAAGCATCCTAAGTATTTATCAATGGATAAATGGACAGACAAAATCTGGCTTATACCCAGACTTAAATAGGAAGGAATTCTGACATAGGCTACCACATGCATAACTTTGAGGCTATTATACTAAGTGAAATAAACCAGTCAGAAAAAGACAGATGCTGTATGATTCTCTTTATACAAGGTACTTAAGAGTAGTCAAAATCACAGAGACAGAAAGAGGGTGGTAGTTGCCAGGAGCTGAGGGGGAAGAGGAATGGGAGAATTATTGTTTAATGAGTATAGAGCTTCTGTTTTATAAGACAAAAAGACTTGAGAAAATGAGTGATGATAATGGTTGCATAATATTATGAAAGTATTTAATACCACTGACTGCACCATTTATATATTTTATATTATGTGCATTTTGCCACAATAAAAAATTTGGAGGAAAAAAGAAAAACTAGGCCAATAAAAATGTCAGTTATTTCTTTTACTTTAGTAGAAGAGCTTTAAACAGAATGAGATTGATAGGGTGTGTGTATAAGATCAATATCACCAAGTACAACAGACTAGGTGGCTTAAACTACAGAAATTTGTTACTCTTGGTTCTGGTGGCTGGAAGGCACAGCATGGTTGATTTCTGGTAAGATCTCTCTTGCTTGGGGGCAACCATCTTCTCACTGTCATTACGTGGTGGAGGGGAGAGATGTTAGGGCTTCAACATAGGAATCTGGGGAGACACAATTCAGTCCACAGCGGACAGTTTTTATTTATTTCATTAGACCCTGAATATTTCATGCTAAATATCAAAAAGAAGAAATAGTATAAGGTGATGATAAACCCGTGATAACATTTCAGCTCATCACAAAGATAAATTATTTTCTTAATTCTATTTTTCCTTACATTTCTAAATTGACAATGATATGTCTGTATAGGAAAGCAAGACTGTAGCTAGTGTTCACCCTCCACTCGATCTCTTCTCCCTGAGATGGGGTTCTAGAACCTTAGTCACAGTTGGGAGCAACTTGCTGGAGAATTTTGCTCATGTAACTCTCATTGAATTATAGCACTTATCTCCAAAACACTGAGAAAATTATTTTGGTTTTATTAGTCTATTTGCTCTTTAAGTTTAGATGAAATGCAAATCTTAGAGAATTTTGTAGAATGCAGTTGAGAATTTTTAAGACTTAAGACATGGCAGTTGTGTATTTTATATGCACTTTGACATGTCATGTCTCATAAATTTCATAACGTTGTCTAGTCCTATTTCACAGGTGACAGAGCAAGATAGGGGACAAGGCAACACAACCCCAGAAGAAACACCAACTCAGGTCTTTATGCCAAAATATACCTGAGAAGCCATATTCCGTGTACACTGTGAGCCTCATACTTTGTTTCCTTGAGAATTTTTGAAGAAGATTGAGAATTTCTGTGGAATGAGTTTCGGAAGTTTTTTTGCAAGGGTAGACATTGATGAGTAATTTATGAAATGAGAGTTTATTGAAAAGAACAACTTTTTTCAGAGCATAAGAAACGACAATAGCAGGTAGGCCAACTTTTGAACATGCAAGAGGAAAAGGAGAAGGTGATTTGACACAACTCTCAAAGCCTTATTCAAGGAGTGACCTCCTTTCTCATACAAAGCTAAAATACAAACTACTCAGGATGGTCCTGAAGAGGTTTGTAGTCATGACTTTAGGAGAGAATTGGAAGAGAGAGAGAGCAGCTGCAAGAGAAAATAATAGGGATCATCCAACACGAGAACACACAACTCCTCTTCAGTGTCAAGGAAGCCTCAGTTAGACCAGAGTCCTGCTGCCAGCCTTCATGCAGATGATCCTCTAACAGATGAGGAAGATGAAGACTCTGAAGAAGAGAGTGATGACGATGATACTACAGCTCTGCTTTTCAGAACTGGAAAAAATTAAAAAACAAAGAGCTGAAGAGTAGGTCAGGAAGGAACAAGAACAAAAAGCTGTGGAAGAAAGAATATGTATGGAAAACGTTCTGAGTGGAAACCCTCTCCTTAATCTCACTGGCCCACCCCCGCCTCAGGCCAACTTCAAAGTGCATAAAAGATGGGAGGATGATGTCTTTAAGAACATTGCAAAAGGTGTGGATGATCAGAAGAAAGATGAAAGATTTATAAATGACACACTGCGGTCTGAATTTCACAAAAAGTTCATGGAGAAATACATTAAGTAGTATAGTTTTATGTGCTTAATTAAATTCTGTAAAATGTTAAAAGTAGCAAGAAAAAGTGCTACAGAATATTGAAACATCTACCCCTGAAATCCTACAGATACAATGCACTGAAGATAGATGCACTGAAGAGTGAAGACTGGCAGAAATTTTCACAATGCGGACCCAAAATGATTTCATACAATCCCCTACCAAAAGTGACCATTCTATCATGTTTTAAAATACACACACACAAACACACACACACACACAATTTTATTTTTTCAGCATATGCATGCAGACATTTCTCCAGTTTGAATCTCCATATAAACAAGGGGTTATGATAGCTCACAATATCATACTAGAGGGAACCAAATTTTATTGAAATAAATATTAAGTTTATTGAAAATATCAATAAAATTATTAAATTTCTAGCCAGACTGACGAAGAAGATACATAAATTACTACTTAAAGAATGAAAAAGGGTGTGACAACACCACAAACCCTATAGATATTAAAGTGGTAAATGTATCCCCCTTTGTTTTTCTTCCTCTCATCGAAGATTTATAAACTCTCTCAACACTACTCTAATTCGATACAAATTGAGGTCTTGCTTTTCCAAACTGAAATCTTGCTTTTTTGGTCTCCTAAAATTGATCATAGAAAAAATTCAAATGTATATAAAAATTGGGTGGAATATCACCTAAGTTCTCACCAGCCTTATGATAACCAGTGCTTCATTTTAGTGACTATCCCTGCTCTATCCAGCCATGCTGAAATATGTGGCTTACAAATGTGATTTATATATCTGCCACAAGGATAGATAGGATACATAGTAAGGTTTACTCACTATTGTATTTCCTATCATAACAGGATTACTTGAAATATTATAGACAATATTACTTGAAACAATGAATGATGTATAAATTGAATAAAAGTTAAGTAAGTATATAATTTTATATGAATAGAGTCATATAGATCCAAGTTTATGAATGGCATCTTTAGCTCAAATATTGCAGATATCATTATTTTGTTATTTGTCTTTTGGTTTTTTGGGGTTTTTTTAGATAAAGTCTCATCTTGTAGTGCAGGTTGGCCTTGAACTCACTATGTATCCCAGGTTGACCTTGAATTCACAGAAATCCTCCTGCCTCAGCCCTCCAAGTACTGGGATTACAGGCATGACACCACCCCAACACTGTTATTTGTATCTTGTTTGTTTTCTCCAAATAATCCTCATGAATTCATAAAAAGACTTACCTTTTTTCCTCAGTCCTGTTGCACTCCCATCTGTCCTCACTCAGTAAAGAAGAAAAGAAGTATTAGCTCTGCTCTTGACCGAGTCAGACTTCTAGAAGTCATTAGCAACTCTTTCTTTCCCTCATGCCCACACCCAGTCCAACAGCCAATCTGTCAACTCTCTAAGTTCTCCGGCTCCTCTCCCTTCTCTACTAGACACCAGTTTCCCTATATTACCAAGATGAGAGCTTCGATATCAAACTGCTGGGTCTGCTTCCATTTTCCTTCCATAAATTTCATTCACAAACTACTGCAGTGTCTTTAACACATCAATTACCTCACACAAAATTATGGGAGATATTCAAATACATTATCTTTTAATTTTCCAAAACAGGCAACATTTTACCTTCATTTTCAAGTGATCTGTGTCCATGTGATCTGTCTATTGCCCACAACTTCCCACCCATCTCTGCCCTGTCTCTCCCCACATAACCACTTCCCAGCCCCACTGGGTGGGTACCTTTCTGTTCCTTCAATTGACCTGGTTCCCTCCACCTCAGTGCACTTGCACAGGCCATTCCTCTGGCTGGAATTACCATACCTTTACACTTTGTATGGTGGATCCCAGGAAGGACACACAAATGTACCAAATAAACCATACAATATCCTGTTTGTTGAATGAATGAAGATGAAAGCAGAAGTGGGAGGCTAAGCTGCGAACCTTAATCAGAGTCTCCAGGCCACATTCAGGCAATTCCCAGGCAGGTCTGTTAGAGGATCCCAATTAGAATTAGATTTGGATGTAATTTCTTCATATGTCCTTCTGTTGAGGGGTGAGGGGCTCAGAGAAAGGCCTGAAAGAAAAGCACATAAAAATGGAAATATGAGTTTATTTACAATTTGGCCAAATTAGGTGGGTAATCAGTCTACCCCCCCCCTCAAGTACACAGACATACTCCAATTTATAGAAGGGGGTAGAATGAAAGCCAGAAAATATGTATACCTCAGTGTAGCCAGGCACCCAGGAAATGTTTAATTCTTCTTGAGGGCTGGGATGGGGGGGGGGGGTGTCAGTTCCCAGTCTTAGCATGAGGAAGCTGGAGAAACAACTTATTTTACAACAAAATCTTAACTTTTAACCTCCTAGATATACCCCCTAGTGAACACCACACTGCTGATTGACAGGGTGAGGAGAGATTTCCAGCTTAGCTGGGAAATACTCAATAGCTCTCCTCCCAGGGACTGAAGGCAGGGCTGAGAATGCCTCTTTCTTAACCCCTCCAAAGGGCAAATGCTTCAAAGGCAGATATACATCTCACTGTTCCCAGCCTGAGACTGAGGCCTGGGGATGTTTACTCCCCTATGCAGAGGGCCTCAAGCTTGTGAGTTTATCTAGTTTGGAGACACTGGGGAGAGCAAAGTTCTTGGGACAACCTCTAGGCTAGGATAAATAAACTCCAGTAATGCTTTTGGGTCACTGCAGTCCTAAAATGTAGGCCTGTATTGCCCTCTTGAAGCTTAGATGGGAGAACTCATCTGTCCAGGCCAGTGGGCTGAAGGGAGGCCTGGTCAGGCGAGGTTCCCAAAAAGAACCCGAGTGGAGCAGATATCACCAGAAAGCAGGAAACCAAGTTTAATTTCCAGGGTCAGAGCATGACAGTTGGAGCTGCAGCTCCAGAGCTCAAGAGCTGCATGTCTTTATCAGCTTTTTTGAGACACAGTAAGACAAAACAGCTGTGCAGCTTTGTACAGTCATGTGGCATATGTGTGGTCATTCATACTGATTTACTATTATTATTATAACAAAGTCTGTCATGCGCCTGCACTAAAAGATAGAGTTGTGTCCTCAGGGGCCCTCAAGAGCCCTCAGATGCCTGGGCTTTGACACATCTGCCAGAGGCCCCCTACAGCCTGGTCTTTACAGGCCTTCTGGTCTTCGGAGCACTGAGCAGAACTTTCCATACAGAACACCCTAAGGTGCTCCAGCTACTTCAGCCAGCATCTCTGAACCTTTCTTAGCTCTTCCCCTTCTCACAAGCCAGTGGCAAAGGCTCTTGAGCCACATAACCAGGTGATGTCACAACAACGAACCCACTTCTCTGGTACCAAATTTCTGTATTAGTTACTTTTCTCTCATTGCTGAGACAAAATACCCAACACCAAAAGTTAAAGGGGGAAAGGATTTATTTGGCTTACAGTTCATAGAGGTTTCAGTCCATAATCAGCTAGCTGGCTCCAAGGCATAGTGGCAGAGGGGCAACAGTTCATAATGACAGAAGACAGCAAAAGCAACAAGAGAGTTTAACAGTGGCTTTCTGCTCCTTTTATCTTACTCAGACTACCAGAATTAGGGCAGTGCCAAACCAATCACTCACGTGTAGTGGTTTAGTGATCGCACACCCTTAATCCTAGCACCACACACTCTAGATTCAGCCACCTATGACCACATGAGGCTTTGGGGGGATATCTAGACCCAAACCATAACACACAGTAAGTACTTGGGGTAATACTCTACCCAAGAATATATATAAGCAGCAGGTTGGGGTCTTTAGGAAACTTGGCAATGGAGTTTGGCTCCCAGCCTTATGGCCTTCCTGGCTTCTCTCTGAATACACAGATTAAGCTTACTGTACTTTCTCAGTAACTTACATGTCATGACCTATTGGTACTGTTATACTGACTGACTCTATAACCCTCTAAGTATTGGATATCCTGGCCAATTTTAGGTTCTATACCTTGGTCTTGCACTCTCAGAATCAAGTCTCACACACACTGTTCTGGAGCCCACCATTCATGACTCTGTTTTCACAGCTCCTTCCATAGCAGGCCCCGTACCTCCTGTGGGGGTTTCCTTGCAACTTGATCCTAATTTTTGGTCTATTGGCTTTATGGGAGGAGAGGGCAGTTCTCTAGGGGTGCTTACAGTGGTATTATCTCACAATGTTACATCTTGTGAGAGTCATTATAATTTGATTGGCTATTCTAGGCTCTGATATCCCTGACTTGCCCATTGTCCCATCTATTGGGCATGTGTACATTCTTGAATAAGCAGTTTTTTTGGTCTCTTTGTCTCTTTGTCCTGTCCAGGTGCTTATCTTGTGAGATTTACAGCACAGCCTCATATTCAAGGCAGAATTAGTAAAAAGGATACATGTGCTTTTATTGTATTAATATGGTGAAAGAATAATAAAATATATATGCACTTATATATATTTATAGATGTGTGTGTCTAGATGTCAGTATATATTTCATATACTATTTTTTATAATATAGCCCCCTCCTCACTTTGTTTCTTTTGTGCTTATAGGAGATGGCAAGAGGAAGGTATTGGGGCCCTGGCACTGATGTGAGCCAGGCCAAGGGGCCTTCTCATCTCTGTTTTCCTTAGCCACTCTCTCTACCAAGGGTTTAAACTCTTTATTTGCCAGAAACTTCACTGAGGCCCTTTAACTTTCCCTGCCTGTCCCCCAACTTTCCCTACAACAAGCCAAAGGCTTCCATGTCATCTTCAAGAGAGGATCACTTCTGCAGACTCAGATAATTCAAGGGAATTGCTGAGTCAAAGTTTCAAGCACTTGAATCCAGGTGGTCTCGTCCCTTGACTTGGGATTCCACTATTACCCAGTCAGGGCTTTGACTGTGGCACTGAAAAACTGCTTTGTGGAGAGGTCATGGTTCTCCTAAACTCTGCTACCTCTCAAAATTGTGTTCCAAGCCTCAGATTTTCCTGCCCTCTGTCCATACAGATAAACAAGCTTCTGGCTTTCACTCTGAAAGAGTTACAAATATACTATTCAGACATATTGACTACAAATTAGAGGCACTTGAAAAACAACAGCTGCAAAATGATTATTTTCCTTTTTGTTTCTTAAAAGAAGATGAAATTCTCATGTAAAAGACACCCTCCTTATACTAGAAGGAAAATCAGTATCCTTGTTTTCAAAGTGAGAAGTCAAAACCAAAAGAATTCTGGATAGATTTTGATCTTGTTAAAATAAATCACATTTTTAAGACTCTTCACATACTTTAGCTGCTCTTCACAATATAGTATTTTTGACCAATTACATAAGTAACTGACTCTACTTCTTGGGGAGTCGTCATTTTCTCATGATAGCTCCCCTGCCATGCACAATTTGTGTTAAATAAATGGATATTTTCCCCTGCTAATCTGTTTTAACAGCAGTTTAATTCTCAGGTCCAGCCAGGAGCCTAAGAGAATGGAGGGAAAGTTTTGTCACTCCTGCAACGTTTAGATTGTCATTGCAGATTAATCACCATGGCATTTTCTTTTGCAAATCATCACTTGAGCTTAGCCACAGTGCTACACCATTGTTCCAACGTGAAACCAGTGGAATTGGTTCCATGTTTCCTAAAAATACTGTTCTATTTCTCAAATGTCGGACTTATGGCCTTGTTTTTTCATTTCCTCCTACATGCAAATCACCCCTGTTCAACACTGGTGAAAGTTTATACAACTGTATCACTCCATTGCCGCAGGGACCATCTGTGCTTCCACTCACCTTGGTATCCACGTTTGGGTTTCATTGCTCCAGAACCCTATCTCAGTGTCTCCCTTCTGAGACACTCCTGGTCCTTGGATAATCCAGCACTGTCCTTATTTTAGCACTGAAAGATCCATGTGCTGGGAGATCTCTTAGTAGAGAACAAACAGGGATGGTTGGTCACCCTCTTGGTTACCAACTTAATTGGTCTCCTGGAAACAGAGGCCAAGGCGGAGGTGAACCCACAGAGGAGAGTGCTTGTGGTGTCAAGGGACAAGAAAGAGGATCAGGATCAGGGAAAGAGGCCACTTGGTGTGACACTTCAGGCTCCGTGAGAAGTCAGCAAGTCAGTGGGGGCATGTGAGGGCTGAGGGAAATAGGGATTAAGGGATGAGAGAATAAGAGGATGCTGGGAGGACACTCAGGTAGAAGAGGAGCTCTGACCCGTGTAGGCCACAAGGAGAAAAGTGGGAATTGGTGAATAACAGCCTCTGAATGCAGAGTAGCAGTGGAAACAGTCTCAGCCTGCCCCACAGGCAGCTCTGAAGTAAAGGATTCCTGGCACCAGTTGGGGCATCACACTCCTGTAATCCCAGCTCCTTTGGAGGCTGAGGTAGGAGGATAACAAGTTGGAGCCCAGCCTGGGCAACTTAGAGAGAACCTGTTTCAAAATTAAAAATAAAAGAAAGAACTTTGGCAAATGGGAAAGGAGCCAAGAGATATAGAGGAGAAGAGGATGTAAGACAACTAAGATGTGTTATGTACATGTACCAACTCCCTATGATGAATCATTATGTACAACAAAGATGTACTAATAAAAGTAAAAATGAGAAAGGAGAACAATAAAAAAGGGTGTGGATGTAGTTCAGCGTGAAGCTTGGTTCATCCGAGAGAGAGAGAGAGAGAGAACCAGTTCTTCAGGATCAGCAAACTCATGCACCAGGGATACATTCAGTCTCTGCTAATGAAATAAAATATCCACCTTCAGCTGGATGGCTGAGACAGATCATTAGGACACCAGTGTCTGGAGGCTGTTGCCTGATGCCCATGACATTTCTGCATTTCTGTGGCAAGTTTCCTCAGATAAGAAGATCATAGAGGCTCATCCTGTAGTAGCCCTGATATAGGACCTTTTGATTCTATAGGGCAAATAAATGTAACTGTCAACCTGTTAGATGTTTGATATGCTGAATGTGTGTTTTCTAAAATTGAAAAGTGAATTTTAAGGAACAATGAAGGATAAGAGTAGGAAATTTTATTGAGATACAGACAGCTCTTGAGGGAGACAGGAGGGGACCCGAGTGGGTTGTCAATCAGCCAGCCCACTTTTTAAAGGAAGTTTTATAAAGCAAAATCATGAGGTGGGTACAAAATCATGAGGTATGTACAATGTGGGACAAAACTATGATCAGCCAATGAGATTGTAAGTATGGCTTAGGTAATGTTGATCTAAATGGGAAGCAGGTCACATAGCCAGTATATATGGAAAGAACAAAGACCATTTTAAAGAGATAAGTAAGGAGGTCTTGGTCACCCACCCGGGTGACTGATGTCTATTTAGACATTATTGGACCAGGTATTACCACTTAACTTATCTCTTGGAGAGGTATGTAGACCTGGTTATTCTGTCTTTATCTTGAGGCCTGGCCTCTAACAGATGCACCTCCAGCCTCAATCGTAATATGTTCTTATCTTTTGTATTGACTCTCTCCAGGGCCTAGCCCTATCCGACTGCCTATAATATTATTATCTAATTTAGCTGTCTATAATAGCCCCACCCTTCCCATTGCACTGTGGTTCCACCTCAGCCAAGGTAATAGCCACCTCCACCAAGTCTACAGCTGAGACGTTTTACCGGGAGCTTCCACATTACAATGAGGTAACTTGGCCTGTATATCTGTATATTTGGTGATTATTGGAAGCAGCTTGCTCTAGGAAGGAGGGTGTGACATGGGGAGGAAGTCAGTGCTGTGGGAAGATCCCAGCAGAGAGGGGCTGTCTGCTGGCTGTGAGTCCACATGCCCTTCAGTCCTGAAGGCAAATCTAGGTCAAACAAAACAGCCTTCATGTCATTGGCCCCTCAACAAATGGGAAATTTCACCTTCTTCAGCCAGTGGGCTGGGAATGAGAAGTCATATGCAGGACGATTACATAAAACATTTCCAACATGATGAATTTAAAAACTTTAAGCAAGTGAGTCTCTGGTCAGTTAGGGGAAAGCCTTAGGAACTCCGGGAAGGAACTTCAAAGAGTATGTGTCTTTGGTTTTAGACATACTTCAAAATCAGCATATCATCAGAGGATCAAAAACAGCAATAAAATCCCTGTGAGTCAATGAAATGTTTGTGGTAGTAGATATACCAATGTGATAAATGTTTGAGGTGGTAGATATACCAATTATTCTAATCTATTAAAGAAAATACTAGGAAATGAAAGCAAAAAAAAAAATCTCTAATCAAGGAAGTAGAAATAAACTAATCATAGAGGAAATTTGTGAATGAATATTTATTTTGAGAACAAAAAAAATCTATGAGTAAATAACTGTGTTCGACAGAAGCTATGCATTTGGATTAGGGGATAGCCCCCATTGCCTCAGGTTCATGAGGGAGAGGCCCATAGAAAGTTGGAAGTTACCAGGTGCTTAAACTCTGCCTCCTGAGCCTGAAGCTGGGCAAAGCAGGCCAGGGAAGGGCAGTTTATCCCACCAAGGTGCCCTATATTGTGGAAGGCAGGGAAAGGTGTGGCCTTCATGTAAATCTGTTCAACAAGCCTTGAGGCTAACCATCTTCACTGGCTCCTCTGGCTCTAAGCACTATGGGTGAGACTCTGTCTTCTGGCCCCCAGGGCATGACTGAGAGGTATATTTACCTCTGAAACAGGTCTGAGGAGCTCCCCAGGAAGACAGAGCCACTGAATACAGACTACTCAAAGAAGACAGGACTCTAGACGGGTTCATTCACACATTCCAAAAGTATCTGAACAAATGTCCAAGATGTGTGTGGCTATATTAATTTCTTCATTTTCCCAAGGCACAGAATGGTGGATAGATACTGGGAAGTGGGAAGAACATGTTCAAATAGGAAAGGGAGCAAAGAAGGGTGAGGAGGGGAGGGAAGGAAGCAAAATTGAAAATAAAGAGAATGGAAGGAGAAAATGATTGGGGTTTTTTTTGGTACTGGGGATCGAACTCAGGACCTTGTGCTTGTGAAGCAAGTGGTGGAACCACTGAGCTAAATCCCGGGCCCAGGGGAAAATGATTGAAGGGAGGGAATGGGAAAAAAGAATTAAGATATATTATGTACAAGTACAAGTTCCTTGTAATGAATGTGATCATTATGTATTGCAAATATGTATTAATAAAAAAAGATTATGTCCCCCCAAAATTTCCTCATTTTCCCTTCTGCAATCATGTGTCAAATAACTTTTGTTAATCACAGACCAAAAATGTGACTGTGGTCTCGTAAGATTACAATGGAGGGGCCGGGGATTTAGCTCAGTGGTTTCTCCACCTGCTGTGCAAGTGCAAGGACCTGAGTTTGATCCCCGGTACCAAAAAAAAAAAAAAATTACAATGGAGCTGAGAAACTATCACCTTGTGACATCATAGCCATCATAATATCACAATAATATGCATTACTAATGTGTTTATGATGATACTGATGTGAACAAACCTACTGTGCTGCCAGTTGTACAAAAGTATAGCGCTGGAGAGACACATGCTTCTCATCCCAGTCACTGGGAGACATGCATCTCCCACGCCCCTACTCAGGGATATGGATCCATGTGGCAGAGGCACCTGGGGCCAGAGAGGCCATTTCTATGAGCTCAGGAAGATGGTGCTGTGGTGAGCAGCAGAGACAGGGCCTCTCAATATTGAAGACCACTGGGAGAGTGAAGACGGAGCAGACTGTAGCAGCTGGTGAGTTGTTGGGACCAGCACCTCCTACTGAACCCAGACTTGCTATAGGGAAAGGGTGGCTCAAACTTGCAGTAGAACCCTGTAAAGTTCTAACAAACAGGAGGTCAGGGAGCTCAGTTCCAGCCTCAGAGCCAGAAAACACCCTGAATCTCAGTGGACTAAGGCTGTCTCACAGAGATTAATCCACTTGGTTCTGCACACTGCTGCCCACGTTGTATACCAACAATAGGAGAGACACACCTCAAAGGGGCCTTTTTTTCTTTTTCCTTCTTTTTTTTTCTTTTCTTTTAGTCTCTTTTCTCCTTCATTTTCCTCCTTTCTTGTTTCTGTTTTTGTCCTATTCTGGATTTTTCTTTACTGTTCTTATTGTTATACAAATGTGAATACAGTTCCTAGTTTTCCTGTTGCTGTTAGTTTGTTCTGTTCTTGTTTTTGTTTCTTCCTTCTCTCTTTTCCTCCTATCTTCACCAATTTCCCAAAGTTTGTGTGATCCTCCTGTGTCCTCTAGCCCTATTTTTAACCTTTCCTTATCCTTCTATTTCTCTATCCCCCAACTCTTTCTAAGTCTTCTTCCCAGAAGGTAAAGCTGCTATATTGAAGGGGTTATCAACTTATAACATATTTCTGATTGGTCCTTGATTTTGATATATAACCACAAGTATAGGTCATGCAGTTAAAGGTGTTAAAATAATAGCTACCACAATTTGTCATTTTCTAAGCCGTGTTTTATGCTATTGTTGATGACGATTGTATTACTTTGGCCAAGGTGATGTGATTGTTCTAGTCAATTGTCCTTCCTGGTATATCAAGACTAAGATTGCTTAAGGACTATTACAGACTTAAAACCCAAAGGCCAACTATACCTCAAAGACAATCCAAGAAGTAGCCATTCCCTAAGGGCTCTAAATACTAGCAATAAAGATACTTGTAATAAACAATTTACAAGCAGCAACCCAGGAATTAAACCAAAAACTTCAATAATAACAAAAGCATATAAATGAGAAGACACCTAAACAAGACACAAATCCTGACTTCCATATTACCAAAGGGAAACTCAGGAAGTGAGATGGAACAGTCTGAAACTCAACCACCTGGGCTCCCTAAACTGGTAATGAAAGAGAATCTAGAAAAAATGAAATCAGAAATAATTTCTCAGATAACACCACAGATGGTCACCATAGTAAAAGACATGATTAATAACTCGAGAACAGACACATATAAAAAAATAGAGGAGCTCAATAACATGATGGAATCTATTTGGAGGGGCAGCTGGCCCTGAGAACCTGTGAAGCAGGTCCGATCGATGGCTTCCCTCAACCTGCTAACAGAACCTGAATCGAATTCAGATGGCCGTCAGGGAAAAGGGGATGCCACCCCCAGGTCTGAAGCAGATACTCACCATCCTAATCTAAGTAAAGGTAACCCCAGCCCTGTCAGGAGGAGGGGTAAGGTCACAGGACCAGCGTCACCCCAGGAGCTCATCATGTCCAAGGGAATCTACTGCTCTTCCTGGGAAAGGCGACCCTGGAGGCCCCCATGATATCAGCATGTGTGTTAGCCAGCTTTCTGTCACTGCAACAATGCCCAAGAGAAACAGAGTGAAAGGCAGAAAAGGTTTATTTTGGCTCATGGTTTCAGTCCATAGCTGATTGGCTGTTGTCTTCTGGCCTGTGGTGAGGCAGCACCCTGTGGCAGGGAGCATGTGATAAAGGTGGTTGCTGCCCTCATGGCATCCAGGAAGGAAAAAGAGAGAGGAAGGAGCCAGGGCCCCATATCCCCTTCAATGGCAGCCCTCAAAGGCCCGACTTCCTTTCCCTGGGCCCCACCTTTGAAACGTTCCCCCACCTCCCAGTAACACCACAGACTGGCAACCAAGCCTTAGCATATGGGACATAGGGGGACATTTAAGACCCACACTACAATAAGTCCCCCACTGATGAATGAGTCCTGTTCTGGGAGAATGTTTGTAAGGTGAACTTATTGGTAAGTCCAGCAAAGTGCACCTTATACTGTATTTTCACTTTTGTTTTCATCATGGTTATTGCTTTGTGCTTCCTATCATTCCTGGCCACATCACCACTGCTTTTCTTCTTGATTCCGGACATCCTGGGCTCTGACTGAGCACTGTACAGGGAGCAAACAGCAGCACAACTGTGACAGTGTCTGGCAGACACGTGAGCCACTTCTGTGATTTCTTTGCATCTATCAATGTTTGTAATGTGAAGTCAGTTTGCATCTGTGAACATTTGCAGTTTGAACGTTTGTAAGTCAGGGACTTACTATATAACAGCAGCCTTACCCAGGAATGCTGGAGTCTTTTCTTACTCATCAACTCCCTGCTGTACCTGTTGTTGAATGTTTTGAACATCATCCATGGCTGAGAGGGCCAGTTCTTTGTTACCAGAGGTTGTATGTCTGCCTGTGATTCCTGGAACTGTGGTGGTCGTTTTTGGAACCAGTGGGAAGTTGAAATGGACATGCACACCAAGGAGGGCAGAGCCAAGAGGATCATTGGAGAGGAGCCTTAAAGCACCCATCTCAGGGCTCTTCCTGCCTTGGGGTTTCTAGTTTTAGGATAATAAATTCTCTTATTATTTTGAAAAAAAGCCCAAACAAACATGATGGAATCTATAAATGCCCAGCATAGGAAAGAAATGGAATCCATAAAACAGATTCAAACAGACATCCAGGAGATTAAAAACTCCTTTGAAAGTATATGCAGCAGAATGAGCCAATGTGAGGACAGAATATCAGATATAGAAGACAGGATTGTGGTTAGTGACCAGGAGAAGGAAGATTTCTTAAAAATAGCATGGGACCATGAGAAATCAATCCAGTAGCTGTTAGATGGTGCAAAGAAGAATAACATAAGACAGATCAGAGTCAATGAAAAAGCAAGAGGTAGTGCAAATGACATAAAAAACTGTTCACAGAAGTAATGGCAGAAAATTTCCTAAGCAGGGGGAAAGAATTTGACATACAGATAAGTGAGGCATATAAGACTCCAACTAGCCATGATCAAAAAACTATCTACACCTAGGCATATAATAGTCAAGATTCCAGAAACCCAACTAAAGAACAAAATATTAAAAGCTCTTAGAAAAGAAAAACAAATCACATACAAAGAAAAGTCCACCAGAATCACAGCAGAATTCTCAATAAAAACTCTCAAGTCAAGAAGAGCCTGGAGTGAAGTATTTCAAGCCCTGAAAGAAAACAACCTCCAACCCAGATTGATGTACCCTGCAAAACTCTTTCAAAATCAATGGAGAAATAAGATACTTTCACAACAAAGACCCTGAGAAACTTTATGAACACCAAACCAGAGCTCCAAAAAATTCTAAATCAGTCAGGCAAGGCAAGAAATGAAATGGAAAGGGGAGAGGAAATCCAACAACAGGAAAAGATCATGACAAGGATAAGTCAATACATATCACTGATGGTTATAACCATCAATGTCAATGGTCTCAATTCACCACTCAAAAGAAATAGACTGACAGAATGGATCAAGAGGCAAGATTGAACAATATGATGCATACAAGAAACATACTTAATTCAAAAAGAAATTCATAGACTGAAAGTCAAAGGGTAGAAAATACTATTCCATGTGACAGGACACCACCCCAAAAAAAGCAGGGGTGGCTCTCCTATTTGCAGAAAAAGTGGATTTCAAACCAAGACTAATTAAGAGAGACAAAGAAGGTCACTACATCCTTGTAAAGGGAATATCAAAGAGGAAGAAATGACCATCACAAATATATATGCACCAAACACTAATGCATCCAACTATATAAAAGAAATATTAATGGACATTAAAAATCAAACACTAATACAATAGTAGCGGGGGACCTCAATACCCCACTGTCACAAATAGACAGAACAACTAGAAAAAAATTAACAACAAAATAATAGAAGTGAATCAATCTTTTGAAGAAATGGACTTAATAGTTGTTTACAGAGTGTTCCACCCCACAAAATCAGAATACACATTCTTTTCAGCTGCACACAGGTCATTCTCCAAAACAGACTACATACTAGCTCATTGAACATGCTTAAAAGTTAAGTGCAAAGGAACTGAAGTTACTCCCTGTATATTATCAGATCTGCAATGAAATTGGAGATCAATAGCAAAAGAAACCACAAGAACTTCATAAACACATGGAAATTGAATAACACCCTCCTCAACAACCAGTGAGTCACAGAGGAAATTAAAGAAGAAATTAGACAGTTCCTACAATTAAACAGCAAAGTCAATACAATATACCCAAATTTATGGGACACAAGGAAAGCAGTCTTATGAGGGAAATTCATAGCAGTGAATTATTAGGAAAACAGAGCAAGCTCAAAAACAGTCTAATGCTGAACCTCAAGCTCCTAGAAAAAGAAGAGCAAGACAAACTCAAAGCCCACACAAAGGAGGAAATTATAAAGATCAGAGCAGAAATCAGTGCAATGGAGATTAAGAAAATGATAAAAAAAATTAATGAAACGAAGAGTTGGTTCTTCAAAAGAATAAACAAGGCCAGGGATTTAGCTTAGTGATTCTGCCGCGTGCCTCACAAGTGCAAGGTCCTGAGTTTGATCCCCAGTACCAATAAATAAATAAATAAACAAACAAACAAACAAAATTGACAAACCCTTGCCAACCTTATCAAAAAAATGAAAGAAAAGGCCCAAATCCATGCAATTAGGAATGAAAAAGGTGAAATTACAACAGACTCAGCAGAACTTCAGAGGATTGTCAATACCTACTTTGAGAACCTATATGCCAATAACATGGAAAGCACAGAAGAAACAGACAAATTTCTTAATAAATATAAACTACCAAATTTGAACAAAGAAAATCTAAAAATTCTAAATAACCCAATATCAATGAACGAAATTGAAAACGTAATTAAAAACCTACAAACGAAGGAACCAGGTGTGGTGGTGCACACCAGTAATTTCAGCACTCAGGAGGCTGGGGCAGGAGGTTCACTGAAACTTTGCGGCCAGCCTGGGCTACATAGTGAGTTCAGGGCCAGCTTGAACTACAAAAGGAGACCCTGCCTCAAAAAACAAACAAACAAACAAACAAACACCAACAAAGAAAAGCACAGGTCCTGATGCATTCACTGCTGAATTCTACAAGACATTTAGAGAAGAGCTATTGCCATTAATGTTTTAACTCTTCAGTGAAATTGAAAGGGAAGCAATACTTCCAAATTCATTCCTGGAACCAAATATCACCTTAATTCCAAAAGCAGAAAAAGACCCAACCGAAAAAGAGAACTATAAGTCAATCTCCCTAATGAACAGATGATGCAAAAATCCTCAACAAGATACTAACAAATAAAATACAGAAGATCATCAGGAAGACCATACAGTCTGACCAAGTAGGATTCATCCCAGGGATGCAAAGATGGTTCAACATAGGCAAGTCAATAATGTAATACACTATATCAATAGAGCCAAGGACAAACAGGACCTCCAAATGATATAAGGGAAATAAGGTCATTGGGGTTATTTTCAAGATTTAGCTATTACAAACTGTGCTGCTATAAACATTCATAAGCATATATTGCTGTGGTATGATGTTTTTAATTATTTTGGGAAGATATCAAGAAGAAGAGGGCTGGTGATTTAGCTCAGTGGTTCCACCACCGGCCTCATAAGCACAAGGTCCTGAGTTCGATCCCCGGTATGAAAAAACAAAAAAAAAAGAAGAGGAATGGCTGGGTCAAATGGAACCTCTAGTTTTAATTTTTTGAGAAATCTCCACACTAATTTCCACAGTGGTTGCACCAGTGGACACTCATACCAAGAGTTCCTTTTCCTCACAGCCTTGTCAACATTTGTTATTGGTTGATTTCTTGGTAGCAGCCATTTTTTCTGGAGTGAGATGGAATCTCTCAGTGTTGTTGGAAACAGCCCAAATGCCCATCAACCAATGAGTGGATAAAGAAGATGTGGGGGTTTTTTGTGTGTGTGTGGTACCAGGAATTGAACTCAGGACCTTGTGCTTGCATGGCAGGTCCTGGAACCACTGAGCTAAATCCCCAGCCAAGATGTGGGTTTTTAATACAATGGAATACTACTCTGCCATGAAGAAGGATGAACTTCAGACATTTATAGCTAAATGGATGGACCTTGAGACCATACTTTTAAGTGAAATAAATCAGACACACATTTTTGAGTGCTGCAGTGTTTCTCTGGTGTGAGAAACCATAAGTAGAAATAAGGACTAAAATTGGGGAGATTGGGACTATTGTGTTCAAAAGTGGTGGGTTTCTTCCTATTCCAGGCAAGGAGGAGAGGCCATCCCTATGTCTGGGATTGAATGAATGTTTGAGACTTTGCCTAATGGGAAAGACATCTTTGGAATGGTATTTCCTAAGTTACAGGCAGGAATTCACATAGGTGTCTAGATAGGAGCTGTGTTTAAGATCTTATCTATAGAATGAAGCACCACTTTGGAAATGAAATTAAAGGATTTGTTCATGGCCCTCCATTTTTTCATCATTTAACCCATCTTCTGGAAACTTCATGATTAAATATAAGAAAATTAGTCACAATTGAAATAGATATGGTCATAAGGCAATGAGTCAGTTTTTAAACCATTTTTGTATTATCATGTGTCAAATGGTTATTTTATAAAAGAAGATTCACTGGGTTTTATATTGAAAACAGTTTCAAAACTTGTAAAAAA
>NW_004624747.1:8908124-8935378 GCF_000247695.1 Heterocephalus glaber | reverse complement strand
GAAAAAATATGAGAAGAGGAAAAAAATGGAAACAAGGTCTTTGCAAAGAGAGAAGGGTGGAGGGGGTGAAGGGAGGGCAAGGGAAGGGGAAAATAATAAAAACCAAGAGACTCATGTAATGGTATAAGATCCCAATGATGAATGTAACTGTATTGTATACCTAAAATGTACCAATAAAGTTAATGGGGAAAAAAAACATATAATAAGTAATGTGAAATAGGAAGAAAAGGAGCAAAGGGGAAGTAAGTGGGAGAGGTAGGGGAAAGGAAAGAAGGGAATGGGATTAATATAATATAAGAAAATGTGAAAATAGGAACAAAATTTTTGTAAATAGGAATGGAGGGGTTGAAGGGAGGGCTTGGCAAGGGTGAAAAACAAGAACCAAGAGAGGTTATGTAAAGGTGCAAATTTCCAATGATGAATGTCATTATATTCTATATCTAAAACATACCAATGATTAGAATGAATAATTGATAATGCAGAATAGGAAGAAAAGGTCCGAAGAGGTAGGGGTAGTGGGAGGGGCAAGGGAAAGTAAAGAAAGGAAAGGAAAAATGAAGAGAAATGGAAATAAAGTCTTATATAGGAAAGGGTGGAGGGGGTGAAGGGAGGGCTAGGAATGGGGAAAAAATAAGAACTGAGATGCATCATGTAAAGGTACAAGTTCCCAATGAGAAATCTAATTGTGTTGTATACCTAAAATGTACCAATAAAAGAATTTAAGAAAAAAAAAAAGAAAGATGTTACGTACCTGTACCAAATTCCACAGAGAATGTAAACATTATGTACCACACACATGTTCTAATAAACTAAGCTAAAATAAAAATTAAATTTAAAAAGAAATTCAAATTATAATAACACTGATGTTTCACCTTACTCCAGTCAAAATCACTGTCATCAAGAAATCAAATAATAACAAATGCTGGCAAGGCTACGGGGGAAATGGATCCCTTCTACATTGCTGGTGGAAAAGTAAACTAGTACAACCACTAAGGAAATCAATAGGGGGTTCCTCAAAAAATTAAAAATAGAAATTCCATTCAACCCAGCTATTCCTTTCCAGGTATGTTTCCAAAAGATTTAAAGATGAAATAAATAAGACACACAAGCTTAAATATCACATGGTCTCTCTTATACGAGAAATCCAAAGTATAAATAAATGAAAGAGCAAAATAAAGTTTAAATAATAGGAAAGAGGGAGACAGATCTTTGGTAATAAGGAAAAGGGGCAAGAGGTGGAGGGAGGGTGGAAAAAAGAATAAGATGAATTACGTACAACGCCAGTTCTCCATGAGGAATGTAATCATCATGTACTGCCAACGTGTACCAATAAAAATAAAAATTAGGGAAAAAAGAAAACATATTTCAGGTTTTGTCACAATCTGCTTACAAATTGCTGTAATTTTCCCTTAGCAATCCTCTACCCTGGCTCTTGCATTTCACCTCTCCAGCCTCCTCGCCCCTTAGTTGAGCATTCCACTGGCTGCCCAGGCCATCTTCTTTCCGTGGCTCCACAACAGCAGGCCATTCTGGGCCCACAGTGCCCCCTGGTGGCCTGAGGAACAAGGTGCCTTTTGAAGCTTGACAACTCGTAAGAAGCGTCATGACCAGGAACTCTGGGCTTTGAGAGGCCTTAGGAAGCAAAACCTTAGGAAGAGACTAAGGAGTGTGCCTTCTGAAGAAGAGAAATCCTAGTGGAATCCTAGCTGGGATGGCCTCTGTTCCCGAGCTCATGTAAATAGAGTTAAAGAGCACAGAGCAACTGGCATCAAGAATGTCCTGAGGCTCCCTCTCCAGGGCCTTTCCTCAGACTGGCATTCTTATCTGCACAAAAGAGGACACCAGGCTTGCCCTCTGGGTCAGTGATCACCAAAGCCTGAAGAACCAGGAGCTGTGCACTCCACCTTTAATCCCAACACAAAGATTTGGTCTGAGGGATCTGCGAGGAGTAGATGTGCTATCCAAATAGTAACCAGAAACCTTGAATGGTTCAGGGAATAGGAAAGTACACACCTCTCCAACTCTGATGAGAATGGGAGGAATGTCTTCATGCATTTGAGCTGCTGTAACAAAGCACCATAGAAAGGGTGACTTCTAAACAACAGAAATTCATGTTTCACAGTCTAAAATCAAGGTACCAGCAGTCTCAGTGTCTGGTGAGAGCCTGCTTCGTAGTTCACAGAGAGCTGTCCCTTGGCTGTACTGTGGGATTACACATGGAAAGTGGTATAAGGGGTGTCTCAAGTCTCTAAAGACACTAATCCCATTCATGAGCCTTCACTCTCCTGATCTAATCATTTCCCAAGGCCCCCACCTCATTGAACCATCATTCTGGGGGTGAGGATTTCCACATATGAATGAGGGGGTCCATACACATTTGGAACATAGCATGGGGATACGTAGTTTTTGGCAAGTTAGAACTTCTTGAGGACAGTCTTTCAGGGTCACTGCCCAAATGACATGTCCATTTTTTCAAGATCTTGAACACAAGTATGAAGAGCTCTTAGGTTACTTCCATAATTGTGTTCAGTAAAGACTAGAGAGGAAATTCTAATTATAGAGACAGGATACTTGTACATTATTTACTGAAGTTAAGAGGACATATTTTACTTTTCAAGACACTATTATTTTATTCACTGTTTGTAGTAGTGTTCTTGAAAGCAGATCTTCCAAGAATAAACTATAATTTTAAATGACAAAGCTGATGACAATTTAGATGCTATGAGATGGGGATGCATGCCTGAGTTTGTAGCCTTTGGACAGTGCTATGTCTCTTGTTCTATACTCTGAAGAAGCCTTCTCGGAAAACTCTACCCTAGCCTTCTTCATTCCTTGCCTGGCCCCAAGTTCTCTGTCTGGGTTTGGCCCAAGCTAGCAAAAACACGCTTTAATATTACCTGTACCTTAGTCCACTTTCTGCATCTATGGGCTCTGTACACTCAAATTCAACCAACTGCACATAGAAAATATATTTTAAAATTTCAGTCTGGCATGATGCCACACACCTGCAATTCCAGCATTTGGGAGGCTGAGGCAGGAGAATTGCCATGAGTTCAAGGCCAGCCTTAGCTGCATAGTGAGTTTAAGGCCAGCTTCAACTACATAGTGAGATCCTGTCAAAAATAAGCAACAAAAAAAACAAAAAACAAAAAAATTAGAAGATTCCAGCAAATAAATCTTGAATTTGCTGCACACTGAATAGTATGCTGTGTCCATGCAAGTGAAATGATGTGTACCCACTCTATTAAATATTGTTATGGTTTGTATCTAGATGTCCCCCCCCAAAGCCTCAGGTGCTCATAGGTGAGACTTTTCAGAGTTTGCTGGACCTAAGGTGTATGATGGTGGGATTAAGGGTGTGTGGTACTAAATTAAGCCCACTGGTTGGAATCAGCATTGTTTGGGGTGTGGCTGAGTGGATTTACTAAAGACAGATGTCTCACCTTGGGTGTGGGTGGCACCCCCCCCCCCGAAAAGATTTACAGCCTGGATGGAATATAAGGGACACAAAGAAGGCAGGCTCACTGCCTTCTGCTCGCCACACCATGGCAAGCATGGCAAGAGGTCTGTTTCTTCTCTGTGATGTCCCTCTACCATGCTGCCTGCCTTGGAACCAGCTGACTATGGACAGAAACCTCTACAAACTATGAGCTGAAAAAAACCTTTCCTCCTTTAACTTGTGGATGTTGAGTATTTTGTACCAGCAATGAGAAAAGTAACTAAGACAGATATTATAATTGATCTAAATCTAGAGAAAATTTAAAGTACACAGTGAGGTTGTATAGGTGATTTGCATATTGAGAATTACAAAGAGGATTTGATTAAGTTGATAATATATTTCAATATTTACCAAATTAAAACTGAACAATGCTTAAAATACTTATTAAGTGTATATATTACTAAACCATTTACATGTAAATATATATTTTATGTTTTCAAAAACATTTTTTGATACAGGATCTATGTCAGGCTGGTTTTGAACTCATCAAGTAGCCCAGGCTGGTCTCAAACTCACAGAGCTCCCCCTGCCTCAGCCTTCTGAGCACTGGGAAAATAGGCATGCTCCACCATATCTGGCAGCTTTCAAAAAATTGCCCTCACCTAGCCTGGGGAGGTCTTTGACATGTGACCTTCAGTCTCTTCATCCACAACCCAGGGCAACAGAGTTGATAACCAACAGACTGACCTGACCAAAGAAGAGACCAATGCCTAGGTGGAGAGTTTTGCTTCAGGACTTAAGCCATACCCTTCTACAGAGATTGGGTGAGAGAGAGCCTTGGAGGGGATGAGAGCTAATAATGATCTCCTGGGATACCCTGGGAAGCCCAGGGAAGCTTACAGGGCCTTTATTCTGTAGTGAGAGACCAGGTTTTGTGGGAGTACTCATCAGAGGGGATGATATTGAAGAAGGTATATGGTCTAGTGATATGTTTGAGCTCTGGTACTGCTGCCAACATCCAGCAGAAATCGGTAGTCTGGATTACTATAGGTCAATCTAAGGGGTAGCCTAGTTGTCTTTATTAAAATCTGAGTCCTTGATAAAGTGAGACCTTGCCCCCCAAAGAAAATTAGAGTCCTTATTGTTTTGGTAAAGGGCTGTTCATGAGTGGTTTTAGAGTTTGTCAATATCTAGTTGACATACGATGCTATTATTATCACTAACTTTACTACCACAGACAAAGTAACATGGTACTGGCCAGCAATTGGTTTTCTCTCTATACCAATACCTAGACTGCCTGGAGTATCATAAGCAAAACTGTGGCTTGCTCCCAAAGAACAAGGCATTGAGCCAAAGAATTTACAAGCCCAAGCACAAAAAACAAAAACAAAACAAAAAACATATTTTGAAAAGACAAGGCAACAGAATGCCTCCAAAAACTCCCAACTCCCTCAAAATCAGTACAGGGGTCTTTGAGGGGAAAGAAATCATAAGCTACACAGCAGATAGGTCTGAAAGGTACATGGAGGTAAAATAGTCCTATAAAGTGTTAGTGAATTTAAAGATATAACTAATAACATATGACTGCAAAGAAACAAATGATCAGTGGGTCTAGAGAAGACACCAGCTCGTGCAGCTAAAGAAAGAGATGCAAAACGTGAATGTCCAGTGTAGAAAACAACAGGAGTCCATAAGAGAGTTCCAAACAGAAATCCAGGAGATTAAACACAAGATTGAAAGTATGGGCAGTAGAAGTGACCAATGTGACGACAGTGTCAGGCCTGGAGGACAGGGCTGTCAGGTCAATAATGATCAATTAATGAGAAATACCTTTAAAACAGTAAGGGAACAGGAAAAATGGATCCAACAGCTCCTAGATGAATCAAAGAGGACTAACACAAGACTAACTGGAATTAGTAAAATATCAGAAGATAGCACAAAGGGCATAATAATTGTTTACACAAGTAATGGCAGAAAATTTTCTAACATGAAAAAAAGAATGTAACACACAAATAAGTGAATCTTATAGAGCCCTAAATAGCCATAATTTAAAAAAACCCATCCCATGCCACCAAATAATTAAAATACCAAGCAAACCTGTCACGATCCACCTGCCTTTGTAACTTTCCACCTGAGCCTGTTGAGGTTTTTTTTAGAAAGTTCTTATAACTTGATACTTGAAAACAATGGTTATCCTGAGTTTCTTAAATCTCCTTGAGCCACTGTATCTGCAGCTCTTCAAAGACAAACCACTGTTCAGTAAACCAAAGGAGGGGAAAGGCTCCAGTTCCAAAGTGCAAAAATGGTAGTTTTTATCAACCTGATCTATGTGTCAGTCTCAGTTCCAATGGGGATCAATGCAATGATCTCATTGAAATGTAGCTATGTACATTCCAACCCTTCTGTCATTCCTCCATTCATCCATTCACCTATGTAGCTGGGACCCTGAAGCTCCCCTTGGCATGAGGATGGCTGGACAATAGCAGAACAAATCCAGGAATAAACAACTACCTACCACGCTGCCCATTTCTCTTAGCCACCAAGGTCACCATGACATAGTTGAAGATTTGGGGTCACTGGGATGACAGGAACATAGTCCTAGACCCCACTTTATCCCTTTCAGAAAAAAGTTTGTAGAGGGTGACTACTTCCCAGGCATGAGTGAGCAAGATAAATTCAAAACACCCAAAGAGATCTGGGGTCCCACCTTGAATGGGGCCTCCTTTTGGGGAACCCCTTCCCCATCGCTTCACCAGGGAAGATTGCTCTTTACCTTTCCAGCAGTATGATTCTGCCTTCCCCACCTCCAAAAGGGACTGGGTGAAAGAAAGTGTCAAAACTGGCACCTCCCTTGCAAACCATACCAGAGACCACAGAACTCTGTCCCCCTGCCGGCCCCAAATACAAATGCCCATGATGGTCAAGGCTCAGTAATAGCATTCCGGGCCTCCATATCCTTCTGCCTCCTTGACTGGCTCCCCATTCACCAATTGTCAACCAGGATTTGTTGGGGTGGGCAAGAACCTCTGAATTAAGAAAAGCAAGAAGTCCTCTGACGGACTCAGTAGAAGGTAGAGGTATGGAAGGGAATAGAGCTAATACAGGAATATGGTTCTTCTGGAAAGACTCTGGAAACCTAAACCTGACTCGAAGACTGAAGAACACACCATCTGGAGGGAGGGCAAGTGAATTGAACACAGGAAGGAATTTCTTCACCTCAAGATTATGTAAATGGGTCTAGAGTGGAGTGGGCATGGGACTTACCAAGGGCAGTGGTGTCTGTGTAGACAAAGAAAGTAGGGTAGAGCTAGGACCCCAGCTCAAGGCAAGGACATGCCCCTGCACCTCTAACACCATGAGATAAATGCGGTTTCTCCCCAAACACAGGCCTCGGGGTTGGTCCAAGCCTGCACCTCTCCTTGTCCCAGAGAGCCCTCATCCTACCTGCACCCTTCTCCCAGCTACTCCCAGCCTCCTACACCCAGCACATGCCAGGCATTCATTCTCCTACCTCCAACTCCCAGAACTTCTCCTACTCGCCCACCCATGAGCCCACCTGCCCTTCACCCTCCTCTTCTGACCCCACCTCTGGCCCCACCTCCTCCACCCCACCCACTGCCCTCAACCTCCTACCTTCATGCCAGCCGCTTCCCTCACTCACCTCCTCCCACTCCACCCCTGCCTCCACATCACCCTTTGCCTTTATCCAACCTGCATACTACTCCGTTTCCCCACCCCCACTGCCTTCACTCTCCCACCCACTCATAAGAACCCTGCCCCCTCTTTGCCTAACCCTCAAAGTTGCATCCCCCGTGGCGCCTCCTAGACCTACCCAACATTCCCCTTCATCCTACTATCCCTAATTGCTCCCCTCCCTCCAACATCTACCCCACTAAACTGTCTCTTCACTCCCTCACATCCTCTCCCACCTCTACTTCCATTCCCTGCCCACAGCTCTCTTCTGGGAGTGGCCACAGGCGCCACTCATCCCGCCTCCCGCCCTTCCCCCAACTCCCTCCCCCTTCCACGCCTTGAGAATGTTCCGGATTTCTTCCTTGACTCCAGTGAATCTCGCAAGATTTCACACGAGAAGCTAGGATTGGTCGATTCCTCGGTTTGTGAAGGGCAGGGGCGGGGAGTTGCCTCGTGAGTGACTGCTGACCTCCAGTCAGCGTCTTAGTGAGCAACGTTGTGGTAGAAAATGTAAGGGGGGGGGGTTAGCTCAGTGGGACCGCGCCTGGCTCGCAAGTGCAAGGTCCTGAGTTCGATCCCGGGTACCGCAAAAAAAAAAAAAAATAAAGCTTTGTTTTCTCACAGAATGACCTTAGGTCACCAACCCCTCCCCTGGGTAGCGTTGAAAGCAAGCGAATATGGGGCAAGGTGGATATCAGTCTGGACTACCAGGATGCCCCCGTGAGAGTTTTGGACATAACCAGTAGGGATGCCTGGGCTTTCTGTTGCTCTCATTTGCTGGTGCATTGGAAATGGGTCCCTCTGGAGGTGTTGCGAAGAGGAGTAGGCAGTTCAGCCAAAATCCCAGAAGGAGCAAAGGAGCAAAGGAGCGGCAGAGATTTGGTGGCAGAATGACAGCCATTGTCCATGGGTGAAGAGTCACTTGTGACTGAGCACAAGGTCTGTCATTCAGCTTGTCCTCAGGTTCAGCTGAGGACAAACTGGTTTTGAGGTTTGGAGTAAGACTCCTACAGATAGGGCAGGATCTAGTGTTTATTTTCTCAACAGTATTTGCGGGGGCTATTGTTTCATAACTACATGTGTTGAAATACAGACTTCTTGCTTTTGGAGCATTTTGGCATTACTCTCATACTCGGGTGGAGACCAGTGACTGACACCATAGGACATATAGAAGACAAGTTATTGGGGGACTAGAGGCTCTTCTGAGTTGGGCCAGCCTGTTCAGAAGACATCATCAGGTAAGATGGTCCCTTGAATCATCTTGGGTGCCCAGAGAAGCCTGTCCTCTCTGTCCTTGTCACTGAGGAGTAAGAGAGAGTCTGCATCTTAAGTATCCTCCCAAGGAGGGCAGAAGCAGAAATAGCCTTTATTTTTTCAAATCATTTTCCCCATAGAGCATTTGATTTGTCCTGCTGCCTTTTGTAAGAAACAGTGTCGGACTGGGGATTTAGCTCAGTGGTTCTGCCACCTGCCTAGCAAGCAAGTGCAAGGACCCAGATTCGATCCCTGGTAGCAAAAAAGAGAAAAAGAAAAAAAAATTTAGAGCCAGGGATTTAGCTCAGTGGTTCCACTGCCTGCCTCGCAAGCACAAGGTCCTGAGTTCAATTCCTGGTACAAAAAAAAAAGAAGCAGTGTCATTGTGTTGGTATTTCCAAAGTCAGAGTTACATTCTAACCTCTCTTCAGGGTAATCAAACACCAAGTATAGGATGTCAAGTAGGTAGAGTGCATGAGCTCAGGGAGGTTTGATTTCACTTCCTGTGGCCATGAACTATCAGGGTAAGAGTCACTCTTGGAAACTGAACATGGTTGTACAACTTAGGCCTCGGGTGCCACATGAGGAGGCCAGGTAGGCCCGTGGTCTTACTTGAATCTCAGGAACTGAGCTGGGACTGAGACCTCAAGAATGACCATGTACCTGGCAGGGCAAAGCAGTGTGCTCATATTGTAGCTATCAGTATACTTGATTATTACCCTCAATGTAACTGATGCCTCCAAGGCAAGAGATGATGGCCTAATGTTCAAAGCTCCAAACTCTAAAGGTAGTTGGGCCAGGGTTGACTGAACCCAAAACCTTGAGAGGAGGGGGGCATGTGGAGACATAAAGTCAGGGTCCTGGCTCCAGAGTTCCTTTCTTAGTATCTCTCCTGAGCAGAGAGCAAGGAGGATGAACCGAGCAGAGTGCAGGTCACAGGCTGCAGTGGTGATGACTCAGCCTTCTCAATCTCTGACTCAGGCGACAAAGGGGCCTCTGTGCACTTCTGCTTCCCAGATCTTGTGGGTGAGGCCCTATCAGTGAGTTTGATTCCTTGTCTTTAGCAAGGATGTGGAGGGTGAGAAAGCATTTCCTCCCAGGAGTCCCTTTGGAGTGAGATGGAATCTCAGTGTTGTTTTTATTTACATTTCTGTAATGGTCAGCAATGTTGACCATTTCTTTGTGTATTTATTGGTCATTGTTATTTCTGTGAAGGGCCTATTTACTCTGCTTGCTCATTTTTTTGGATTGAATATTTTATTTTTTTAAGAAGGGTTTCTAATTTTTTTTAGTTCTTTATTTATTATAGATATGAGTGCTCGTGTCTAAGGAACCACTGGAAAAAATTTTTTGTCCCATTCTGTAGGTTGCTTTTTTAACTCTATTGGTTGTTTCTTTTGCTGTGCAGAAGCTTTTTAATTTAATATGATTCCATTTGTTGATTCTCAGAACTATTTCCTATGTAACTGGGTTTCTGCTCACAAAGTCTTTGCCCATATGTAAGATTTCAAGAGTTTTACCTATTTTGTCTTCCAGCAGATTGTTTCTGCTTTAATATTTAGATCTGTGATCCATTTTGATTTTAGTTTAGAACATGGTGGGAGATAGGAGTCTAGATTCAGTTTTCTACATGTGGAAGCCAATTTTCACTGTATCATTTATTAAAGAAGCTATCTTTCCTCCAGTGTATGTTTTTGATACCTTTATCAAATATGAAATAGCTGGATTGCCTGGAGTTGTTCATGCTCTATGCTGTGCCATTGATCCTCATTGTCTATTTTTGTGACATTACCATGCTGCTTTTTTTTTCTTTTTTTTTTTGGTACCGGGAATCAAACTCTGGACCTTGTGCTTACAAGGCAGGCAGCGGAACCACTGAGCTAAATCCCTGGCCCAACCATGCTGTTTTTATAACTGTACCTTTGTAATATAACTTGAAGTCCAGGATTGTGGTGCCTGCTGCTTTGCTTTTGTTGCCCAGGATTGCTTTTGCTCTTCTGGGTCATTTCCAGATTCCTATGAATTTTGGGATTGTTATCTCGATTTCTGTGAGGAATGCTATTGGTATTTTGACTTGGATTGCAGTTCTGGAAGTGTAGCCATTTTGTCAGTATTGGTTCCAACTATCCAGAAACAGGGTATCTTTCCATTTTCTGATGTCTTCACTGATCTGCTTTTTCAGAGTGCACTGCTTTGTTGTAGAAGTCTTTCATTTCCTTAGGTTAATTCCTAAGTATTTAATTTTTATTGATGCTATTGTGAATGGTAATGTTTTCCTAATTTCTTTCTCCATGGGTTTATTATTATACAGGAATGCTACTAATTTTTGTGTGTTGATTTGGGGGGGGGGTACTAGGGATCGAATTCAGGTCCTTGCGCTTGTGCAGCAGGTGGCATGTGTGTTGATTTTGTATCCTGCTACATTACTGAATTTGGATAGTGTACTAAAAGAGTTAAAGATTTCACGTTACAATGATACATGAATACCCATGTTTGTGGCAGCACAATTCATAATAGTTAAATAAATAAATAAGTGGCCTGTTGTGGCCTGTATTTAGATGTCCCCTCAAAGCCTCATGCAGATGAAGTGGGGCTTACTTTCTTGGAGGTGGCTGAATCTACAGTATGTGATGCTGGGATTAAGGGCATGTGATTAGTAAACCACTACATGTGAGTGAGTGGTTTGGCACCATCCTATCTATGGTAGTCTGGATGGAATAAAAGGGGCAGAAAGATGCTGTTAAGGTCCCTTGTTTCTTTGCTGTATTCTGCCATGAACTGTTGTCCTTCTTCCACCATCCCTTGAAGCCAGCCAATTATAAACTGAAATTTCTATGAACTGTAAGACAAATAAACCTTTCCCCCTTTAATTTTGGGTGTTGGGTATTTTGTCTCAGCAACAAGAGAAAAGTAACTAACAACACATGCCCTATATGTCCACCAGCAGATGCCTGGATAAATAAAATGTATTTGCATATGATGGAGTACTATTCTGCCATAAAGAAAGATACACTTGAGTCATTTGTAAGAAAATGGTTGCACCTTGAGACCATAATATTAAGTGAAATAAATCACACACAAAATTGAGAAACCTGAAGTATAAATAAAGAGCAAAGTAAAAGATAATAGGAAGTAGGGAGATAGATCTTACTCAAAGAGGAAGTCAATCAAGAGATGGAGAAAGAGGAGGGAAAGCAGATGAAAAAGGAATTTAGATGTTATGTACTATCTCTATACAAAGAATGTAAACATTATAACCTGTGTCATACCTGATACTAAAAAAAGTAATGGGATCAAGAGTTGGAGGAACAAAAAAGAAGGATTTTTTTAAAAAGGAATTAAGGGGCCGGGGATTTAGCTCAGTGGTTTCGCCACCTGCTGCGCAAGCGCAAGGACCTGAGTTCAATCCCCGATACCAAAAAATAAATAAATTAAATAAATAAATAAATAAATAAGGAATTAAGGGGCCGGGGATTTAGCTCAGTGGTTCTGCCCCCTGCCTTGCAGGCACAGGGTCCCAAATTCGATCCCTGTTACCAAAAAAAAAAAAAAAAAAGGAATTAAGATGTATTATATACATGTACCGATTTCTACAAGGAATGTAAACATTATTAGTACATTGTACTAGTGTAATAAATGTGTTAATAAAAAGTAAAAAAATAAAAGAAATGAAAAAAAACCCCACAAGGACCAAAGAATCCTTCCACAAGCCCTCTAACAATGGTATGTACATGTACCAAAACTACATAAGGAGTGTAAACATTATGAATTGCAAACATGTACCAATAAAAATCAAAATAAAAATACCAAAAATATCTGACTGTGAAGAAAAAAAAGAGTTACTGGATCACAGGTAGATTCTTCTCTTAGACAAAGTAAAGAGCTTGAGAGGGAAAAGCCACTGGCGATAGGTCTGGTAATTGAGCCTGTGATCAGCCTGGTTCCTCTGAAGCCCAGAGAATCCTGAGTCTTCCCCAGAAAAAGTTATCTTCCAGCATTGTTGGTACTTTCTTGAATCCAGAAAAATAGGTGGGCCTGTGCTGGACCTTTTATCTTCCTACACTCTATGTTTTACTGAGTTCCTCAAAATAGCTCACAAGAATTTGGAGAATTCCTTGAATTTTGTTGATACCAGTGGAAGGTTGCTTTTCAGTATTTTGGCCACATCTCAGGCTCCAGGAGAGGTGAACTCACATTCCTGGCATACAGAAAGAGATAATATAGGTTGGGAGAAACCAGAAGCACAAAAATACTTTAAAGACCAAAACAAAGACCAAAGGGTAGATGCTTTAGGATCCTTCTTGGGATTCTGTGTCTAGAGGAAAATGTAAGTAGACTTTCTGTGGAGGTTAACTGAAGTGCTAGCTGAAGTAGCCCTACCTTTTTTTGTACCTGATGGGTGCCCAGTAATTAGGGACATTGACAGTTATCTTTGTTATTGATATCATTTTTATCTCACCAATTAGTAAAGATGCTTGCCAGGCAGTTAAAGTGTATGTCTAAGGCATATTCCAATCTAATTACATTTTTGCAAAGGCCATTGACATTGAGAGTAGAAATTTGGAGAAAAAGCTGCCTCCAGAAAGGTATCAAAATGGAAAATGTTCTTCAATGAATCCCAGCAACCTCAAGCTGGATGTGTGAATTGTACGGGCGTCACTATACATGGAGCCAAGAAAGGCCTGGAGAATTCTTGGAGTTGAGAGACTGTCTTAGTGTTCTCAAACTTCAAAAGCACCAATGTGAAAGCCAGACCAATGTGTGAATCATCCCTAAAATTGGCAGATTACTAAATGAGAAATATGTCTTCAAATTCTGTGAGGTGAAAATTGTCAGGCAAAAGGGCCGAAGACCAAGACCAGACCAGGCCACAAGAAGCCTTTATTAGGGGAACAGATCTGCCGGGCTGTCTCTGAACAAAGGAGAGACAAAAGCAATATGGCCGGGGCAGGGAGAGTCTTTTATAGAGACTGGGGTGGGGTTTGTAGGGGCTGAGGTGGGGTTGAGTGAGGTAGTGACTAGGGAATGGAGGAGCCGGTGATGTCACTAGGTGGTAGGAGGTGAGCAAGTATTGGGTTACTCTCTAGGCGGGAACAGGGGCAGACTGGGAAGAAGGGTTTGTTCTTTGGTCGGAGCAACCATCTTGGCATGATGTCACAAAGGGGAGGGGCCAAGGCACGATAGGAATAGGGCAGCTACTATACATAATAGCTGCTGAGGTGGTGGGAGACCTGTCAAAAATGTATTGTCATTTGTGTTTCATGCTTAAAACAGAGAGAGAAAAATTGAGCTGAATTGTTGTGTCTCATAGCATCTCTCTGATCAAAATCTCTGTACCTAAGAAGCATGGGGAGGGAGAAAGGTGCTTTTTGATGCTGTTTACATTAGTTGTCTCTTAGGATTGAGGAATCATCAGCCTTCAACATCTTGGAAAGATGGCTTTGGAAATCATAAAGATCCCTGAATGGTGCCTGGGCCTCCTCTGCTGTCTGTGAACCATTCAGATGTGGAAGAGGACACTAGGTTCTAAACAGAAGGTCTTCCGGTAGCTTCTTGGCTGACAAGGATAGATGCATTTCGCCCATACCCATTTCACTTCCTGGCCCCAAGGTCCCACAGAACCTACAGCTCTCACATCTCAGTTGCTTTCAGACTTGAAAGGTTGCACACTAATACTACCTCCTGGCCCTTCTTCCACCCTCATTCTAGATTTAATCCTCTCAAGCCATTTTGATGAGTGGACCCAGACACTGACAAGAAACACTACCTCCAGGGAGGAAGGAAGATTGAATCTCCCTTGGGTCTCAGTGATCACCTTGAATTTACCAGGTCTCTGGACTTTTCTTTAGCCAATACCCACACTGTACTGCAGCCCACAGTTTTCGTTTGGTTTGGTTTTGAGATGGTAACTCACTGTGTGGTGTAGACTAGTCAGAAACTTCTGAGATTAAGTGATCTTCCTGCCTCAGCCTCCTAAGTCTGGGACTAAAGGTATATGGATGATGTTTAGCCTCCCCTTCTAATTCCTCAGTGCCATTCAAAGTCTTTCAACTTCTCCAAACAAAACATTTTATCTTGTTAGGTGTAATCTACTATATACCATAACAAATGCCCAGCCCTACCCTCCCCAGGCCCACCCTTACCCCTGGCCAATTCCCAGTTGTAGTTTTGACTAAACTTCATTTAGGGCAGTGTGAAGGTTGATTGTGTCAGCTTGAGAAGTTTGGCTAAGAGAAACTTAGCTAAATTTGGCTCAGCAATTCTAGCAGCAACCCCAGGGGATCCATCCTAGGGATGAAATCCTATGGGATCCACCCAAGTGCAGCTCTTCTCCTGGATGTTATAAAGGCAAAATGAGGAAGGATGTGCCTGCTTCTGTTCCTTTGGAGGAGTCCCCGTCTTTGCCTTTGATGTCATCTCCTGGCTTCCAGCACAGACTCTTCAGCTTCTGGCACAGATCCATTGGCCTCCTGATATGGACTCACAGTAAGCTCCAGACCTTTGACTAAATCCTGTGGTCTCCAGTGTGGAGACAGACAGACCCTCTGGAGTCTTCCTCTTCTGACTCTGGGTGTGGTCATTGTAAGCCAATCTTGTACATTCTTACATATTTGTATATCTTATGTTATATCTGTTTCTGTAGTGAATATTGACTGATACAGGCAGCCTTGATCTTCAAAGTCTGGAAGACCAACCACCCCTTGGTTCTCCCTGAATAGACATTTTATTTGTTGTGTTATGGAACATAAATTGTAAGTGACACTGTGATATGTGGGGATTTTTAATTTGGGTTTTTCCCACTTTGGGGATGATACCATCTTCTTCATAAAGCTGACTTAAACATTTGAGTAATTTTTATGTGCCTAAAATTTTCCCCGACAATTACACTTTCAGTTGGTTTTCTTGTTCTGTCTGTTTCATGAATGCATATGCGATTTGATCAGTTGAATCTACAGAATATTAAAAAACCAATCAGGATTCACTGGATGGAGATCCAGTAATGTGGTAAGATTTTGCTCTCATTGGAAGCTTTGAGCTGTAAATGGAAGGCATACCACAAAGTCCTGTTACAGCTTCTGAGGGGTCAGGGGAGCAAGGCAGAGTCCTGGAGCATTGGAGTCAATGCTGTATCCTCTCTGAGGTCTAGGCAGACAGCTTCCTGCATGACACCTAAGTCTGGTCAGTTGGGAACCTCAACCAAGGTCTCTAGGCCAGGCAGGTTTTTCCTTTTTCTTTCTCTATAAGAGAGCAGGTTTTTCTTCTGGCTTTCAGTGTAGTTTTGTCTTAATTTCAAACATTTTTATTTATTTTGATTTATGTAATTTTATAGATATTTAAAATAATTAGTTCAACAGATTTTATTTGAATGAAAGACATCTGCTTATTGGAATTTTACTGAATGACATTTTATATAATGTGTGACCAGCAGTTATTGTTCATATCATTTGTGATTTTGTGTCTTTGTTAGGTGCTCTTTCTTAAGTAAATGGTTACAAAATAGTTTTAAGATTTTTTTCTTTTACACGGGGAAGGAATAAAGGTTTATTCAAGATATCTAGGATACAACATGTAACTTTAGTTACAATGTATTGTACACTTGAAAATTGCTGGGAGAGTAGACCACAAATTAGTAAGTATATGGGGTAATGTATATGTTAGTTTGAGTTAGCCATTCTACAATGTGTATATATTTTTTTTGTATCGGAGATCAAACTCAGGACCTTGCGCTACCAAGGCAGGCAGTGGCAGGCACCACTGACGTAAATCCCCAGCCCACAAAGTCTACGTGTTTTAAAACATGTGATACACCATGGATGTATACAATATTTGTCAGTTAAAAATACTCTTTTGAAGCCAGGTGTGATGGCACACACCTGCAATTCCGGCACTAAGGAGGCTGAGGCAGGAGGATTGCCATGAGTTTGAGGCCAGCCTAGGCTACATAGTGAGACCCTGCCTCAAAAAAAAGGAAATATTATGACACCTATTGTCCATACATTTCTTATGTTTCTCACTTGGGTTATTATTTGTTCAAGTGGAGGAGGAGACTGCTGGGCCATGTGGCATTCTCATTTCCATTGTCCTTGGGTAAACAGGTGAGCATCCCGAATCTAACAATCTAACAATCTAAAATGCTTTAAAATTTGAAACTTTTTCATAGCCAAGATGATGCCACAAGTGGAAGATTCCACATCATAAAGTTTTGTTTCATGTACATAATTATTACAAATGTTATGTATAAAATTGCCTGAAGGCTATATTTATAAAGTATATATAAAACATAAATGAGTTTTGTGTTGACTTGGGTCCCATCCCCAGGTATCTCATTCTGTATATTTAGATGTTCTAACATCTGAAAAAGATCTGAAATCCCTAACATTTCTGGTCCCAAGCATTTCTGATATGGGATAATCAATCTGTAATATCAAATGTTTTTCTAAAAGAGGGCAGAGTCAGCTTTCAGCTCCTCAGTACTCACTTCCCAGGAGTCTAGAATTAAATGGAGCACTGGGTGGATATGGGGTGGGGCAAGTGGTCCTCAAGCCACCTTTCTGGCACTTGGCCAGATGCTTGTCTTGAGACTGGCAGAGACACAGTTATGGCTTAGTAGCCACTGACTATAGAATAGAATTTGAGTAAACTGAGGACTTCCTTGCTGTTGTCAGAGCAGGGACTTTGGCATGGGGTTGGTCCCTCTGAAGGGTGGAGAGAAGATAGATTTGCTCACACTTAGCCTGAGAAGGATGCTTTGTTCCACACATTTCCTCAGGATTCCTTTTGAAAAAGATTCATCAGGATGACCATGTTGACTCCACCAACACTCCTGGAGCTGGCTAAGCAGAGCCTGCTGAGAGATGAGGCCTTGGTCATTGGTTCCCTGGAGGAGCTGCCCATAGAGCTCTTCCCACCTCTCTTCATGGCAGCCTATGCTAGGAGATACAGCAAGACCCTCAAGGCAATGGTGCAGGCCTGGCCCTTTCCTTGCCTCCCACTGGGGCCCCTGATGACAGAACAGGAACTTCACCAGGAGAACTTTCAAGCAGCACTCAGTGGGCTTGATGCGCTGCTTTCTCAGGAGGTTCGACCCAGGTGAGAGTTATCTACTAGTCTGGGGAGGGCCTTGGGAATCTGAGCAAGACATAGTTGGGGTCAGGGCATAGAGAGTCAAAGGGTGGGCCAGGGGGTTCTGTTGGTGCCCGTGAGGAAGCTAAGGGAGGTCTGAGGGTCATTGCTGGTGTCACTTAGAGAATGAGCATCTGGATGTTCATGATTGATGAAGTTACACAGGTGACTGAAGGAACATGTACCCACTTCTACTCAGTGTCATGTAAAAATATGAGAGCAGGGACAAGTAAGGATCTCAGTGGTGAAGGGAGAATTTGATATTGGGTTTAGAGTAACAGTTGAAGTCAGATGTTTGTTCCCCACCTGATTCTGAGACTCCTGCTTTTAATTCCGAATTACTTACCTGTTTTCCCTATAGGAGGTGGAACCTGCAAGTGTTGGATTTACGCACAAATGTACATCAGGACTTCTGGACTGTGTGGTCTGGAACCAGGATGGATGTATGGTCGTTGATTGAACTAGAGGCTGCACAGCCCATGAAGAAAAAGCAAAAAGTGGGTAGTTTTGAGACACAAGCAGAGCAGTCCTTGGGTCCTGTGAAGGTCCTGTTAGACTTGTGTCTCAAGCAAGGCAGGAAAAATAAACTGCTCACCTCCCTCATGAAGAAGGTCAAGAAGAAAAAAGGTTTACTACACTTGTGCTGTAAGAAGCTGAAGATTTTTGCGATGCCCATCCAAAATATCAAGATGATCCTTAAAATGGTGCAGCTGGACTCTGTCCAGGATTTGGAAATTAATTGTACGTGGAAGATGTCTACCTTTGGGATGTTTGCTCCTTACCTGGGCCAGATGAGTAATATTCAAAGACTCCTTCTCTCCCACATCCTTACTTCCTGTACTTACCTGGAGAAGGAAGAACAGTATGTCAGCCAGTTTACCTCTCAGTTCCTCAGTTTTCATCACCTCCAGAAACTATATTTAGACTCTGTCTCCTTCCTTAAAGGCCACTTTAACAAGGTGCTCAGGTGAGAATTTGGTTAGGTTTCTCTGTAGACCGCAGCAGGCCTTTATCCATTTCAGTAACAATAATGGGCATCTACTGTGTGCCAGCCACAAGCAATGCAAGAGTGAAAAAGTCACTAGAAGTCAACACATTTATCTTCTTCCCAAGTATGTTATAATATAACTGCCCAAATAAAGGTTAGAGGTTGTTTTAATTGGTTTTCTGTTACTAATAATGCAGTAGCACAGACTGGATCAGTTATAAAAAGTTTTATTTTGGCTCACAGTTGTGGTCCAGGGTTGAAGGGTAACATCTGGTGATGGGATTCTTAATGGTGGTATCCCAAAATGGTACAGGGCATTAAGGCTAGAGACATGAAGTGCTCAAGGATCCAGCCAAAGAAGCTCTTATGGCAAACCCACTCTTGAGATAGCCTATTATCATCAATCCATTCATGAAAGCAAAGCCCTAATCACCTCTTTTATTGTCCCCTTCCCCTGGTACTGGGGATTGGACCCATGATCTTTACACTGAATTATATCCCCAGCTCTTTTTTTATTTTTATTTTGAGGCAGGGTCTTGCTAAGTGCCTAGGCTGAATTCAAATTGGTCCTGCTTCAGCCTCCTAGAGTGCTGGGATTACAGGCATGCAACCCTCGGCTGATCACCTCTTAAAGGTTGTACCTGGTTCCACCTCTTAGTATCTCATAATGGAGATTAAATTTCAACATGAATTTTGGAAGGGACAAACGATAGAGTCATAAACTAGGAGAGATGCTATTAACAGTGATCCCTAGGAACTAATGGGGGATTTCAGTCTGGGGGAGATTGGGTTTAGAAATTATTTCTTGGGAAGTGATGTCTAGGATAACAAACTAAGGGAGGAGAACATTGAAGAATGGAAAGTCCATCTGACATTAGACTTCAGATTGTCATCCCTGCACTCACAAACTTACTTAACAGTGAGTCTCTCCCTCCAACCCTATCTCAGATTTTCTCCCTGTAAAGGGTTGTTTTGAACTGTAGGAGAGATATGTAGTAAATGCATGATTATGGAGATGAGAGAAGAGTGGGAATGAGGAATGGTAAACAGTGATAGGTGGTTTACTGATAATACATTTTAAGTTGGCTGGTACCACCTTTGGATGTTGCTGATCTTGGCTAAATGTTTTCTTTGTGCATGTTTCCTGCTGGCCTCATCCAGCACAGAGATACAGGTGACTGGAGCCCAGGCAGGTAGCCAAAAGGAAGCTTAAGTTGAAAGCATTTTCCTTTTTTTGGTCTCTTTTTTGAAATTAAATTTTTTCCATTTTTGTTAATTAAAAAGCATTTTCAGTTGTATCTCTGAAACCAAAATTCAATGATATCTTTCCTTGCTTGAGACATGGGGTCAGGCTCTACTTGAGCATGTCCTGTTACCATCTTAATTCATGTTCACAGCACCTAAGAGGTGTATGTTCTCTGCTGGACAGAAGAGCAAAGGAAGATTTTGAGATTTCTATCACTTGACCTAGTTACACAGCAAAATTAGTAGCGGAGAAAGGACTCCACTTAACCCTGAACTTGCCTGAATGCCCCTTTACACTGTTCCGTCCTGGGAGTTGACTATAATCAGAAAGACTTTGGACGGGGGATTTAGCTCAGTGGTTCCGCCGCCTGCCTGCGTCACAAGCCACAAGGGCAAGGTCCTAAATTTGATTCCCGGTACCAAAAAAAAAAAAAGAAGAAGAAGAAAGACTTTGGGTTTGTCCTCCCCTCCACCCTCAAGGCCTGGATCATCCCCACCCTGCCCCACCCACCACCACCTCTATTCTCAAGCACTAACTGCTCTGTCTTTCCCCAGGTGCCTGAAGAGCTCCTTGGAGATACTCTCAATAACTAACTGCCTACTTTCAGAGTCAGACTTGATGCACCTATCCCAGTGCCCCAACATGAGTCAGCTAAAGGACCTGAGCCTGAGTGGGGTCAATCTGACCACTATGAGTCCTGAGCCCCTCCGAGCTCTGCTAGAGAGAGCCTCCTCCACTCTTGAAGACCTGGATTTAGATGAGTGTGGGATCATGGACCCTCAATTTATTGCCATTTTGCCTGGCCTGAGCAAGTGTTCCCAACTCACAACCTTCACCTTCTGTGGGAATTCCATCTCCATGGGTGTGCTGCAGAATCTCCTGCTACACACCATTGGGCTGAGCAAGCTAAACCACGTGCTGTATCCTGCTCCCTTAGAGACTTATGAAGACAACCCAGGCATCCTCCACCTGGGAAAACTTGCCCACCTGCATGCCAAGCTAAAGCAGATGCTGCATGATGCAGGGAGGCAAGCCGTGGTCTGGTTCAGCGCCAACCTCTGTCCTCACTGTGGTGACAAAACTTTGTATGACCCAGAACCCATCCTTTGCTCCTGTTACATCCCTCTTTAGCTGGGTGCACATATTCATAGCTTTATTCTGGGCCTATGAACACTAAAGCTCAGAATGTAAGTCCTTCTAGGAGAAAAAGAGAAGTCTTAGTTTCAGATAACTTCTCATATAAGTGGAAAAAGGGAAGTTGTTATGGTTGGGAGTCAAATGTTGATTTGGGGAGATACATCCTATATAGTTAGAAATACACATTTGAATTTCTGGAGAAAGGATTTGGGCTTGGGAGGTACATGTGGGAGTTATCTTTGTGTGTATAGTTGTGAACAAATGGCCAGAAATAAAGAGAACTTTAGTGTAAATTGTTTTTTTTGTTTTTTATTTTTATTTTTTGATTGGCGAGCCATTTCTAAAGGAACTACTTGATAACATTTGGGCTTTTTTCTTTTTGTTGGTACCAGGGATCGAACTCGGGTCCTTGCGCTTGCGCAGCAGGCGGCGAAACCACTGAGCTAAATCCCCGGCCCGGGCTTTTTAAATTTTATTTTATTTTTTTAAATTCTTTTATTGGTACATTGTAGGTATACAACACAATTACATTTCTCAATTGGAATTGTACCTTTACATAATACATCTTAGTTCTTATTTTTTCCCCATTCCTAGCCCTCCCTTCACCCCTTCCACCCTTCCCTGTTTACAAAGACTTTATTTCCATTTTTTCCATTTCTCAGCATTTTTTCTTTCCCTTCTTTCCTTTCCCCTGCCCCTCCCACTACCCCTACCCCTTTGGACCTTTTCTTCCTATTTTGCATTATCGATTATTCATTCTAATCATTGGTACATTTTAGGTATACAATATAATGACATTCATCATTGGACATTTGCACCTTTACATAGTCTCTCTTGGTTCTTATTTTTCACCCTTGCCCAGCCCTCCCTTCAACCCCTCCATTCCTCCCTATTTACAAAGATTTTGTTCCTATTTAGTGTAACTTGTTTATTTATTCTGTGGTATATAAATCACCTTCCCCAGTTGAGACCTCAGGAATGCCTGATTACTGATAAAATGGGGAGGCAGTGAATGTCTGTAATGCTTACACTCTAGGCTTCACAGTGTTCTACCCCAGGATCTCATGACACCATTTATCATTTCCTTTTATTTGGTTCTCTGGGGCATTGGTTGCCTCCTTACTTATTTCTGTGGATACTTATTTCTGTGAGTCAGTGCACAGAAGTTTTGTCTTCAAGGCTTGAATCACATTAAGTGCTTAATAGAACTACTGGAGTAAAGAGTTCTTTAGAGAGGTCATCACTTCTAACCCAACTAAGACCCTGTACCCACTCTTCCCTGTTCTCTGGATGCACAAGCCTCAGTCTCTGGCTTTCGTCTGTGCCAGTGTAGGGCTTCACTGTGCACAAACCAGCACCCAGTACTGGAAGGTGATGTCATCCTAGAGATGAGCAGGAGCCTCTAGACTTCCTTGGGTCTCACCCATGCCTATCATGTCATGTTCCCTGGTCCAGCTCCTGCTTGAATTTAATTAGTGACCAATTAGTATCTAAATTTAGGACTGGGGATGCTGCTCAGTAGTCGAGCACTTGCTTAGCACATGAGACCATGGATTCAGTCCCCATTACCAGCTAAAAACTAAATTTATTTTAGTAAAATGCTTTGATCATATGTGATATTTGTATCACACATTATCCTTAGGTGGTCCTATCAGTGAGACAGTGACTGTGCCATATGATCTCTGTTAAGGAAATAGTAAGCCACCTCAGATCCAGTGAGATGCCTTGGATTCTGGGTCGAAATAATGAACAAACACATGCCAGGTCCTAGGAAATATTCTTTGAGGTGAATGAAGATGAATGTCCAGCTTGGAGGTAGGTTGAGGCCACTCTGTAGGACAATCTATTAAAAAATAAAGATGTCATATTGTGGGACTGGACTCCATACTTGAACAGTTGACCTGACTGCTTAGGGGATAAAATGCTGTCACCTTCCAGCCCCTACCTTAACTGTGCCGCTGCATCCTGCCCCTAGGCTGTTGTACCTTCCTGCTGATATAATCTCCCAGAGAAGCACCTGAAAAAAGGTTACACACTAAGATCCAGGGATAGAGCTCTAGCTCTACATTGCTCTGAGTATGAACAAGCCCAGTCCTGCTTTGGAGGCCTCTTTCTTGGTGCTAGCCATTTACATGTATGTTGCCACCACTGGTGGTAACAGCAGTGACAACACAGTTGGCAACTTCCAATCATGACAGAGCAGGTCCTCTATTCTCTTCCCCCACAATAGTTATCATTTTTTGCTGTCATCCCCTTCTAGGCTCCTATCCTAAGCCTCATAAATAACAGTGCATCAGCTCAGGGAGCATACTGTCATTCTGAAAGAAAAGAAAATGCAGAAACCCTTATATCCAATGGTGTGCTTGAAAAATGCAGTTAAGAAGAGTGTCTCAGCCAGGCATGATGGTCCATGCCTATAATTCCAGCACTTGGGAAGCTGAAGCAAGAGAATTACAATTTTGAGTCCTGCCTCAAGTCCTTGTCTCAAAATGTAGCTCAGTGGGAAGGCCCTGGGTTCAACCCCCAGTACCACACAAAAGGGAAGGAATGGAAGAAAGATAAGGGGAGAAGGGAGGGAAAATGTCCTATTTTTCCTGAAATACACCCTCTCCCAGCATCATCTGGCACAGACCCAAGTTACAGGGAATATTCCCCAAAAAGGGAAACTAGCACCTTTGGGATTTCAGGGCTATGTACCCAATGGGCAAATTCTCCAGGGAAGAAGAGCAAAGGAAAGGCATTGCTTTAGGTTCATTAGCAGAAAAATAGAGAAGATTAATATACACCACCTGAGGTCACTGTGAGGGTCACTGGGGCCATGCCCAGACATGGATGGTCCAATGTAATTATTCACTGCCTAATGGAAAGAAAGAAAAATAGACACTGTATGCTTTTGTCTTTTCTAACCGCTGTAAGAAAATAGCACAGACTGAGTCATTTAGAAGTAAAAGAAATTTATTTTTCAAAGTACAGAAAACTAGGAACTTCCAAGATCAAGGCCTCAGCTTTGATGTCTTGTGAGGGCTTATCTCTGCTTCCAAAACAGCATCTTGTGCTGCATCCTCTGAAGAGGATGAACATTGTGTCCTCACATGGTGGAAGGCCAGAAGGGATAGAAGGGATTGGGTGCTTTCTTCAATTTTTTTGTTAAAAACATTAATCACATTCATGAACTTGCAATACTCATGACTTCATCACCTCTTAAACTATTATCATATTTGGTATTAGTTTCCAACAAATTAATTTCAGGAGAACACATATATTTGAACTGTAGTGTTAGAGCTTGCTTCTAAAACAGAATGCCTTGGATCAAAATGAGGTGAACTACAGATAGGCCGGAACTTTTGGAGTTCCTAGGGCCTTGCCCACCCACACCTGCCAATGGAGGCCTCATTTGAGGGTGAATCTGGCAACATTCTTTGTTTGTTTGTTTTGGTACCAGGGATCAAACTCAAGACCTTGTGCTTGGGAGGCAGGTAGTGGAACCACTTAGCTAAATCCCTGGCCCTTCTGGCAACATTCTTTATGCAGAATTTAGTCTTTAGCATCAATGCAATGAGTTTTTGAAAAGTTGAGTTTGGCTGGAGAGAGATCTTGTTGGTAAGGATAGCCATCCAAAAGAGGGAAAAGTGGTGACTATCCATGGCAGGGGACCATATATTTGAAGGCTCCTTAGACAGTTCATCTCTAAGTCATTAAGATGCAAGCAAGGGAAGTATAGCACACATGATTGCTTGGTATTAACAATTCACCCTGGAGGTCCCCAAACTGTTTAACAGGTAGGCTTGGACTTACAGCAAATGTGGCACACAGATATTAGACAGAAGGATCTGAATTGAAAAGAGACAGAGTGGGATCCAATGCATGCTCAAGGCCACGTAGCCCAGGCTGGCCTCAAACTCATAGCAGTCCTCCTGCTTCAGACTCCCAAGTGCTGGGATTACAGCTGTGTGTCACCATGCCTGGTAGGATCATTATTGTACAAGTGTGACACTCAACATTTGAAGTACTGGCTACATGGCCAGATCCTGTCTCAAAAAAAAAATTCTTATTAGACAATAATGGCTTATAGTTCATGCTTCAGCTACATTCAGCACTAGAAAGTATTTTTTCTTAGTCATTGCAACATTAAGGTTTGGAATAGAATATTTGCAATCATTCACTGTTAATTCTCTGAAAATGAAGAAAATCAAGCTGAAGAAACTGAATTATTGGAAGAAGCAGAACTCCTACAGATCAGCCAGATGGATAAGAATTCACCCTTTTTAGAAAACTCTTTAAAATTTCTAATTATGATCAAAGTGTTTAGATCTTTAAGTGAAAAATAGGTATACTGGTCAGATTTTTATAACTGTGATCAAATACCTGACACACACAGCTTAAAAGAGAAAATGTTTATTTTGGCTCAATGTTTCAGAAGTTTTTGTTCATGGTTAAATGGCTCCATTGATTTAGGCTGATGGTGACACAGAAACATCATGGCAGGACTTCTGGGAAGATGACAGAGTGGTGAACAGCAGGGAAACAGCTTCTCCGAGATTTGGTGTTCAGACATTGGAATATAGCAACATGAGGAAGAGAAGGAGAGAAATGAGTCCCTGGGACTAGCAAGGATCTGAAGCAAGAATTGAAGCTCACAGGGAGAGCAAAGAGAGAGACTTCAACAAAGAAGGAGGTAGCAAGCAGCACTTTCTTCTTGAGCCTTGACTCACTGTGTGAGAAGGGGAACTTGAACCAGCAGATTCACGGTGACTACTGGTGACCCCAGAGACCTCCACAGAGAAACACATCAGTGGAACAGAGCAGTGGACACAGCAAATTGCAGTGGCTGGCTGTATTTGATGCTATTATTGTTGCTGACTGTACTACTTTAGCCAAGGTGACATAGTTGTTCTAATCAGTTGTTTTTCCTGGTGTGCCGAGACTGAGATTGTCTTAGGGTCATAAACAATACTGTAGGCCAGTTTCACAGAACCAGGGGTTAGGCCAAATAGGCAGCAACTTCTCATTTTCAATTAATTGAATAGGTAGGATCTTGCAACAGATTCAAAACCCAAAAGCTAGCCACACCTGGAAGACATCTCTGAGAAGTACTCATTTCCTAAGGGTTCTAAATACTAGCAATAAAGCTACTTGCCGTAAGCAATTTATAAGCATCAACCCAGAAATTAAACTAAAAAAAAAATAGAAAATGAGAAGAAACTTAAGCAACATGCAACCCCAAACTTACAGCTCACCAAAGGTAAACCCAGGGGGCAATAAGGTGGAACAATTCAAAACCTACCCACCTGGACTCTCTGAAGTGGTAACAGTGGAAGAAACAAAGCAGATGAACGAGGCTCTGAAAAAAAATCATAGCAGAAATAGTTTCTCAGATAACTACAAAGGGCTCAGGATTTAGCTCAGCAGTACTGCACCTGCCTGGCAAGCCCCAGGTCCTGAATTCGATTGTTAGTGCTGAAAAAAATCAGATAACTACGGAGATGGTGATCATAATGAAAGACATAGTAAGTGACTCTAAAGCAGATATAGATTTAAAAAAAAACAGAGGCGCTTAGGAAAATGATGGAAACTATAAATGCCCAACATAGGAAGGAAATGGAATCTATGAAACAAATTCAAACAGATTATCTAGGAGATTAAAAATTCCATTGAAAGTATTTACAGAAGAATGAACCAATGTGAGGACAGAATATCAGATATAAAAGACAGGATTGTGGTTAGTGACCATGAAAAGAATGATTTCTTAAAAATAGCAAGGGACCACTAAAAATCAATCCAATGGCTGCTTGATACTGCAAAGAATAACGTAAGTTTGATCAGAGTCAATAAAAAAGCAGGAGGGGCTGGGGATTTAGCTCAGTGGTGCCGCCATCTGCCTCACAAGCACAAGGTCCTGAGTTTGATCCGCAGTACCAAAAAAAAAAAAAAAAAGGCAGGAGATATCACAAATGACATAAAAAAAAAAACTGTTCACAAAAGTAATGGCAGAAAAGTTCCCAAGCAGGGAAAAAGAATTTGACATACAGATAAGTGAGGCATATAGTGCTGTATTAGCCATGATCAGAAAAAAATCTACACCAAGACAGGATAGTCAAGATTCAGAATATTAAAAGCTGTTAGAAAAAAGAAAAAGGGCTGGGGATTTAGCTCATGGCACCTCACCTGTCTGGGAAGTGTAAGGTCTTGAATTTGATTCCTGGTACTGAAAAAAAAAAAGAAAGAAAGAAAGAATGAAAGGAAGGGAGGGAGGGAGGGAGGAAGGAAGGAAGGAAGGAAGGAAGGAAGGAAAGAAAGAAAGAAAGAAAGAAAGAAAGAAAGAAAGAAAGAAAGAAAGAAAGAAAGAAAGAAAGAAAGAAAGGAAGGAAGGAACA